>OZ005650.1:373126584-373646584 GCA_963930645.1 Salticus scenicus
TAAGTAAGTTCAAAATTATTTTTTAAAGGTAATATGGGAATGTCATATGAAAATATTGACTAATATATGCAAATTTCACATAAATATATGGATAAAAATATAAAATATTTTAAAATAATTTTTAAATTTAATAATAACTTTAAAAGCTTTGTTAATGTAGATACAATAATATGTCGAGGGTTTGAGAAGCGGTAAACCTTCACTCAGAAATATATGACAAATAAAAGTGCTTCTATAACTGACAATGTAATATAAATTAGTATGAGTAACACGCCAGATTATTAATTTTATCCGTATCGAACCAAGAATAGTTTAAAAAAAAGAAAATCTACAATATTTATATTATTTTGCATAATAAACGATTCATTCTTTTAAATTATTTTATTCTGTCCAAACATAACTGAATATATATATATATATATATATATATTAATCTTAAGGAATTTTTGCAACTATAAAATAGATTTACACTATAAAATATATTAACTCAAATAGATTTACTCAAACCGGAATTGTCATTGTCATCAATTAAGAATCATACATTAAGAAATAGAAATTTTTACTATTAAGAGGACTCTTCGCTTATCGTCAACGGAAGCCAAGGCCAATATGGAGAATTTTGCCCCATTATAACTCATTAACTAATACATATTTTTTTATTCCGTTTTCACATCCAGAAAAGTATTAAACAGTTTATCGATTTCTAAAATTTATTTATTTATTTATTTATTTTAAATATTTTATTTATTTATTATTCGTATTTTATTTACAGGTTATACACACAAGTATTAAACAGTTTATCGATTTCTAAAATTTATTTATTTATTTATTTATTTTAAATATTTTATTTATTTATTATTCGTATTTTATTTTAAATACGAAAATGATAAATTTCGCATTTTTGAACTTAAAAGTAAAATATCAAAAATTAAAAAAAGCAATTTTTAGAAAGCTATAAATTGTTAAGTAGCTGCGAAATTTCTAAATGTGAAAATGGAATTAAAAAACATGTTTTAGTTAATGAGATATAACGGGGCAAATTTTTCCATGGACTAACATTCATTGGCTTCAGCTTTCAGAGACGATAAATAGAGAGTCCCCTTTAAGTTTGATAACCAAAGCATTTGTCAAAAAAAAAAAAAAAAATAAAATAAAAATAGTAATAATAATAATAATAATAATAAATTCTGCTTACAATCATAAAGAAAACATTGCCATACTGACATTCCAAAATATTTCCCCATCCCATCAATATCAATTCCATCAATCATATATTATTTTTCATATACATAAAAACTACAAAAAGTTTAGAAATATTAATTGTATGAACAAATTGCACAGCACAAATCTAAAACATAAATAATAATAATAATAAAATAATAACAGAATATACTTAACATTAATACCCTCATATAGCATTGATATCGAATATCTCTTATGATTTGATTTTGTCCAATCCATTGTTGAATCTTTAAAATACCGTAATTACTACTTCGTAAAGACTTTAAATCTTGTAGATAGCAGAAGGACATGTTGTATTTGAAAAATGTTTTCATAATCCCAATTTAAAAAATCTGATGTGGGCACCACATGACTTCCTTATACACTTTTAGAAATATACATAATGTTAAAAAATATTGTCACTGGACCCGAAACAGTTGGCTAGAAATATTTTTAAAAAAATGCATGCACACGTAAAAAAAAGTAAATAAATAAATAAATAAAATTGTGCCTTGAGGGGACTCATTTTAAAATCCTTGGGGGGGGGACTCATGTCAAAGTTGGGCCTTGGGGGACTCATGTCAAAGTTGTACCTTGGGGGGGGGGACTCATGTCAAAGTTGGGCCTTGGGGGGGACTTATTTCAAAGTTGCACCTTGGGGGGACTCATGTCAAAGTTGTGCCTTGGGGGGGACTCATGTCAAAGTTGTACCTTGAGGGGGACTCATGTGCCTTGGGGGGGACTCATGTCAAAGTTGTGCCGTGGGGGGACTCATGTCAAAGTTGTGCCTTGGGGGACTCATGTCAAAGTTGTACCTTGGGGGGGGACTCATGTCAAAGTTGGGCCTTGGGGGGGACTTATTTCAAAGTTGCACCTTGGGGGGACTCATGTCAAAGTTGTGCCTTGGGGGGGACTCATGTCAAAGTTGTACCTTGAGGGGGACTCATGTGCCTTGGGGGGGACTCATGTCAAAGTTGTGCCGTGGGGGGACTCATGTCAAAGTTGTGCCTTGGGGAAGGGACTCATGTCAAAGTTGTGCCTTGGGGGGACTCATGTCAAAGTTGTGCCTTGGGGGGGACTCATGTCAAAGTTGTGCCTTGGGGGGGACTCATGTCAAAGTTGTGCCTTGGGGGGAGACTTCGGATCCGAAACAATTGGATAAAAGTGTTAAAAAATGCATTTTCACCGTGTTTCTGAACTATTTCGGAAGTTTCAAATCTCTAACTAGTCGGGAAGTTAGTTAAATAGATTTTCTGTTGAATCATATAAACGCTGCTAAAGGCAGCAGTGACACGAAGCAATTGGCTAAAAATATTTTAAAAATACATTGTCACCGTGTTCTGAGCTTTTCTGGAAGTTTTAAATGTCTAGCTAGTTGGGTAGTTAAAAATCGATTGCAAGATATGTACTGGTAACGCTGCCGAAGTCAGCAGGTATCGGAAACAGTTGGCCAAAAATATTAAAAAAACGCATTGTCAACGTGTTCTGAGCTTTTCTGAAAGTTTCAAATGTCTAGCTAGTCGGGAAGTCAGTTAAATTGCAAGATTTGTCCAAACCGTTTTTGAGTTATTACCGTTTTTTGATACATTATGGCCAAATCCAATGTATTTTTGGTCATTATGAACCTAATTTTCCTAAATATCTCCAAAATGGAAAATCATACAAAGTCCAAAAAGGAAGGTGCAGAACTATATGTTATAACAAACCTATGTACCAATTCGCAACTTTCTACGTTCAACCGTTTTTGAGTTATTACCGTTTTTTGATACATTATGGCCAAAACCTATGTATTTTTGTCATTATGAACCTAATTTTCCTAAATATCTCCATAACGGAAAATCATAGAAAGTCCAAAAAGGGAGGTGCACAACTAGATGTTATAACAAACCTATGTACCAATTCGCAACTTTCTACGTCCAACCGCTTTTGAGTTATGCGACATACGCACATACAGACACACACACACACATACAGACGTCACGAAAAATCGTGTAAAATCGCTTATATCTCTAAAACGAGAGCTCGTGTTCAGACGAAACTTGCAGGTGCACAACTATACATGATGACAGTCACACGTATAAATTGGCAACATTCAGCGATCATTCGTTTTCGAGCAATGTGAAATAGAAAATCCATTTCGCAAATCGGGATTACTATACTTCCTTATACTTTGTATAAGGAAGTAAAAATGCATATTGACATCATAGTTTATGGGTAGACTATGATGACTTCGGAATTTCAGAGCGTTTTTGTAAAGCATAAATATATTTTTAGTTCTTGAAAATGATAATAGATTAAGTTAAGAAAAAGAAAAGTATTATTATATTATTCAGTTTCCTATCAAAAATAATCTAACAACAATAATGTATATTATTCTATAGTTAAAAATTATCAATAAAAAACAACTACGTCTTAACCATGATTATAAAAAAGTACTTATAAATACATTTAAAAAACATTACACTATCATTAATCTATATAAAATAAGAGAAGTGTCTGTGTGTCTGTGTGTCTGTGTGTGTATCTGCGCTGTGGTGCTCACACTATTGATCGCAGAGCTTCCAAATTTGGCATATAGGTACCTGGGACCATGCATGCGTGCACCTCATCGAGATTTTTTCGAATTTCGAATTTGAATTTTTTAAATTAATGTTTTTTCGATTTTAAATATTGCCTTTAATGCTTCATTTTTCATAAATTTAATTATTTTGCTTCAATCGTCTGCGTATCTTAGCAACGGCTATTACGCAACTTATTTTTATTTAATTCATTCATTTGAAGGCGATTTTTTTTTTTTTTTTGTTATATTTATTGAAAATAAAATCGTAATGCAGAAGAAAAAATTAAGTATAATTAGTTTTAAATTTCAAAACGTATTTATAACAGTTATGTTTAATATTTTATAGTAGAACAACTCCTTATTTTTCATTTTTTAGTAAATTCCTTTAAAAGAAAAAACTTTTATTTATTCTTTTTTTTTATTTACTGTATTTATCGGGAAAAATGGTAGTATATACATAGTAAAAAGGATTAAATTTATTAAAATTTATTTGTTTATAAATATATTTAATCTACTTTTTATTTTATTTTATTTCATTACATTGGACGGATTCAAATCGTAATATAGTGTAATAACATGGGCTATAAATCATATACATGGTTCAAAACTAAAATATTTAATAGATGCTGAGATACAGTCATCTTTAAAATCGTAGTTCTTAAATAATAGCAGATCCCACCTGTCGTCGATAAATATCCAGATTGAAGTGCCCGGGAAAGATCTTCCTGCGGGCATGGGAAACCTAGACCTGATGCAATGCGGGCGGGAAAAGAGATGCCGTAGACAGCGGGTACCCAAAGCGAGGTTTGGAGGAATTTCAGTTTATTTTATTTTGTTTTATTTTTATTTTATTTTTTTAATTTTTGTCTATAATGCGGTGTAAAAAAATAAATATTAATTCGATTCTTTCGAAAATTCATTTAAATATAGTGACCAGCGAAGCGGGCGTAGCCTGCTAGTTTATAATAGGATGGAGGTTGAATTTTTCCTGATTGTATAAATAGAAGATTATAATCTTTTAGTTTCTTTTGCATTTGTGAGTAAAACTTGAAAGACTAAAGCAATTTTTAATTTGTATTCACAATATTTATGGCAAATTTCTATGACTGAGTGAATTAAAAATTTAATTAATAAAGTTTTCTTTTTAGTGCTAGGGGCCTATTTCAGTCCGTACAGTTGTCGAATTTTTATACGTCACTCTAAATTAGTGCTAGAGGCCTATTTCAGTCGGTTTATTGAATGGGGATTTATTGAATGAAGTCCCCCCAAGGCACAACTTTGACATGAGTCCCCCCAGGCCCAACTTTGACATGAGTCCCCCTCAAGGTACCCCTATTTCAGTCGGTACAGCGTTGTCGAAATTTAATAATACACCTCTTAATAGTGCTAAGGGTCTATTTCAGTCGGTTTATTGAATGGGGATTTATTGAATCAAATCCCCCCAAGGTACCCCTATTTCAGTCGGTACCGCGTTGTCGAATTTTTATAATACACCTCTTAATAGTGCTAAGGGCCTATTTCAGTCGGTTTATTGAATGGGGATTTATTGAATGAAGTCCCCCCCAAGGCACAAATTTGACATGAGTCCCCCCCCCGGCCCAACTTTGACATGAGTCCCCCCCAAGGTACCCCTATTTCAGTCGATACAGCTTTGACGAATTTTTATAATACACTCTTAATAGTGCTAAGGGCCTATTTCAGTCGGTTTATTGAATGGGGATTTATTGAATGAAGTCCCCCCAAGGCACAACTTTGACATGAGTCCCCCCCAGGCCCAACTTTGACATGAGTCCCCCTCCAAGGTACAACTTTTACATGAGTCCCCCCAAGGCACAACTTTGACATGAGTCCCCCCAGGCCTAACTTTGACATGAGTCCCCCCCCAGGCCCAACTTTGACATGAGTCCCCCCCAAGGTACCCCTATTTCAGTCGGTACAGCGTTGTCGAATTTTTATAATACACTCTTAATAGTGCTAAGGGCCTATTTCAGTCGGTTTATTGAATGGGGATTTATTGAATGAAGTCCCCCCAAGGTACAACTTTGACATGAGTCCCCCCCCCAGGCACAACTTTGACATGAGTCCCCCCCAAGGTACAACTTTGACATGAGTCCCCCCAAGGCCCAACTTTGACATGAGTCCCCCCCAGGCCCAACTTTGACATGAGTCCCCCCCAGGCCCAACTTTGACATGAGTCCCCCCAAAGGTACAACTTTGGCATGATATCGATCTACTGGTCAAAAATGAGATCATTAGACGTTTATATTTTACACAAATCTCTTTGAATTAAATTAATAAGTGGTAATTTTAAATATTAGTATCAAAGTACATAATGTAAAGGTATTCCATGCTTAGTTATACAGCTGTAATTTAATAATTAAAATATTTACAATATGTCAAAGTTCATGGTCAAACATCAGTCAACTTTTTTCATATTGTCAACTTTGATAATGAATAACTCTTCTAGGGAACAAAGTCACAAAATAAAATATCACACAAATTAATCTCTGGAATCACACTAATGAGAAAATTTAATTGTAATTGTGTGGTTTTTAACCCTTTACAATTTACAGGTCTCCGAAATGTCAAATGATAAAAATGATATTTTAAGACCTTCATAAACCAAAAGGGGGCAAAAAAAAAAAAAAAGTTGTCAATTTATCTTATACTATTAAGTGAGCAATATTTGTATATTTCACAGATTTTCGAATTTTTGATTAGTTTTTTCTTAATTAATTAAAATGTGAAAATAATAACCTTCTAATTTCAGATAAATAAGCCATTTAAATTTTAACATTTTATCCATAATTTAATTGTTGCCAATTTTTTTTTCGACAAAATAATAATAATAATTTAAAAAAAAAAACGTACATTTATTTAAAATGAGGAAAATAAATCAGAAAGATTAGAAAATAAATTAGAAATGTCAGTCGCATCGTTACAAATAAGATACCAAATGAAAGGGAAAATTTTTGTAAATCCGATGCATTAAATAGCTTATCAATCGGATAATTAGATTTTTTAAAATTAACTAAAGTATGAATTTTAGGTGGCAACAGCAGAAGATTGTATGGAAACCGTTAGGAGAAAAAAATTGAAAAATCTGCTTCACATTAAATCACAATACTATTAAGTGAGCAATATTTGTATATTTCACTGTTCTCGAAAACGGTAGCTCGGACAGTCACGAGATTTAACACAAAGGTGCCCCCCGAAAGGTCATTGTGCACATCGAAGTCAGATTTTCGAATTTTTGATTAGTTTTTTCTTAATTAATTAAAATGTGAAAATAATAACCTTCTAATTTCAGATAAATAAGCCATTTAAATTTAAACATTTTATTACAATGAGTTTTAGGACAATTAGATTTTTTAAAATTAACTAAAGTATGAGTTTTAAGTGGCAACAGAAGAAGATTGTATGGAAACCGTTAGGAGAAAAAAATTGAAAAATCTGCTTCCCATTAAGTCACATGATTTTTAAGTGGGATTAAAAACTGCAGTTTTCAAATTCTTTTAAATTTTCTCTCGCGTTTTTTTAAATTTTGGTGTTGAAGTACACCGAACGTTTTTCGACAAGAAGTTTAAAATAGCAACAGCCATTTTAATCTAAGTAGCGCATCAAATTTTTAAAAACATAAATGATTTATTTTTACACAAAATTTACAGAACAAATGCAGTTTTAAAAATAAGAAATTTATTTCAACAAGCACTATTTTAAACCTAAAAACCATTAAAAATATAAGCAGAATATAAAGGATTCTTATGTATAAACAAAAAAGAGTCTGATAAAATTATTAGCAAAATAGTCTTCCCCTTTTCATAACAAAAAAAAAAAAAAAAAATCCATCGCTAATATGGCGACAAAAATTCAAAAGCCGCCAATGGAGCGACATAATAAAGTTGTGTAACACGATAATGTTTACCTATTTATTTATTTATTTATATAATAATCACCATGCTAATTTATCATACAAACAAATGAGCCTCTGTGTGTTACTGCACTTGCACGCTGTCGAACAGAAATATTTGAAAAATTCAAATTAATATGTAAATAAATAAATAAATATGTGTTTACTGGGAAATATATATAACCATAAAAAGATTAGTTGTCTAAAATACGGCAGAAATAGCGCTCATAGCATATTGTTACAAGGGATTAAGTCTTATTTTACAATGGATTAAGTCTAAAATGGTGACAAAAATTCAAAAGCCGCCAAAGAGAACTATATTAAGGCTACGCTATCAGGTTTACAACCCATGAATTATAAACACAAAAAATTAATTGTCTCATGCGACAGACGTAGCCGGTCACAGCATATTGTAATATTTGGCGTGAAATTGCTGTCATTTAATGGTTGATTGGATAAACAAAATAAACATATGAAATAACGTAGAAGCAAATATTATGTTGTCCAAACCCAGTTACATTAGAGTCCAGTCCGAGTTACATGTGAACAACACGTATAGTGTTGTTCACATGTAACTGGGATTCAAATATAAAAGGGAAACTCCAATTTTTTCGATACTATCTATTTCGAAACTGTTATATAATAAGCACCTAAATGGAAACTCATTGGTAAACTATTGTCGCAGGTAATAGGGACAAGCGCCCGAGTTGCAGTGGATGACCAAATCGCTGCCGAATGCAGCAGGGACCTGGAGCGAGCTTTTGAACAATTTCAGTAATTTATTTTATTTTATTTTTATAAAGCTATATAGAAAAGAGTTTCCTTTAAATTTAGTGGCCAGCGAAGCGGGCAAAGCCTGCTAGTTAATTTATTAAAATATTATGTATACACTGGATATATTGTTTTGTGGTTTTGATTTTTAAAGAACTATATAGTTTTTTAAATTGCTTATTTCGGTTTATTGGCACACACAAAAGTAAAAAATTAAACACTGAATTAAATAATTACAGATTAATTTCTTTTTATTAAAATGTGTTTTATAATAATGTAAAATTACTTTAATGGAATTATGATAAAATATTTAAAATTTTTGCTCTTTTATATATATACTATATATATATATACATATATATATATATTTAAGCATTATTTTATAAATATTTTTTTGAAGCTCAAAACCACAAAAAGATACGCACTGTGTATACATAATACTTTAATAGATTAACAAATTGGAAAAGAATTTTTTATTTTTTTAATTTCATCCCCTTTTTGTTTATGGGGTTCTTAATATGTCTTTTTTGCCGTTTCAGCTACCTGTAAACAATAAAGAGTTAAAAATCATACAATTACAATTAAATTTTCTAATTAGTGGGATTCCAGAGGTTTTCTTTCTTTCTTTCTTTTTTTTTTTTTAATGGTATTTTATTTTGTGATTTCTTTTCCTAGAAGAGTTATTCATTATTGAAATTAACAAAAATTTTACATTTGACCTTGAACTTTGACCTGTTATTAAGTTACAGCAGTCTAACTAAGCATGGAACACCTTTACCTTATATACTTGTATACTAATATTTAAAATTAGCACTCATAAATTTAATTCAAAGAGATTTGTGCCAAAATATAAAGGTCTAATAATCCTATTTTTTACCAGGAGATGACCTGTATATGACCTTTGATGACCTGTATAAAATTCCCGGTTGATAGTACGTACTTATAAGGGAGACAAGTATCAAAAGAAATAAAAATTGTCGAGCAGCACACTTCCTTAAATTCATATGGAGTGACTCATATAATATATTATTATCTTACAATCGCATAATATTATGCCTAGCGGCAGCTCGTGGATGACGACTTACAGTCGGCAGCATAATATTTCGAGCACTAGCCAATAATTCCTATATTAAAAAGGTACACTTAAGACTGTTTTGTTAAATAAATCCTTGTCGAATCATGTTCTTAGACTGACTAAGAACATGACTCGATAAGGATTTATTTAACAAAGCAGTATTAAGTGTACTTTTTTTAGACAGGGATTATTGCTAGTGCTCGAATAATTTTGAAGCCGACTATACTTCACCACATCTAAACGTCTAAAAATAGCACATAAAACAGAATTTTTATTTATCTTATTGGTTGATTCGTGTATTTTGAGAAACAACGTTGATATGGTAACATTGTAACAGTTAATGATGAAGGAACCCTGTATGACAGCGGATTTTTTGGCCACTTTAATAAATTCTTACCTGATGTACTTTTTCTAAACCTTAGATATGTGTCTCTAAAACTTCATTCACAAGCCGCAGATGATCATGCCCTTCGATCCTTTTCTCTAAACGACGAATTTCTTATCCTCCTCAAAATTAACACCTACAAATTTGTATAAAAATAAAGCAAATGCAAAATACATATACTTTTGTCTAGAGTACAAGCTCAAAGATACTTTTTAAACACATTGGATACTAGTATTTGTCTAAGAAACGCCGTGTGACCCTATCTCTAACTGAACAAATATCTGCTAAAAGTAAAGTCAAAAATAGTATTTGTAATGTATGAAGTTTAAATTATTAGACATGATTATATAAATTTCAAGAAGTAATAACTGAAGAAATGTCATTATTCGTTTCATCATAAAATTTTATTAAAATATTGTCATTGGTTTCGTTTTCATTCATTCTTCATAAATGAACATCATTACATCTAGCAAACTTCTATTAACCCACATTATCAACTGGAGGACAGTTATGTCATTATAGAGGTTGCGGTTGAGTGGCTTTCACGTCACATTATTGCTACTCGACGGGCAATTGACGACTTATATCACCATAGAAACCATCTTGAATTGTTTTGTTTGCAGAAACAGGCATGGATCAGTAAATATTTGAATATATTTATCTGTAAATATTTCAATTCTATGTTCTTGGTAAGCATTTTTATTAACTGTAATTACCTTGTTTCTTTTTATATTATTTTTATTTTATAAATTAGCTAGCAGGCTACGCCCGCTTCGCTGGTCATTATATTTAAATGAATTTTCAAAAGAATTGGATCAGTATTTATTTTTTACATCACATAAAAATAAAAACTTAATAAAAATAAAATAATAATAATTTATACATACATAAATAAATAAACATTGAAATTGCTCTAGACCTTGCTTCGAGTACCCGCTGCCTACGGCATCTATTTTTTCCGCCCGTGCTGCATCGTGGGTCCAGGTTCCCACTGTCTGCAAAAAGGTCTTTCTCGGACACTTCAATCTGGATATTTATCGACAACATGTGGACCTTCTCTTATTTAAGAACTACGATTTTAAAGATGACTATATCTCAGAATCTTTATATGTTTTCGTTTTTGAACCATGTGTTTTATAGCCCTCGTTATTTACACTGTATTACGATTTGATTCCGACCAATATAACAAAATAAAATAAAAAGTAGATTTTCTTATAAAAGGAATTAAATACATGAAAGACAAACAAATTTTAATCAGTTTAATCCTTTTCCACTATATACTATCATTTTCCCCTCAATAAATATTATAAACTAGCAGGCTACTCCCGCTTCGCTGGTCACTATATTTAAATGAATTTTCGAATGAATTGAATTAATATTTTTTTTTACACCACATTATAGACAGTAACTAAGAAAAAAAGAAGTAACTGAAATTGCTCCAAACCTCGCCTCAGGTAACCGCGGTCTACGGCAGCTCTTTTCCCGCCCGCACTGCATCAGGTCTAGCTTTCCCATTCCAGCAGAAAGATCTTTCCCGGGCACTTCAATCTGGATATTTACCGACGACAGGGGGATCTGTTACTATTTAAGAAGTACAATTTTAACGATGACTATATCTCAGCATCTATTAAATATTTTAGTTTTGAACCATGTACTTTATAGCCCATGCTATTTACACTATATTACGATTTGATTCCGAACAATGTAATAAAATAAAATAAAATAAAATGTAGATTAATATATAATATATATATATATATATAAACAAATAAATTTTAATAAATTTAATCCTTTTTACTATGTATATACTACCATTTTTCATGATAAATACTGTAAATAAAAAAAATAATAAATAAAAGTTTTTTCTTTTAAAGGAATTAATTAAAAAATGAAAAATAAGAAGTTGTTCTACTATAAAAAATTAAACACAACTGTTATAAATACTTTTTTAAATTTAAAACTAATTATACTTAATTTTTTCTACTGCATTACGATTTTGTTTTCAAGAAATATAACAAAAAAAAAAAAAAAAAAATCGCATTCAAATGAATGTATTCAATAAAAATAAGTTGCGTAATAGCCGTTGCTAAGATACGCAGACAATTGAAGCAAACTAATAAATCTATGAAAAATGAAACGAAGAAGCCAATATTTAAAATCGGAAAAACATTAATTTAAAAAATTGAAATTTGGAATTCGAAAAAATCTCGATGAGGTGCACACCTGCAGGGTCCCAGGTACCTATATGCCAAATTTGGAAGCTCTACGATCAGTAGTATGAGCACCAGAGCGCAGACAGTCACAGACACAGACACACACACACAGACACTTCTCTTTATTTATATAGATAAAAAAATAATAATAATAATAAAAGGGATTTTTATTGTAAAGGAATTAATTTAAAATGAAAAATAAAAAGTTGTTATACTATAAAAATTATACATAAACATAACAATTTATATAGCATTACCATTTGATTTTCAATAAATATATATAAAAAAAAAAAAAAAAAAAAAAAAAAAAAAGAATTTCGCCTTCAAATGAATGTAATGTATTAAATCTATATAAATCAAGAGAAGTGTCTGTGTGTGTGTGTCTGTGTGTGTGTGCGCTGTGGTGCTCACACTATTAATCGCAGAGCTTCCAAATTTAGCATATAGGTACCTGGGACCCTGCAGGTGTGCACCTCATCGAGAGTTTTTCGAATATCGAATTTGAATTTTTTTAAATTAATGTTTCTTCTATTTTAAATATTGGCTTTAATGCTTCATTTTTCATAAAATAAATTTTTTGATTGTAATCGTCTGCGTATCTTAGCAACGGTTATTTCACTATTTATTTATTATTTAATACATTCATTTGAAGGCGAAATTCTTTTTTTCTTTTCTTTTTTTTATTTATTATATTTATTGAAAATCAAATGGTAATGCAATATAAATAAATTGTTATGTTTATGTATAATTTTTATAGTATAACAACTTTTTATTTTTCATTTTAAATTAATTCCTTTAAAATAAAAATCCCCCCCCCTTTTTTTTTCATTTATAATATTTATTGGGGGGGGGATGTAGTATATAGTGAAAAAGGATTAAACTGATTAAAATTCACTTGTTTTTCATGTATTTAATTTCTTTTAAAAGAAAATCTACATTTTATTTTATTTTGTTATACTGGTCGGAATCAAATCGTAATACAGTGTGAATAACGGGGGCTATAGAACACATGGTTCAAAAACAAAAACATATAATAGATGCTAAGATACAGTCATCTTTAAACTCGTAGTTCTTAAATAACAGAAGATCCACAAGTCGTCGATAAATACCCAGATTGAAGTACTCGGGAAAGACCTTTTTGCAGACAGTGGGAACCTGGACCTCCCGATGCAGCACGGGCGGAAAAAAGAGCTGCTGTAAGCAGCGGGTACTCGAAGCAAGGTCTAGAGCATTTTCAGCGTTTATTTATTTATTTATTTATATATATATAAATTATTTTTTTATTAAGTTTTTATTTATAATGTGATGTAAAAAATAAATACTGATCCAATTCTTTTGAAAATTCATTTAAATATAGTGATCAGCGAAGCGGGCGTAGGCTGCTAGTAAAAAATAAATAGTGAAATAACCATTGCTAAGATACGCAGACGATTACAAACAAAGAATTAAAATGATGAAAAATGAAACATTAAAGCCAATATATAAAATCGAAAAAACAATAATTTTAAAAAATTCAAATTCGAAATTCGAAAAAATCTCGATGAGGGGCACACCTACAGGGTCCCAGGTACCTATATGCCAAATTTGGAAGCTCTGCGATCAATAGTGTATGCATCAGAGCGCAGACAGACACACACACACAGAGACACTTCTCCTTATTTATATAGAAGATGATTAAATTTTTTTAGAAAAGTCATCAGTCACAATTCAATAAGAATGACCCTTGTTAGCGACGAAAAAGAAAATCATTTTAAACAAGCACCATAAGTTCTAAAAAAAAACTTTTTGTTTTGAGTATAAATAATAACACGCTACTCTTTATAAAGACAGAAATAAATAAATAAATAAACTTAAAAAAATAATTATTAATATTTTCGACTTGAAAGGATTGTTGCGTGATTTTACAAATTATAATGTTTGTATATTAATATTTATTATTGTCAGGTTTGTCAACAACAAAGAAAAACCATCATCTCTCAATTGAATAAGTGCGTGAGTGAACATACTAATGGAAAATAATCACAAAATAATTTTCAGTGAAATAACTTATCATGATCCTTTCTAAATACCAAAAGTTCATTAATTACGTCTTCTAATGCAGTCGTTTTGAAAGAAAGAAGTCACTGTGCACATAGCTTTGAACTTTCTTTTGTTTTCGTACATTGTATGATTGGTATGGTAGAAAGGGCCTCCACTTAACGGTTTCGTCATATGCGTCAATTTTCGCAAGTTGATCCCCGATCAACTTACCGGTGGTTTAGTCATTTTAAGAATTGACTAGAGAAAGGACAAATTTTATCCTATAATAAATAAATTATCTTTTCAAATACAACAACATCATTCATAAAGGAAATTCACTTTTAGGTTTGTTAAATATTCTAATATATCAAATAAATCTAGAAATTCAATTTTTAAAATAATGTACAAACAACTCCTTTTTTTTATAGTTAAAAAAAAAGGGGGGGGGCATAAAAGATAATAAAAGTAATGGTTGTAAAATATTTTCACATTACTGCGGTTAATATTATATTGAGGATATGCTTCAACATATATGCGAAACCTGTATGTACAAATAAACATTAAATGAAATATAAGTTCATATAAGAAAATAACTTTATACCAACATAAAAAAAAGTCATTTACTATATAGTCTCTTCCACAGTTAAACACTTAATATTATAACGTATCTATTGCCTATCAGAAACATTACAGAAATTCTAAATAATTCTTTATATTATTCAGTAAATTCATATAAATAGTTATTGTGCTATTTTTTGTGAAATATTCTTTTCTGCTGTTAGGGCTTCTCCCTCCCTTTTACGATTTCTCCGTCTCCTGTTACCAAAGCTCATGTAACTTTATGGGGAAATTCGTTTGTAGAATAACTCATTATCTAATGGATTTTTTTTTTTAAGTTTAATTTTCAAATTCTGAAAATTCACAACCGTTTTAGTATTCGTTCTCTGAAAATTCATCGTTTAAATGTTTTATAGTTTTATTTATTTATTTATTTATTTATTTATTTTTTACCAGTTAAAAAAAAAAAAAAAAAAAAAAAAAAATGTAATTGTTAATATTTCGCGTTTTTAAACCCAAAATATTGAAAAAAATATTCAATTTTAAAAAACGAGTATTAATTTAACGGTTGTGAATATTCAAAATGTAAAAACGTAATTAAAAAAATACATTAAGTAATGTGCAATTATACGAAAAATAAAAAAAATAAAAAAAATAAAAAATAAATATTTTGGAATAACATGGGCTTTGGTTTCCAGCGACGACAGACAGATAGCACCCACAATAATAATTGTAATTGTCAAATATATTTCTCTCTTTAAACACTTATAAATCCGAGTATATAAAACCTACTGTAACAACTTTTAACGTAATCTGTCCTGTAAAGAGTTCCCTATTAAACAAAATAAAACAAAAATCCTTTTATAATAACATGGGCTTTCGTTTCCTGCGATAGTACCCGTAATAAGAATTGTCAAATATATTTCTTTCTTTACCCACTTATAAATTCAACTATATAAAACCTACTGTAACAACTTTTAACGTACTCTGTCCTGTAAAACGTTTCCCGTTAAACAAAAGAAAACAAAAATCCTTTCAAAATAACATGGGCTTTGTTTCTGGTTAAAAATTAGTTACATGTTTCACCAACATATCGCTCTGTATTTTCAGTATCCGCACACCTTTTAAACATATTCGCCAAATCAAGTGGGGCCATATTTACAAAACAGAATGGTATTTTTTATTTTAGAAGAACTGCCAATGCGCAATGTCTGATGGTCATTCTAATGAAAGATGGCCATCACACTGAGAATTTATAGTCCTAGTTACTTTGTTCAATGTAAAAAAGTAATGATACAATTTAGGCTCCATCACATGAAGCAAATTTAAACTATTTGGTTTTGTTCGAAATATAATTTCATTTTTTTTCGATTGAAAATGAAAGACGTTTTTCTTATATTGTATAAATATTTTATTGAATTATATATTCTGCACTTTTGTCGGGCCCCAATCAAAACCTATTCAGCAGAATAAAACGAACGTTTTCACAAGCAAGCCTTGATATATCAGCTGTCACAATATATAATGGTAACGCGGCTTAATTGTGAAGATGGTGTGAAAAAAAAATACAATTAATTCCTCTGCTGAGAAAAACGAAATTACTTCCCGAACAACCCAATAATTTGCTTATAAATCTTTTGTTAATAAAAAAAAAAAAAAAAAATCCACGTCTTTTCGTGCCTTTTAGTGAAAACCACATAGTGCTCGGTCAATATATTTGAATAATATATCTTTTATTCTTTCTATGACTTTTGGATCACCTGGTATATATATACATACACACACACACACAGAATGTGTTAGCAACACATCACAAGATGCTAAAAGAAAATCTAAATTTATATCAGAAAAAAAAATATCAAGAAAAAAAAATTCAATTTCAGGTTATTATAAGCATATTATTATTTATACAACGTTTTTATCAATGTTAAATTCCTTTAATTTCATATGTTTTTCAATATAATTGTCCACATTTTAAAAACACCTGTCAAAGAGAACTAAAAATAACAAACTATGAAAAAGATTTCTTAAATGAAATTTAGCTTGAACTAATTGAATTTTCCGATACAAAAGAAAAACAAAAAATAGAAAACACAATTTTCTCTCTTTTTTACGAAGTAAAAAGAAATCTACAGATGTTAATAACAGGCTTTAATTTCAAAACAGATAACAGCTTTCATTGATTTTTGTCCAATTAAATTCCCCCGTGGATACGATATTGTTTCTTACTTAATTACTTCTAACTCTGATATATTTAATCAATTTCTTCTGTTGAGATAGGAGAAAAAAAAAAGAGGGGGGGGGGGCTATACAGTTAAAAATTAAATGATTTATTTGCTTTAAATTTTTTCTGGTTCTGTTTATATGATAAAAACATCTGGAAAATATTTAATTTAATTATAGCTTTTTAAGTACTAAAAATGGGGTAAATTAATATATATTATTTCTTTCATTTTCTGCTTGCCATAAGTTGTTTGTTATCTAGAAAAAACAAAGAAATATTTTTAAAATATTCTTTTCATAAATTTTGAAAATTACTCTTATTATTTTAATGCCAGATCTACCGGGTGCCCAATAGACAATTTGAAAATTCTTAATTTTAAAGGTTAGTTTTGTTTTAATGCGGATTGGGAAAGAGTTATTCTCTCGAAAGAAAATTTTATTTCAAATTAATTAAAAAAAGAAAAAAAAAAAAAAAAGAACGATATGGGCGCAATCAATTGAAAATATATGCAAATAACATTCCTATAAAATGAAAAATGCACATTTAGGAACTTAAATCTGATGACGAATAGGTAGAAAAAATGTTTGTTGTTGTGAAATACCTGTAAAAATTTTTCTATGTAAAAAGAAACTTAGTGTTCAAAGTAAATCAGTTGTTTTCTTTTCTGAAGTGTTCTCCTTTTTAAAAAATATTTTATCATTATTATTATTTAAAATAAACATCTCTTTCCGTGAGAAGAACATTATCGCCAACCTCATTTCAATATATGAACCCCTTCAATTTTTATTATTATGTTTATTAATATTTAAGTTATGGGGGTCAAATTATATATCATTATAATTGATTTGCTGTTTGTGAAAGACAAGGATAATTTTGTAAATATTTCTTTAACACTGTCCTTTAAGTATGCAAATGAATATTTCAGTTCTAAAGAGTATTTAACGAAATCTCTCAATTAGATTAACAAAAACACTGATTTAATGCAGATGAATAAGAGAATTTTCAGTTTTGCAATTTTCTTTGTAATTCTTGAGGCGAGGAAAGAAAGACGTGTGTGAAATTGAAATTTGTCTTTAGATTTCAATATTTCTACAAACTTTAGTATTTTCCCTCCACATTACCTGTTACTTTATTTATAAATATGGGAAAGTATGAGTCATAAATTATGCCTGCATGACACACATACAGAGGCACACGCGCTTACAAATGTACGAAATTAAATTATGCGTCACACCTAAATTACACAATTTCTTTTTTATGTAGAGAAAGAAATAATCATTTTGGGTAAAACGCCTATATTCTGTTGGAGAGAAATTTTAATTTTATTTTCAAATTGCTCTAGTTTTTCCTCTTTTCTTTTCTTTAATTTTTCTTTATACTTTGTTTGTGTCATTTATTTTTCTTGGTGTATTTCCTCTTTGTCATTTTAACTTATTCATTTTATTGTGAAATTCTATGTAATTAATCGATTAAAACATTGACAATTGCAACACATTAACAGCTTTGCAAAATTTTTAATTTCTTTCATAAATGAAAATATGCTCAGACTGTTAACAAATTTACTAAGAAATCTTAGTCTTTTCATATGAAAAATGCTTTGGAAAAAAAAAATCAGTTTGGCATTCTTAGGGCAAATACTTCAGACTCTGTGTATTTTTGTCGATTTACGGTGCTTCCCCGAAAAGTTTTATTTATTGTTTAAGTGTGATGGATTGTTTCGGCGTTTCATTGGTTGTTTAAGATCTTATAACAAATTTAAATATTTCAAGGACGACACGTGCATTTTCACGCGCTTGGTCATATGATGATCTTAGTAGGTCCATGTTCGTGTGACATTATGGTCTTATTCATGACCTTTTGTAATAAAATGTTCACTACTAAAAAGTATAAACTTAATAACGCTGGAAACAAAAGAGAAGTGAAATGGAAAGGAGGTCAAATTTGTAACAATATGACGAGTATAAGAGTTGCTGAGCACTTTAATCAGACTTTTGGAGGTTCACGTTAACAAAATATTTAATCATTCAAAAGATTTACAGAATTTAAGTCTTCAAGAAAAGAAAAACAAATATTAACAGATAAATAAATATCTCTTAATAAACAATTTCTGGATATAACAAGATTATTTTTACTGAATTTCTCTTCAAAATAATTTCTAATTGAATGTAATGACAAAGCACACTTATAAAAGTTTTAGAACAACATACGATAATTAAACAATACAAGACGGAATAAGCAATAAAATAAAATTTAAATCAAATAAAACAAAAGCAATATTTACAATAAAATAAAAAAATAGATCAAAAGGCATACAATACAGTTTGTTTCTAAAATTTAAATGTTCTTCTTGAATGGCGGCATAAATGCGTTTAAGGAAATATTTTTTAGAAAGATAAAATTTAATAAATGTTTTAAATTACCTTAAATTTCTCCTTAAGATATAAAAACATCTGACTGATAGAAGTTTTAATAAAAAAACATTTTTAAATCAAATACAGAATTTTAAATGCTTTTTCTCGTTTAATATACAACCGTAATATTAAAATTATTCAACACTTATTGTGAAAATAATTCCAAATTACGTAAACCTTGATGAAGAAAGAGCACAAATGCGAGAAGTATAACGAATCGATCCGGTTGTATGTATGAATTCATGATAACAATTTCATGTACATTCTTTATATATATAACAATTCTAAAGATTCGGTGTTGAAAGAGAGAGATTCTTTTTATCTCATGAATATTAAATTTAAGTGAGAACACAGTGTTATCCTTTCTAAACATTTTAATTAAATCAAGAACTTCAAGGAGGTCGATGTTGATTAGTTTCTAACGCAAATGTTGTTCCTTATACAAGGAGTGCGCCGTAAAAGTGCAACGAAGGAGAACGGGGAAAATTTTCAAGAATGTTTTAAGACGTTAAGTATTGACCTACATGAGGTAAGGAATTAAAATGAAATTAAAAGTTTAATTAATCTCTAACATAACAGAAAATGTGGAATTATTTCTTAAAAAACGGGAGTATTTTGGGGGTACTAAGTTATCAAAAACTAGATCTGAAAGAAAGAAATGTCAGAACTATATATAGAGTCTAAATTAAATTTTTATTCGTTTGTAAAAAATAGTGGATACAAGATTTTAAAAATTCCTTAGCTTCAGAGAAATATATTTCTTTTTATAAGTATTTGGCGTATGCTGAAAAACAAATAATAATTAAAAATAAATAAACAAATTTAACAATATTTCTAGATTTAATTTTACTCTATAGGGTTGGTAGGAAACCTCTGTCGTTTTAATTAAATAACTGATTCCGGATATTTATCCTGAGCAATATTTATATAATATTTAAGAAGGTAATATTTAAAGAGTTTCAAATTCATTCTTCATCTTTGTATAGAAGGAGATGCGTGATTCAAATCACAGGTGCTTTCTTACCACAACTTTCGAAGTTCGAATCAAGTCTTTAGTGTTCAATTCAGTTTTGCACGACAACCGAGAAGGTGCCTTTTTCAAGGGAGTTCTGTTACAGGCAGACAGAAAGGTGGGTGCTAACTGTTCGCGATTCTTATTGAAATTGAAAATAAAAGTTATAAAATATACTCTCAAAAGCCAGAAATATTCTTACTGTTTTTAATCTTCCTACGAGTTTTGTAATGTCATCCTTAAAGTTTCTTACTTTCATATTTTGTACTTCCTGTTCCTGTTTTAGTTCTAGAACCTTCTTTGTATTTTTTCTTCTTTTATGTTGTCTGTTCCGCTTTGGCAGTGAAATTTATTTTCAAGACATCCCACCCCGTTAGCTTTCATCATTATGCCGAGAAAAGTGCATAATGTAGATCACACGTGCTTCCGTCCCTCAACATTCGAAGTCGAAGCCAAGTTCTTAAGAGTTATATAGATGTTGTATTTTGATTTTTAAAAATTGTTAATACAGAAAATATAGTATAAACACGTAAGGAGTTTATCTTTTAAAAGCATTAAAAAAAAAAAAAAAGTATAAACTGTAGAAATGTTATAAAACGATGCAAACAAAATAGGTATTAAAAAAGGCAAACAGATATTGACTCTATTCCTAGGATTAAAGTTTGCATGCCTGAGGAAGCTTACACCCGCTATTTTGTTTCCATTGCTTTGCAAAATTAACACATTTTACATTGGTGTTTTACGTATTTTAAATGATAAACAATTATTGTCTATGTCATAAATAAACTATAAGTTAATGCATATAAATATGATAAAAAATGAATTACTAAGGGAAATTAGTAAGAGGAGTTTCGAATCGGGATGCGCGGAGTCACACTTTCTGAAAACGTGAAAACAAATTGTGTGTAACCATAGCCTCCTAAACTAGATGCCTGTCGCGTGGATCGGATACTTGGTAACAATGGAAGCGGTAGACAGCGCCACCTGGTACAGATTGCGCGATTTTTTTATTCAATAGCCACCAAACATTTTTAAAAGTGGGATATGATCATACATAAAAGTCAAATAGAATCGAAGAAAAGTCGATTATATATATCAGATATCACTTCTTAAAATTATTGGTGACAGTTGAATAAAAAAGTCGCGCAATCTGTACCAGGTGGCGCTGTCTACCGCTTAAACTGTTGCCAAGTTTTCAAGCCACGCAACAGGAATCTAGTTTAGTAGGCTATGGTGTAACAAACAACTTTTTTCCTCCTCAACTAGTCAACAAATATACTTCATTGTAAATTTATTCGGAAGCTTTTGCAATGGTAGAATTTTTAGCAAATTTTACCTATTGTATGTAGAACGTGTTTTTTCGGACTTCGAATTAAATATTTTAGTGGGTATTTGGTTTTGCATTTTTTCACTGTTTCACAGCTTGTTACGCGTCATTAAATCTAGATATTTCGACATATTTAGGGATGGAATTGTGACGTAGTAATACTAATATTTGTTTAAAATATTTCTCTACCTATAAATTGTTGGTTTAAAAAGAAGAAAATTTTGTTTCATTAACAGTAGTATGAATTCTGTACCAATGTTCCATTCCTTCAAATTTGATGTTTTGGATGATTCTTTCTGCTCTTTCTAAATATGTGCTTGGTTTTTGCGTAGCATGTTTAGAAACTGTAGAAATAAGGGATATCAGAGTTTGTATAGACTTTATTTTTTTTTCCTGTATCTTATATTGGTAATTTTGTATAATTATTTTCGTTATATAACAGCTCCATTATTTTAGATTACTGGTGTGAGACTCAGGGGCAAAAGTCGGGCGCGTACTTGAAAGGCTTGAGATACAGTAACTTGAAACGGTTGAGATAGGGTTCGTGTACTGATTTATGTTCCATGTGAGCTTTTCTATTACGCCTTTGAGTTTGTCGGTGCAATAAGAAATTCTCATGAATACTTTCAAGATGAATTGTCCAGATTTATTAGTTTTGCTAGTGAAAATATTTTATATGGATTACTTTTTTTTCTTTTATTCCTTTTCTTCTAGAATACTAAAATTCATGCTAATTTTCGAAAATACCATTAGGTTTGCCATAATCAATTCTGCAACACATTATTATTTCGTATGTTTAATGAATAAATTATATTCAATAAGTATTAAATATTGTCTGCAATTAATTTATTTTAAGCAACTTAGCATTTTATCGTTGTTTAATAGCCATAATAATAAACTATATCAATATATTTGGATAAGAATGACTCTAGGAAAACCATTGGCGACTGTAGTTTAAATTGAAAGGGGAAAAGATTTTACATTTTATAAAAATAGACATAAGTTTTTGTGTTTCAATTATGAGTTTGTACATTTGTGCCTGTGTGTGTATTGTGTGGAACTGAGTAACCGTTTCGAAGTTGCTTATATACACACACACGCACATGTATACATACATGAGTACAGATCCTTCCTTTTAAAAATGTCTATAAATTACACGTAAACGCAGTTTTTTAATATTATTTGTAATGATTATTACTTTTACAGCTTAAATATTTAACATTTCTTCTCTTAATATTAAAGTAAGTCAATCTGATTTCTAAATATGGCAATACGGTTTACCTCAAATGACACGAATAGAATATTATTCAGAATCAATGCCTTAGATAACATATAATGAACGCAAAGTAATGTGAACGCAATCGCAATCATTTCATGAAACAAATTAAAGTTGCTATAGCCTCATCTAATGTCAATACATTATAAGTATGCTCTTTTACATTCTTAACTACTAAACTTCTTCAAAAATGTTTTGAATAAAAGATTCTTTTCCCTCATGAATATTTATATTACATGCAAACTGTGTGCTAAATATTTTAACTAAATTAAGAATTTTCAGGCCACTATGTTGATTAGATTCTAACACATCATTCCATCGTAAAAGCTATAGTGTTACTGCAGTCGAAAAACTGAAAACATCAAAAGTTTCAAAGAATGGTTAATGACATGATGACGTAAATTAACGATGTATTTCGTTACTAAGATTTTTGATAAACTTGAATAAAATAAAACTTATTTTAAACACAGGAACGGCAGCAGTGTTTGGATTCAGATTGATTGTTTTTGCTAAGGGTATAAGTCAGTAAGAGTGTCTTCTTCAAAGGTCATTTTAAAAGGTGCTAAGCCCATATTAAAGAAGATGCTAGGCCGTTCCGGAGAAAATCAGTAAAAACTCTTAATGGATAGGCTGACTAAGGCATTCTTGGTACAGTCAATAACAAAAGTCTCCGAACACTAGCACAGATTAATATGTAAAAAAAGTACACTTAATAGAGTTTTTTTTAAAATAAATCCTTGTCGAATCCTGTTTTTAGACTGACTATGAACAGAATTCGACAAGGATTTATTTAACAAAACAGTATTAAGTGTACTTTTTTTACATAGGAATTTTTGCTAGTGTTTGGAGACTTTTGTTACCGACTGTACACCTATATCAGTTATAACATTAAAATCTATCTGCTACTCATGAACATTTAAGACATGCAATAGTTTTCGGATGCTGCTTTTATAAAGCCCTGTAAACTAAATAATTATTCTATACATATTATTAAAAAAAAAAGAAAAAAAAGAAATCTTTTTAGGCATCTTAATAAATTATGTTAATTTCATTAAGTTGAAACCAGTGAATGGATCATAAAATGAATTTAAAAGAAATATTGCCCACTAGTCACATACCGTCGTCAATTAAATACACAATGCTTAATATAGTGCAAGGTTAAAAATGCTCATCTAATCCTCTTATTTATAATTTAGGAACTTTTTAGTGTGTTTCTGTCTGCAAACCAGTAAAACTATTTCTATTATTGTCCATAGAAAACATGTCAAGTTAAACCTGAATAACATAAATCAAGTATTATAAAAATGCTTACAGAAATTACAGCATTGACTTACAGACAGGCAGGGAATTTTTAACATTATTCACAGAGTCAAAATTACGTAGTTAAACTGAAATTCATTTTGTGCAATATTCATTTATATTCATTAATGTATCTGAATATTTTTGTATAATTTTAAACTTTAATGTTAACTAAGCAGATTCCATAGAAAATATAACTTTGTACGCATGAATAATGCATTTTATTTTGATTGGATATCCTAATGTTCTAAGTTCTTGGCATTTATTAACTTCGTTGAAGAGCACTAAATAATAATTTAAAAAAATATTCTATTATTTAATACATTATGGATTGCTTAGCGGTAGTTTAAAAGATTTTTTTCGGTCATGGATTTGTCCTGTTGGTAAATATGACAGTTTGTGGAGTTAAAATTTTAAATGCCAAAATCAGTCACCAGTCATGTGATACATTATAGTCCACTAAATAATTATTCCTTCATTCTTTCACCATCGTTCTCTTATTTATTTATCTCGTTAGTTACAAATTGAATATTTTAACTTAATTACGACGGGATAAAAGCTCTTTCTATGTGGTCTATAAAATTTGTGATGGCACTTGGTTTGTTGTTTTCTAAATAATAATAATAATAATAATAATAATAATAAATAAAAATAAATAAAATAAAAACTTCTCGCGTCCTAGTCCCGATAAATACTGGGTGATCCAAAAGACACAGAAAAAAAAAAAAAACATTATTAAAAGAGTTTTCCCTATACAGTGTTCCCATATTTTATAATTTATTCACGAGCCTTTTTAGCTCCGCCTTCTTTTCACACCAAAAATTTTGTAGATTATTTCTCTTTAATATGTGACAACGATTAAATAAGAAGAAAATCATTTTTCGAAATTTCCGGTATAAAAAAGAGGTGGGGCTGAAAATGCTCGTGAAGAAATTATAAAAGTTGGGAACTCTGTTCCTATATCTCTATACGATTTCACTGAAATGTACAGAAAAGTATGGAATTTTTTTAATTTTTGTAAGAAAAAATATTAATTAAATTTTCACCAACATATCGTACTCTATTAACAGTATCCTCTTAGATTTTTAACAGATCCGTCTGATCAAATGACGTCATATTGCAAATACTGAATGCTTTTTTAAAATAATTTCCAATGTGCAACATCTGACTGTCATTCTAATGAATGACGGCTATTACATTGAGCATTTATAGTCCTAGTTACGATATTGAATGTACGGCGCCACTGTAAAAAAAAAAAAAAAAAAAAAAAAAAAAATTACAATAATAGCGCCACTTTATTAAGAAATTTTAAACTAATATACTAATAAATCTTTTGTTACTTGAAAACAATTCCATGTCTTTCTGTGCATTTCAGTGAAAACCGCAAAGTGCTACGGTTAATATTTTTCGAATAATATATATACATTTTTTTTCCTGTGTCTTTTGGATCACCCTGTATATAAAATTAGTTTCATCTTAATGCTAACCACAAAATTATTCCAGTCTCTACAGGTTTACTTGGTGTTCCATATATTTAATGAAATAATCACTTTAGATGAATTCCATGAAGATCTGTAAAATTATTGTTTCATTTCGTTTGCTATTGAAAACTATCAGTAAGTTGTAATATGTATCTTTATTAGTCTCAAATAAAATGATTATTCCTTTTGTTTTAATCATTCTCCGTCTTCTTTGGTATGACTTTCAGTATTTAATAAAACTATTTTTAGCCACACGGCTTGTACGTGCGTGAAATTTCCATTTTTATTCATAGAAAAGTTATCTTTAAATTAACAAATTTTCCAGCCTCTTTGCAAAATGATAGGATCGCAATTGTACATTTAATTTGCGCGCATAAATTTAACAATCGATTTACTGGATACACAAAATAGTTCTGATATGTTTTGATATATCCATTTGACTTTAAATTATGTACAAATATTCATGAGACTGTATAGTTTTAGACGAAAATGTGTTTGTGGTTAACGTACAGGGACAGACAAAAGAATCTCGTATCGCTATTAATACCATTTTAGTATGGTTGCCCTGAATTCAACATTATAAGTTTTTAACAAATTCAGGACTTGTAAAATCCTTATAAAAGTATGCTTAAACAGTAAATATATATATATAAAAAAAGGATAGTATTATTAATAATAAATACAAAGATCGTAAGTTCTGTATTATGAGAACTTTCTTAATGCAAAACCATATAATATTTTTAGAGAAGCAATATATTTTGCTAGAACACACATGTTCTATACTGAATGTCCCAACATGTCCCAGAAGCATTTTTCTGTCTACGGCCTTGAAAATACAAGGTTTTGGTAGTCCTGCTGACAAAAGCAAATACTTAACTTTTTTTTTTTTTTTTTTTTTCAGGAAGTATGAGGAAAAAGTAATTAATGTTTTCTCATAGGACTAAACTGCCCTCGTAGATGTCACAAATAATTATAAGGAACTAAGATAGAAAACAATTTTAAATTTGTTACACTTTGTTCAGGTAATTTTATTGCTTTAGCTATTGTCATAATTTTCTTTCAAATAAATTCAAGATTTGTCTCTTTTTTATGAAAAAAGTCTGATCACTCTTTTTCTAGAAATATATATGGAAATGCTTATTACATTTACTACATTTATCAAATTAAAGAAGTTCTTTAAAGCTTAAAACAATTACTAATACTGTCCTTTCGGTAAGCAAAAACATTTACTGGTAGTAGCAATTAATTATTCACGTTATAATAATTGCAAAATCAATTTTATAATAGCCTCAAATTTTATGAAAAGCGAAATTTTTAATTTTTATTATTTATTTTTTACTTTTTTTTAAGACATAGGTGTCAACTTGCATGGTTTTTAACCCCAGTATAGCTTTGTAAAAAATTTCATCATGTTTAATCGAATAAAATTGATAAAAAAAAGTTATTAAAACTTCTATTAAAAATTTTCGGTAAAAAAAAAATAGAAAAGAAAAATGTGCGAATTGAAAGAGAAATGTACAAATAGAAATAAAACACAGACATTATTTGGGTGGAAAAGAATTTTGTGCTAAAGCCATGAAGAGAATGTCTTTTCATCTATTTAATGGATATATAATGTAAGCTAAGGTAAATGGCTCCTGTATGCCCTGTTAACATTCGACAAGGGACCTATTGTTTCGTCAGCACCATGCAGGTAACTAGTTAAATCAAAAGAACCTATTTCTTAATCGACTGTTTTGACAGCGAGAAATATACTAAGAAAATATTTTGCAAAGCATAATTCAATGTGTATTAAGATTTGTTGATAATATCTATTACAGAATTTAAACAATCTTTATTTTAAAATTATGAAAAATATGCCTATAATTTTTTTTTTAATATAGATAAAATTTCAATTTATGTGTCATATTATTTTTTATTTATTTATTTTATTTATTTTATTTATTTATTTATTTATTTATTTTTTTTTTTTTTAAATAAAGGTTAATATTTAGAACCACTTTACAGAGATTCGAATAAACATGCAACGTTCTTATTAATTTGTACTACAGCAGCCTAAAAGCAATACTATTCAAGCATTATTTTTGTAACGTTTTACCATTCAAATGATTACATTATTATTAAAATTAACTAGTATTAAATATCACGTATCATACGTTGTATATAATTTCCTCTTATCTAATATGAAATTGTACTTGTTCCATTCTTTGTCTTCTAAATTGGGGAACAGTTCTTTTCCAAATGAATATATTTTAAGTTAAACGAAATTTACTGAAAACGCCCTAACCAGGATTTTCTTAAAACAAGTCTAATTACCATCAATAAAAATGAAATCTCACTTATAAGTCCTTTATAAGACGCATGCAGTTTTAGGAATGCCACGAGATTTGAATATATTCTCTATTCCGGACAAAGTTGCTTTTTAATTTAATGTCAAAACACATACACAAACATTCACAAAGTTTTGTCGAAACAATAAAAAATAGAAAAATATTTTTTTTTATTTAGTTTTGTGAAAAATAAGTAAATAAATAAATAAACGGTTAATTAAGCTTTTATTTAATTTATTTCTTTTCTGTCTGATATGATTTCTAAAGTATTTGAAATTTTTTCACAGAAATAAGAGAGATTTGTAATTACCCTTACACATATCTCCTGTGAAAAATTTAACGAAATCTTTCTTTTTTTTCTTTTTCTTCTTTCTTCATGAACGGGTTCCAATATACATCCTAGTTATATTCGCACCTAAAGTAATTCTGTGTATTAGACTTCGCTTCGATTAGACAAATAAAATAATATTTATTTAAGTGAATATCTTTACTGCGTAAACCTGATATTAAAAATTTATGATAACGCGACATTATGTTAAACTGTACATAGTTAAAAGAATATTATATATTTCAATATTAAGCTATTACTTTTAAATTAAAATGTTCTAAATGAACACCAAATTACCACTTTGCACATCTTGTTAGTAACGTGATGGTAATATTAATCTCTAGTAATTTATTCGAAACAAAGGTATTTCTGCGATTCCCTTCTAATTAACTTTTGATTCATTTGATCAAAGGATTTATATCTCCCATTCTCGTTAGTTACAGTGGTTAAAATTCGGATAGTGCATGCCTTTTTGAAATGATAAGCAGTAGAATACTAGGTAAATTTAAATCATGTATAAATTTGTAACAATACTATACACAACTTAACATCATTCGGTTGTAAAACTTCATCGGATTCTTTATTTTATTTTATTTGCTAAATAAAGGCAAATTCAATAAGATAACTGGTATTTGGAATATTGAGATTTACAGTGCATTTTCTAATTTATAAACTCAAGCATTTCCTTATGAAAATGAAATTACAGATTTTCGTGTAAGTATTTATAAGAAAATCAGAAATATATACTCTCACACAAACGAACCTATTACAAAAAAAAATAAATAAATAAATAAATAAAATTAAATAAAATAAAATAAAAATAAAATAAAATAAAATGTATATAAATAAAGAGAAGTGTCTGTGTGTGTGTGTGTCTGTGTGTGTCTGCGCTCTGGCGCTCACACTACTGATCGCAGAGCTTCCGAATTTGGCATATAGGTACCTGGGACCCTGCAGGTGTGCACCTCATCGAGATTTTTTCGAATTTAGAATTTGAATTTTTTAAATTAATGTTTTTTCGATTTTAAATATTGGCTTTAATTCTTCATTTTTCATAGATTTATTCTTTTGCTTCAATCGTCTGCGTATCTTAGCAACGGTTATTACGCAACTTATTTTTATTTAATACATTCATTTGAAGGCGATTTTTTTTTTTTTTTTTTTAATTTGTTATACTTATTGAAAATAAAATCGTAATGCAGCAGGAAAAATTAATTATAATTACTTTTGAATTTAAAAACGTTTTTATAACAGTTATGTTTAATTTTTTTATAGTATAACAACTTCTTATTTTTCATTTTTTAATTAATTCCTTTAAAAGAAAAAACTTTTATTTATTACTTTTTTTTTATTTACAGTATTTATCGGGAAAAATGGTAGTATATACGTAGTAAAAAGGATTAAATTGATTAAAATTTATTTGTTTATATATTATATTTATTTTTTAATGTACTTTTTATTATTATATTGATCGGAATCAAATAGTAATATAGTGTAAATAGCATGGGCTATAAAATACATGGTTCAAAACTAAAATATTTAATAGATGCTGAGATACAGTCATCTTTAAAATCGTAGTTCTTAAATCGTAGCAGATCCCCCCTGTCGTCGATAAATATCCAGATTAAAGTGCCCGGAAAAGATCTTTCTGCGGGCATGGGAAACCTAGACCTGATGCTGTGCGGGCGGGAAAAGAGCTGCCGTAGACAGCGGGTACCCGAAGAGAGGTTTCGAGCAATTTCAGTTTCTTTTCTTTTCTTTTTTTTTTTTTTTAGTTTTTTTCTATAATATGGTGTAAAAATAGATATTAATTCAATTCTTTCGAAAATTCATTTAAATATAGTGACCAGCGAAGCGGGCGTAGCCTGCTAGTAAATAAATAAATCAAATTTTTTTTTCTTTCATTTAATGCATTTAAAAATTTTATATTTATCAGTTTTTCTTTGTTATAGTATATTCAGGTCAACTGCTTGCACGTGGAAATTTACGTCACGATCAATTATTTTCCATTGGGTTCCTTCTAAGGGGTCCTATCTTGTATTCATGCAATTTTCTAATAAAACAACGGAAATCTGGGAGGGCCAGGACAAAAGTACGGCCTGTGTTCAAACTCAATACCACCCGTCTACAAATTTGTAGGTTAGAACCTCTCAACTACTCAAAAGCAAGAAGAAAAAATAATAATATACATTCTTAATAAATCAACTTTTAACAATATATATATATACTAGTATATAACCCCGTCAAAATGACGGAATGTGAAATCAATTAAGGTAGTGAATCAACGAATGCTTTGCCTGCTTCGCTGGACACTATATTTAAAGGGGATTAATGTGCAAGTTGCACCTGACGGGACTAATATGCAAGTTGTACCTGACGGGACTAATGTGCAAGTTGCACCGAACGAACAACCTATTTCTTTTAACGAAAATACCTACTTATTCAGGACGATAGGTCTAATATAATGTATCTTATTATATATCATTATTCTCGTAATATAACTCAGTAATCTCGCTTCCTTCTTCGACTCATTTTAATAAGTATTTTTTATATGCATGGGCAAATTTAATATTTTTTAATTTTTCGCGTGAAAACATTATTTCATTTTATGCCTCCCCCCTCCCCCTTAATATATATATATATATATATATAACAATAACTGGTAAATTTTTTTGGCAACAATCAGAAATTTAAATGTCCAATTTTGAAATTATTTTCATATTTTAATTAATTCTAAAATATCTAATCAAAACTTCGTTACGAATAAGGTACCAAATGAAAGGTACCATATTTGTAACGAAGTAACCTTAGGTACCTTATTTGTAACCTTATTTATTTTAAGTAATTTGATAAATATGACGTCACAATCAACTGTTTGTTTATATCAGATAAGTACATTATCATGATTGCAAGAAAATGATGTAATAACTATTAGCCCATAATTTTTATGATTGAATTTTATATTACATTTTAATTTTATTCTCCATGGGTATTTTAGAATTGCAATGGTAGTTATAAACTTTCGTTGAAATCTTTTTACATATTAAGATTAAGGGAAAAGTGCAAGCACAAAAAATGTTCAGTTTTGAAAGATCTTTCCAATGATGTAACATTTATGCAGATTAATAATAAAAAAAAAAAAATACATAGCATTTCTAAGGGGAAAAAAATGGCTACCAAAAGTCTCTGTTTTGAAGCGGTCTAAACCGGAATCGTTCCTGACAGAAGATGGTCATTATTATTATTAATTTTTTTTTCATAAAGGAATATTTATTAAGAAATGAAAATAATTTTACACTACCTGTTCTTATGTTTTATCGTTGTACAAATTTTCTAATTTTTCACGTATAAGTTGTCAAATAATAATTTTAAGAGATCAGGACGTCTCGGGATATGGTGAAGCCTCAAATTTTATGCACTATGTAAAACAAGTACAAGGACTTAAAATATTTAAAAATCATTACGTCTCGTAGTTAAATTATATTTTAATCACATTAAAAACTGAGACAGATATTATACATTAAAAAAATATATTTTAAAAGATTAAAAACACTATACACAAATTTAAACGTTTCGAGCCTTTTACAGGCTCCTCATCAGTAAAAAAACATCAAATGTAAATGCTGAGAAGAACAACAGACTTTCATTTAGCGAGTACAACGTATTCATCAGGAACTGCGCATGCCTCATTAAGGGATGAAAAATGTTGATATGTGTACCAGTCCTCTAAGGGCTGGTACACAAATCAACATTTCAACAATCAACATAATCAATGAAATTTTCAGTTTTTCTCCTATTAGCAGCACTTTTTTTCCTTTTACAAATTTCGAACAATCCAGTTTTTACTTTCAATAGAAGAAAGCATTGGATTCATAAAACTTGTCGACTTCCGGTTTTCCATGATGTTACAATTTTTGAGAGGCCCAGAACACGTTTTTACCATGACATTTGAAGAAAATATCTGTCTGTCTATGTGTGATAAAAATTTTATTCCAACTGTATCTCAAGAACTACTGCACAGAATTACATATAAATTTGTATGTAGTTGCCTGTGAAGTCGTTACTTCACATATATGAGTTTTGATTATAACTTTAAATAAAGGCAATAAGTAATTATTATATTTTCAATAAATTAAATAGCTAATAAAAATAGATAACGAAATTCTAAATTACTTTTATATTTATTCGCTTTTGTCTATAATAGATATCTTAATTCTAATAATACTTTATCCCTTATGCTATCAATAAAACTCCAGGAACAATAAACTGTAGGCCGTGATGAAGAAAAACTATTAATTTTGCAGCAAATATCTTTATTAGGCAGCATGGAAATCAAACAAGTTCTTTTAATAAAAAGTATTTTAAAAAATTAGTTTCCGTTAACTTTTGGTCCAAATCACTCAATAGGTGGTACAGCCGTACAGCAATTTCTTTCATTTAAGGGAAGGCTGCATCTCAGGTTTTTTTTTGTATAATCGAACAAAACTTGATATATGAGAGGGCCATTATAAAACATTAAGCTGATTTAATTTAGGTGCATATTGGCAGATACGTTGCGTTGTTCTGCTACCATTTTCCCAGAGATTAGGAAGGCTATATCTCAGTTTCTATTGTATAATATTGCAAATAACTTTGTATATGACAGTGCCATTATGATACACTATGTGGAATAAGTTTGAGCGCATATAGCTAGATATGTGAGGCTCCTGTGATTCAAGTTTTCCCGTGAACGGGAAGGCTGTATAATTGCATAAAACTTGGTATATGAAAGGGCTATTTTAAAACACTATGCTGATTCAATTTGGGTGCATATGAACCAATAAGTGGTGCTGCTGTTATGTAATTTACTCTGTGAACAGGAAGACAACTTCTAGCAGGAAGGCCACCTCTCTGGATAGAGAGTCAATTTTCTACAGCACGATAGGTGGCCTTCTTAGGAAAATTTGACTGTATCTGTGATCAATGGATACGAAGATAAATTTTTTTAAGAATTCACCTTCATGTACTCGGTACATCTTTTATTCTATGGAACAAAATTTGTATATACTCAGAGAAAGGCGCGATGATCTCCAAAACCACAAATGGAATGGTACAAATATTAACAGTGATGTTATTAATAACAATATTGCTGTTTTTGACGAATAGTCATATAATAAACTCTCTCTATACAGTGCCCCCCTGTCGGGGAGGGGGTGTCCCCCCGTCGGAGAATTTCTGGTGCCACTACTGGAGAAGGTCAGAATTCAGTACTTCAATGTAGTCTGTATATTTCTGCCTACCACTGAAAATGACCAGACTTGTTCTTTTTCCATATCGAATTGGTTACCAGAACATCACCCCTCCCCAATTTGTCGAGTTGAATAAAATTCTTCCGCATTCTTCAGATAATCCACTAATAAAAAATAACAATCTGGGTTATCTAAACTAAACTTTTTTTCGTCTGAAAATATTACAATTCCATCTGAGGCCAACGACATGTGTTCCTTAGCCCATGATAAACGATTACCAGTATGTTTTTTTTTTTTTTTTTTTTTTTCACAATAGATGATGCTTCCGATTTTTCAAAATGAATTATGTGATGGATATTCTTATGTAGTTATAAACTGTCAGTTTTGACACATGAGTAAGTCTGCCTTGATTTTGAGCTTTTGCAATACTTCCATTGCTCTTTTTAAGCTCGTGAGCAACTTTTCCTCCATCGCTAGGCGTTAACTTTTTAGGCGTACCAGTCTTGTATCTTTTATTTCTCTCCGACTTTCTAATAAAGTTAGAATTTGTATAAGGGCTGACGTACAGTATATGAACAATCTGTATAACACCTTTAGCATCATCTTTACATGCAACAGTTTGGCCCTTTTTGGAAATCGTTTAAAGGTATTCCTGTAGGCAGTCTGAAAAGAAAATAAGAATGCAATTTTTAACAAAACACGTTTTCCTCAACAAAAACAGTTAAAAAATATTCTGTATTTACTCTTTTACTCGTGCACAATTCACGAAATAACAGATTTTGGCAGGTGTCCTACTACTTTCTTTTACATAATCACAGGGATGGAACACGGGCGCAGAGTTTATACCGGAATCCGTTTAAGAAATTTCTCTATCTATAATAGCGTTGATTTAAGAAGTAGAAAATTTTCTTACATTGATAGTGGTATGAATTCTGCGCCCGTGTTCCATCCCTGTAATCAAAATCGTGAATACTAGTTTTTCTACAATACACTAATTAGCATTAGTAGTAGAAATTTCATTTTTACATGAAATTAAAGAAAACTTTGTTATGCAAAATCTGCATAAGAATCTGATAGGTAGGATAAAAATACAAAAAAATATTTTTAAAAAATATATTGTCCTTCTACTTTTTTTATACGGTATATTAAACATGATTTCCAATTACATTTTTTTTTAAAGAAAACTTTTGTCATTCATATAAAACAGTTTTAAAAAAAATTATATCGGCACAATATAAAGAATAACCAAAAAAGACTTTGTACAAATTATATTGATGTAGCATTCAGTTATTAATAAGTAAAACAAAACTTGTTGTCATGCATACGAAATAGAAAACAGTGAAATAATAATGTAATAAATGCAATTATATTTCTTCAAAAAATGTGAATGAATTTCATTATTACGCTCTCTTATCCATAGGTAGGACTCCATATAGGTAGGTCTCCATATATGTGGTAAATAAAGTTTTGTTTTGGGGACGAATTTTCGAATTTTCGTTTTTGTTTCATTTCCACATTTTAAGTCCCCTGAATCAGAAAAACATGTTTTTGGCGGTTGGTTTGTGTGTCTGCCTTTTATTAGAATATATCAAGAACAAAAAGTAACAGGAAGTCAAATTTTGGTATTCTAAATCTGTATTGTATAGGGACTCCACACTAAACGTTCTGTTATATCAAACAAATGGTTCGTGTAAAGAAGCACCCAAGAAAATTCAAGTACATTATATTTATGAGCAAAATTTTTGGTAGGTACATTTTAACATGTATAATCTGTATTTAAAAATGAAATTAATATATATAATTTTAAATGCATAAAAGCATGTTTCCGTAGCTGCCAACATTTTAATTTATTCCGGAGTATTTTTAGCCCCATCTTTATTTCGCACCATTTTATGTATAGAGCAATTTTCTCCAATAAATATCTACAATAAAATAAGAAAAAAAATTACTCTTAAAATGAAAATGGTATGAAATGAAGGCATGGCTAAAAAATACTCTGGAATAAATTAAAATATTGTCAACTCTGTGTTTCGTGTAGAAAATCATTTATCACTCGTTTACAGGTCTTTTGAAAAGAATTAGAATATAATATTATACTAGGAAATTGCTGGGCGTGAATTTGTATTGTGTGTTATAATTATAGGACTATATTTAAGTACACCTTGTGATATGTACATAATTTATAGACGACGTGCAAGGCTACTTGCCGTTAAATGAAAGCATCCTTTTCTATTCAGTGTAATTGGTGCAAGTGCTTTAGTACATTTTACTATGTCCAAGAAAACTGATCAAGAATGAAAATTAAATCCTCAAAACCTTATGGTAAATTAAATATTTTTTTTAGTTAAATTTCAATGCTGGTTTTAAGTATAATTACATGTTTCGAGTTCACCTGAATACTAAATTCAAGTTTTTAGTATTTCATTTATCTGTATATCTTTTATCATGTTAACTTGAAAACAAATAATTGCAATCAATATAAATATTGTATTTTGAAATTTATAAATAGGTTACTACTTGAATAGTTTGTACGAGATAGATAAGTTTCAATGAGTGTTACTGGTAAAATTGTCTAAACAATTTGGAATAGACTATAAAATTTAATAACAGAATTGAATTCAAATTAAATATTGGTACTATATTCAAACGGGGTATTATAGAATTATATATCAAAATAAAACTGTTTCAAAATCTAGTGTGAACTGTTTTAAAAGTACATTGATTTACAACATTTATTATCTTACCATTTTGTCTGCAATCTGTCTTTAAATTATTGAAATGCTGGGTACGAAAAAGTCGCGTGAGTGGAAACTTCTATTTTTTTTTAAACCAAATAAAAGTATAGGAACAGTTTTATTTGACATATAACTCTCTTTGACGGAGGCTAATGGCCTCTCGACCCCGCATTCGGTTACAGGGACTATATTTATTTATAAATAAATAAATAAATCAAGGCTTTTATTAATTTGCCTTCATATGTGCTAATCTTAATGAAATTTTTAGAGTGGCAACCTAATATGAACTTTAAAATACCAAATTTGAATATCCTCCAGTTATTCGTATTTAAGTTTTTCTTAGAAGAGATATACATACAGATCAACTGCTAAAAGGTGAACTTTCGTAATCAGGGTCCCTCAAAACGTGATATTATACCAAAAAAGAAAAAAAAAGGGGGTTGTAAATAGAATTTCAAAAAATATTTTGTTTACGATATGGACATGAAAAGTTAATTTTTCTTTCTGAGCAGTGTTCGGCGACGTACAGTCGGTAACAAAAGTATCCGAACACTAGCAAAAATTCCTATATAAAAAAAGCAGAATTAATAGTGTTTTGTTAAATAAATCCTTGTCGAAGCATGTTCTTAGACTGACTAAGAACATGATTCGACAAGGATTTATTTAACAAAACAGTATTAACTCTACATTTTTTACATAGGAATTTTTGCTAGTGTTCGGATACTTTTGTTACCGACTGTAGTAAAATACAGCAAAACACTTCTATCAAATACATTTAATAAAAAAGAACGCTCAGTTTAATTTTCGGTAGCAATGTATATTTTCTATAAACTCTTTGCACACCAAATTGTGTACTTAAATTCAGTTTTATATAAAAAACACCTAGCACAAAATGACAGCAATTTCCAAGTATAGCCCCAAAATGTCTAAACACTTTGGGTAGTCCTACAAACAAATGATGTATGATTTCCATATCACAGTCTACACAAAACATATTTTTGTACATATAAAAATATATGTTAATTCAATTTTGTTTAGTGCAACTTCTACAGATGTTACGCTGTACTTATCAGAAATATCCTTCATAGGCGTAGTGAATTAGAATTCCCTTAGTAAACTCTTTCTGTACACAAACCATTTGCATGATTTCAACTAAAAGTTTAGTGTAGCATCATTATATGATACAGATTTAGAATATCGGGTTTGTTATAATTTCTTCTGCTACAATTTGTTCTTGAGATATGCTGATAACATTCACACAGATACACGCACAAACACTCAGACTAACCGCTAAAAACTCGTTATTCTGGTTGACGGGGCCCTAAAACTTGTAAAAATAACAAAAACTTGATTTCGAAAATTGGACTCAAAAACAATATTTCCTCTACTGTACAGTCGGTAACAAAAGTGTCCGAACACTAGCAAAAATTCCTATGTAAAAAAAGTACACTTCATACGGTTTTGTTAAATAAATCCTTGATGAATCATGTTCATACAATGACTAGAAACAGGATTCGACAAGGATTTATTTAACAAAACTGTATTAAGTGTACCATTTTTACATAGGGATTTTTGTTAGTGTCGGACACTTTTGTTACCGACTGTAGTTAAGAAAAAGTAAAAAAAGTGGCTTTTACTGATAAATAATATGATATATAAATAATTTATTTGTAATATTCTATCACAATGTTATATTTTTTTATGGAGAATACTTCTATTATTATTTATTTTATCAAAATTATTTAAAAAAAAAACATTATTTAAATTAATTGTAACCATTTCAGTATATAGATATATTTATATTTAAATGGCGTCTAATTTATCTAAATGTTTTGAACAAAATTCGTTGGTGTTTTGCAGAAGCCGTGAAAGAAACTTGCCAAATCGCCAAGTTGCAGTGGAGAAACAGGAGAATACTGTAAATTTAAACTTAAAAAATTTACAAATAACTTATTTCTATTAATTACAAACAATACATAATATAAAGTGAATTCTGTACGTGTGAATTGCCAAATGCGTCAATTAACATGCCAATGATTTAATGCAAAAATAACCGTTTTCAGTTCACAGTAATCCATTGTTCCAATGATTTATTTCTGTTAATGTAATCTTAATGCACCAGATTATGTTTTAATATATATTTCTATGTTCTTAATGAATATATTCTCACATTTATATTGCTGGAAAATTTTTGCAATATAAAATTAACAACTTCAATCTTTTGAAGTTCTTAATTAATATATTCAACAATGAGCATATTTTTATACCAAAGACATTAAATATTCATGACGTAAATGGGGATATCTCTTAATACTACTTTATAGATACAGCGAGAGATTACAGCATTATAAATTTGACTATGTCACAGTGAATTCACGCAACAGTTGATTATATTCTAATTATTTGTGCTATTTTACGTTATAGAAGTTATAAGTTTTGATAAGTTATATGTCTTGAATTATTTAGTGTAATGAATTAGATTAACAATTCAATGTTTTTTTAATTCCTAAAGTTTTAATATATAGATTGTAAATGTACATTTAAATGAAAAATGTTTTAATATAATTAATTGAATAAGTCTCACATTTTATAAATGTTCTCTATATACGGAGTGCATGATATATTCGTGCAAGTATCGAAAATTCATTAAAAAAAAAAAAAAAAAGTTTGAGGAAATAACACCAGAAGGACATTAGATTTTTTTTTTTAATGCATAAAAAATTATTCCAAAACTAAACAAAGGAGGGCGCTCACACGTCATGCTTTGACGTTTTAAGGAAATCGGTCTAGCAATAAAATATCTGGCTAAAAATGGATTCGTCATTTATCCGCAGCATGCTATCATTTCCCGGTCGAACATTGGTGGTTAAACCAACGATGGACTGTCGGTGGCATCAATGCCAACATGTTACACTCAGCTCTAATGGGCATAGTGACGTGCCTAATTTGCCTAATACCTTGTGCTGGTTATCATGTTGAACATATTTTACTTTAAAATAAGTGCACAGCGTCATGTTATTTTTTTCTGTCTCATTATCTGTTTATTTTTACATAATTTACAAAAACCATCTTATTATGACGTTTGAGAGCTCTTTCGGCTACTTTTGGAATTCTTTATATATATATATATATATATATATACATATATTAAAATGGTGATTCAAAACCAAACGTACAAACTTTTCTGGGAGGTAGGGCATATCAGAAGGTTTAAAAACTGTACAGGCAAATCTGCCAACTTACTAATTAATATCCGGAAAATTGTCAGTTCCCGCCTTTTTCCTTTTTCACACCAGTCCTTTTTTAGAATATTTGTCTTCTTATTTAATCGTAATTACATCTGAAATAAATTTCTCTAGAAATAAAGTGCTATGGAAAAAGGGGCGAGTTCTAAAAATTTCCCGGAATATTAATTAGTAAGTTGGCAGGTATACTCCGGAATTCATGACCGCAAACGTTATTTTAACCAACTGGATATTTGGGGTTAATTTTAAACAGTAAAACACACAAATGGGATGGCTTTGTAACTTAAAATTTTACTAAATGTTTTTAGATGTTAATGTTTACATAAAAAGAGGTGACATATCAGTATTACGTACAATATATCATTTGTTAAAAATGTAATTTTGAAGTAAATCCACGCTCATATAAGAGTTTTACTGTTAAAAACTAACCAAAATATCCAGTTCTTTAAGGATTAAAATGACGTTTGCGACCATGAGTTCTATGCAATTTTCAATCCTTATGATGTGCCCTACCTCCCCTAAAAGTTTGTACGTTGGGTTTTGAATCATCCTGTATATATATATACATATATATATATATGAATATATTCAAAAAAAGTTCAATGTGACTCTGTTTATGTTCCTACAAACCGAATTTCTTTTTCCTGAGCATTACTTCTTTTATTATGAATTTTTAATGTTTATATAAATTTATGATGAACTCGGTATACATGTAAAATTTCTCGAATATAATAAGCAAATATTAATATTAATCCTTTATTACAAAGTAATATAAAAATAAAAATAAGGAAAGAAAGCTCTTTGTCATTTCATAATGCATAAATATATCCCTTCGTGTACACGGTAGGATTTTTTTTAGACGAGATCTTCTTACACGTTATAATGTATAACTATACATAATTACGTGAATTTTTTTACTTGTAGCATTTATTTTTGCAACAAAAATATACGTGATTTAAGTTTACTCAGCCAGCATTTGCAAGGTACACTTTTCCTTCCATTTACGCGGTAATTTTTTACACTCTCTTTTCATGAATTAAGTTAGAACATTACACGATTTACATTTACGTTAAACGAAGCTACGTGAAATGGATACACCGCTTAAACAGAGGGACGTATGTATAAAAAATTTGTATTTATTTAATTATATTTTTTTTTCTTATAAATAATATGATTTCGGAAAGTCACAAAAAAAAAAAAAAAAAAAAAAAAAAAAAAAAAGATTTTACTATATAGAGTAAAAACATCAATCAGTTATAAAAATAGTGCAATCTTTTACACTAAAATAGTTATTGTTTCGAATAAATAAATAAATAAATATATATATATATGTATATATTAACGGTGAAATTAACACTTATTTAAAATGTTGCTTTCAAAACTGTACAATTCTTTTCACCGTTTTCTTAATTTTTAAACTGTTATGTTTCGAAAAGTTTTCTTTCTAAAAAATGAAACACTGATTGTGATTACATCAACGCCTTATGGTTTATGAAATTCTATTTTCTCCCTTTTCTCGTCTTACAACGGGCTATCGTTGATAAAAATTCCTTTCTCAGCTTTAATGTCGTTTTCCTTAATACCCAGATAGGGGTTCCTCAATAAAAAGAAAGTGCTTCTATCCAAAGCCCACTTAATCCCCCAGACGAAGTAAGGGCGCTTCAGGGTTAAGCCCCGGCAAGAAACTATTATCTGCAGCAGGTTCCGGTCGCAGTAATCCCTTACATATTTACTGGAAAATGATTAGAGGCGCACAGTTCGGGGTTAAAACACAAAAGCATGTACACATATACGGAAGAAGTGGTTCAAGTCAATGATAAAGTGAGGTAGTTTTTGCGAAACCCTTTCTAATGGAGTAAAAGAAAAATGAAAATCTTCATTTTTTATTTGGGTTTTATAAAATGAATAATATTTAATGAAGTTGGGGAAGAAAATGTAGTTCTGTTCCATACAAATGTTATTTTTATCTAATAAATGTCACTAAAAAATAAATTTAACTTCCTCTTTTCACCACTGAAACATAAATTTTTATTGTAACAAATACTATTTGGTGCTAATATTTTTTCCATCAGATGTTCTTCGATTCTATAAGTTTATTCTTATATCAGTTTTATGTGTGGATCATCTTGTTGATCTCTTTAGCATGTTCAATTGTAGTTAATTCTTATACTTAATTTTTTTCCCAATTTTGGTAAATTGGCAAGATGACAACTCGATTTTTTGTGAGAATCCGGTTTTTTCAATCGTGTGTATGCAAGTTCAGTGTACTTTTCGCTTTATGTAACAGCTTATCTATGGGTTTTGTTTATATATAAATGTATCTTTACTTAATGTTGGATGTTGTCTCAAATTGGTACGTACATTCTACATTTTTCGCTTAAAAAAGCTGTACAGTCTTTGAAACTTTGCGATAATAAGCTCTGCGGAGGAACTGGGTTTCCTGGCGATAACTTTTTCTTGTTTTGAGAATTTTCATTTGTTACTTTCATCTTATTTATTAAAAGTTTCTGAATGATAAATATTTTTTTTTTTTTTATTGATTTTGTTGGTTCTATTATAATTCATCATTGGCGTGAGTCGGTTTCAATTTTCATTATGTCGTGAGTATTATAGTATAATTTATCTTTAATGTACTATTCGTATCTTTATTTAGATAATTTTTGAATGAAATTGGCATGAATAATCCATGTCCTGTAGGATAAATTTTATTATGTTATTTGCATTTTTATAAATTATGTACATATATATATATATAAAGTGAAACCTCGTTAACGTGAACACTGTTAACGTGAATACTAAAATCCCCATCAAAATGAAGATTAGTTACTGATAGCACGACCTACTAATAACATGAAAAAAAATTTTATTCCCCGTGAGATTCACGTTAACGAGGTTCGACTGTATATTGTTTTGTGAAGCATCACAAAGTTTTGATAATTGGTTGTTGTTCGCACATATTTGTAAAAAAAAAAAAAAAAAAAAAAAACAGACATACATACATGAATATATATATATATATATATATACACAACGGGCTTTATCCGCTTTATTATTCACTACATAAATGATTTCTTAAAATTCCATATCACTTAATAATATAAAATATAAAAAAATAAATATTATATTGTAATTTGTCTGAACGTCTGCTTGTGTCATTTGTTTCGGATGGATACAATAAATAAAATTATAAATAAAACATTTCCTTTTCAAAGGGAATTTTATTTCTCGTTATAAAATATATATCAGCATATATAGTTGTGCTCATCAATATGACTGACCCTTGGACTCTGTCTGTGTGAGAATACAAATTGCCACCTAATTTTCGTACTTTAGTTATTTAAAAAAAAAATCTAATTGCCAGATCGATAATCTGTTTAATCCGACGGATTCAGAAAAATCACCCCTTTCATTTGGTACTTTATTTGTCAGGAAATTTTGATTAGATTTTTTAAAGTTAATTAAAATATGAAAATAGACATAGCTGTAAAATAGACATTTAAATTATTAATTGTTGTCATTTTTTTTTCAGCATAAAATGAAATATGCTTCCACGTGGAAAAAAAAAAAAAAAAAAAAAATTATAAAATACTAAATTTGCTCATGCATATGAAAAAATGACGTCTATAAAATATTAATTATAATTTTAAATTTTAAATGTAACGAAGAGATAAACAAAGTGCGAAAATTTCGCACGGGCTTGCTAGCAAATGAATTATTTGAAGTGAGTAATAAATAAAATGAAATTATCTCTTTTCAACGGACGCCTTAGTCGCCCTACAACTAACTAGTATGTATATATTAACTGACATACAGCAAGTTGAGAAAAAAAATTTCGCAACTGAAATGTACCAGTATAGAAAGAAAAAATAGAAACCTTAGTGATACTTCCATATTATAATCGCGATTACAAACTATATTTAAACACCCCACTACAAAATAATGATAAGTAATATTTTCTGATAAAATTTGAGTTTCGAAAATCGGAAAAACTTTATTTGTGGCACAGCTGCTAAATGTCTTCCTATAAACTTTCAAAGGCTTTTAAGGGCTTGTTGGGGGCATTGCTAGATGTCCGAAAGTGTAAATTCTTTCTGTCTTACCGACTATGCCGACTATACAGACACATAAAATAGCAGTGGTGTACCTTTTTTTTTTTTTTTTTATTGAAGAATAAATGTTAAACATTTTTCCTAAACATTATACAAGAATAAAAGTTATTTTTTTATTTTACAATAAATTGACTTTGTATGTACAGGAAACAATATACGCTTTTATCGATCTATTATTAATATTATTATTAAAGGATAAACGTTACGCATTATTCATAAACTTTATATTAGAATAATTTATTCTAATATAATTAATTTATTTGACAAAAATGATTTTAGAATTTTTAAAATTCCTCTTAGTAATAAATCTAACGGTTTAATTAGCTTACAAACAATAGGCAGCTAAAATCCCCTTTAAATTAAGTGAAAATTAATTGATAAGTCTGTTTGATTATACCTTACTTAAACATTGTTCCAGACTAGCGCCTGAAATTAAATAACAATGTCGCGTTTAAGCAAACAGGTATTAAAATTCTCTTGTGAATCTAAAATGTGTTTGCTTAGGCAACACTCCCACGCGATCATGGATATAACGGATGTTAAAATCAAAAGAGAAGATGTGTTTTGGAAAAGGAAATAGAAAATGTCGCTTTTAAACTGAAAGTTTTAAGACTGTCTCCAGATGTTTAAGCTTTTTCTTTTTAATTGTAGATTATGTGTATTTTTATGAAATGATACAATACATTATTACGAAAACATACGAAAGAAAAAAATTAACCAATAATTCTTAATTCAACAAGCGTAAAAATAAAAAAGAAGCACCGTTTTCGCCAATAAAATATTCTTCATAAAAACCGTACTTTTTTTTTTTTTTTTTTTTGGGTCATCGCACCTTACATATCTATTGTTGTATTATACCTAAACAAATATTTTGTTTTGATCACATATATTAAAATAAAATATTCACTTTTAAATGTAAACGAGAATTTACCGTTTCCGTTTGTGTTTCTTTTAGCTCACAAAGACTATTTCTTTTAAAAAGCCATATAAGCGTTATTGCCAATCTCGACTGAGGAAAAGAAGAAGAAAGGTAATTTTCAATATTCAACTAGACAATCATTTATTTTTAAACCACATAAATTAGCAAAACACATAATTTAGTAGGACAAATTTACTTCAGAATATCTATAAAATTATACTAAATTTAGAGTTTTTGTGGAATCTCTTCATTCATTCTAAATTAATACTGCTAGAGATGTATATTTGAATGCATTATTTACTATACTGTAATATTTATTGTTTGTTGTAAAATATTTTGACAGTTAGAAAAGATTTACTTTTTCTTGATCAATAAACTTTTATAACAAACGTATCATGACTTTTAATTTGAGATCTCTTGAAATTATTTACATTTAAAAAAAAAAAAAAAAAAAAAAATAGAGTGACTCACCTCTACTTTACTAACATTAAGTAATGAACGGTTATGCAAATAAATTAAAGTAAAAGAAGTCTTTAAATAAAGAAAAGAAAATACTATAATAGGGTATTTGATATTTTTTCTCTATATGGTATGTTGTTTAGTTTAGCGCAATTGTCTTTCAAATAGTTTGAGTCCATAGGTATTGAGGAAAAAGAAATTTTCTTTGCGTCAATGTAAAAATCTATGAGTGCTAGATTCACTAAAATCTATACTATCGCTAAATTCTAGATTCTCCAAAATGCCTACAGTTCATGGGGTGTTGATCTAAAATAGGTATATAAATTTTCAGCTCAATCAGATAAGACGTTTAGACATCGTGTTCACTCACATGTATACACATACATACATATATATATATATATATGTGTGTGTGTGCGTGTGTGTGTGTCTGTGTGTGTGTGTGTGTACATCACTGTAAAAAATAGCAAAAATGAACTCAGGGGACCTCAAAATGTGTAGAAACACCAAAGTCTCAAAGTCGGATTTTTGACATGATTACAATACTTCCTTACATATGCTCGAAAGGTAAAAATAGGTTCGAAATTCTTCAAAGTTGGAAAAGTCTAAAAAATTATCAAAATTTTACTATCTGTTAATGTTTCAGTTTATTTTTAAAGTGGTATTTTTATAGGTGGTATAGTATTTGTTTAACACAGAATCAATTTAAAGAACGCAATATCTTCACGTCAAAATATATAGATTTTATTATCAGTATTTTAAATAACTATACGATAAAAAACTTTTTATAAACCATGTTTTTAAATCTTCTGTTGAAACATAGCTATAGAACTAACTACATTAGCATTTTATCAATGCGCATGAAACCTTTAAAGTGAAAACGACGTCAATTTTTGTGAGATGCATAATTTAACTTTTTACAATTTTTTAACGCTCACGTTTAATTAAACGTATTTGATTTTATGTCGAAAGAAAAGGAACTAGTATATTTTTTTTTCCTCAACAATTAAACTATAGCTAATATTTTAATGGCTATTTATAAGGTATTAGGAGGTTATTATTTTCATATTTTAATTAATTATAAGAAAGCATTTCGAAAATTCGAAAATCGGATTTCGAAGTATTGTGTTGTCATCGGGTTGTAAGCTATTGTGAAAGTTTCAAATGTCTAGCTAGTCGAGAAGTTAGTTAAAATTCGATTGCAAGATTTGTACCGGACAAACAAACAAGAGTAGAAGTTAATAAAACATGGTAAAAAATATAGGTATTATACAAGAAATAATGTCTGTCTTAATAAAGTATCCAGATTTTCTTGTAAATGTTTAATATTTATTTTTTATGTATCAAACCAATATTATAGCTTGAATAAGAACATTTACATTCTTAGGCTACCAGTAGATACACAGAAAAATTTGGAAATTATTTCCAAATGCTAACATGTTGTTAACATTTAACATTACTAGTTAACTTAAGGCAAATAATAGCTGATTTGTTACCCAATTAACAATGCATTTAAAGAGAATTCATACTTAAAAATTTGAAGTTCTCCTTTAAATGAAACTATTTCAATTTAGGTAAAAATCATGCCTTTTTCATTGAATAAGGGTGATTTAAAAAAAATTAGATTAAGTAAAATTTTAGCAATTAAAAGAAATTAATTTAATTTTTAGAATTAATTTTTAGCATCTCAAATACCAATTGAAATTTATTTTTAAAAAGAAATTTGCAAATATTTAATTTTAAAATCTACAATATCTTGAAAATTTATTGAAGTACTTTACGTTGAAAATGTTACTTACAGATTTACTTTTAAAGTATGTATAAATGCACATTTTGAGCTGTTTCAATTCTGTATGATTTGTTCTTAAACTGTACATTTAATTTAACCGATATATATTGAAATTTATTCTGAATAAGATAATAAATAAACACTAGCTTATGAATAGATTTGAGAAACTCCTTTTTTTTTTTTTTTTTTTTTTAATGTGCGATTAGGGCATAAGCTTCTTTGTTTCAGTTTAAGCAAATTTCTGATTCAAATAAATTAAAAAGAAAAAAAAATGTATATTTAGAACATTTTGACTTTAATATTGTATAAGTGAAATATTTTGTATAACTTCTGGTACGTACAAAGGATTTATAGGAAGTAAATAATAGCAGAATAAAAAAAATAAAAAAAAAAAAACTGCATATTTTGAGCATTTGTATCATAATATTGTATAAGTGAAATATTTTGTATAACTTCTGGTACGTACGGAGAATTTATAGGAATTGCGGTTAGAAGGAAAATATTTCCGCAATTTTAATTGTTATTATAACTTTTAATCTATATTTTTAAGCCATTTAGAATACTAATGTATTATTTGAAATTAATTACGCGTTCAATCACTTTTTTTATCAATCCCCACAATTAGATCTTAGTTTAGGTTACTTTTCTTATTTGTCAAAAACTTAATTTAAAAACAATACTTTATAATAGAATGCAATTATTTCTATCAAATAAATTAAACATTACAGAAGTGTAGGTATATGGCTGTGATAAAGTCAACGCTGTAAATGGCAAATCACAAGTGTTAAACATTGCTGCCAACATTGTAATTTATTCCGGAGCATTTTTAGCCCTGCGTCTATTTCGGACCGATTAATTTATAGAATAATTTTTTCAATATATAGCTACGATAAAAGAAGAAAACATTACTGTCAAAACAAAGGTGAGGCTACAAATGCTTAGGAATAAATTAAAAAGTTGGCTTCTCTGGTTAAATGAACAAAAAAGTTATTTCTCTCTCTGTTTTTTTTTTTTTTTTTTTTTTAATAATTTCTACCAACTTTGTGTCATAAGTTATTTTTAGAAAGTGAAAATGTATTATACAAATAACAATAATAATGATAATAATAATAATAATAATAATAATCATCCTCAACTTCAAGGAGTAGGCAGGGTGCCTGTTCCGGCTTCATTGGTCAATCCACCGATTTCTCGGACGTCCTCGGTCTCTTCTGTCTTTCGAGGTGTACTCAAAGGCAGCTCAGGGGAATCCTGTCACTGGCATGCGTTGTACATGCTCTTTCCATTTAGTACGATATTCTTGTACTCCTCCACATAAGTTGAATATCTTCAATTCATTCCTGATGTCTTCATTTCGAAACTTGTCGGTGATTGTGCAGCCCTTTATTGATCTAAGATGACTCATTTCTGTTGCTTGAATTCTACTCAGATCTTGGCTCCTCAAGATTTATGTCTCTGACCCGTAGAGAAAGACAGGTGTAGCCAAGACTTTATAAAGCTTAAGGTTTCTTTGAGTTTCTTTTCGTGTTCTTCTCTTGAGGGTTTTACTCAAGGTTCCGCAGATGTGTTGGAATTTGTGCAATTTCTTTTGTATTTCGTTCCATATTCATAAGTAAGATCAGATCCTATATAGGAGATACTTGTTCTATGACTTGATTTTCAATGACAATTTTTGTACGAATAAATTCTTTACCTTTGAAAGCCTTAGATTTCTTTTTAAAATCGAGATTTTCATTGCATAATCTTGACAAATTTTGTGAAGTCTATACGTAGATCCCTGTAGATCGTCTTTACATTTCTGAATCATAGTTTGATCATCCGCGAACAGCAGTGTGTTGATGTTAGTGGTCGCATTTAACCTAATGCCTGAGTCAGCCGAATTTTTCCATGCTCGTATGATGTCGTCTATGTAGAGATTAAACAAGGTTGGAGATAAACTACAGCCCTGTGTGACTCCTTGGTTAGTGTCAACCTCGTTGGTTTTATGTATACCGATGAGTATCTTTGTACGTTGATATAAAGATTGACATGCCCGGATCAAGTGTCCTGTATGATTCCTTGGTTAGTGTCAACCTCGTTGGTTTTATGTGTACCGATGAGTATCTTTGTTTGTCGATATAAAGATTGACATGCCAGGATCAAGTGTCGGGGGAATCACCTACATTCCATGACAGACCATAGATTTTTTCTGTTCACACGGGCAAATGCCTTTTCGAAGTCTATAAAAATAATATGTGTCTCCAGGCTGAGTTCGCTACGTTTTTCGATAATCTGTTTTAAAGTGAATACATCATCAATACAGGATCTGCCTCGTCTGAAGCGAGATTATCCTTCTAAGTCCTCCAGGTTGGGGGTTTTGAGTAAGGTTGGTACCCTTATCTTGTAAAAACATAACTACTCCTAAGCTTCAATAATACTAATAACAAATAAATAACTAAATAAACTGTTTATTAGGGATGAGGAGTTAAGTTCGAAAAACCCTTTTCTTGTACACATTTTTTTTTTTTTTTTTTTTTTTTTACTTTTAAATAAAATCAAATTTTTATTTATATATTTAATTGTAATACCTCTTATAAAAATGATTTCAATAAATGATTCTATGTTTCAATACTGCATCATTTTTATTATATTAACGCTTTCCAAAATGGATCAGAAATAATACTCGTTTTAGAGTTTATTGAATTTTTCAATTTGAAATAGACTATTAGGTTATTGCCTTAAGTTCCTTTCAAAGCTATCTCTCAATAGAGATCTTACTAAGTTCTTTATTTGATTTAAATAGTTAGCAAAATATATGTTGCAAGTTGCTACCTTTAATATTTATGAATTGAATAAGTCTTTTCTTTCCCCAAACACAACATTACTGCAGTGACAACTAAAAGGGAATATTTAAAGTGAAGGTGATTCTGGTTTGTGTCATGAAATTGATTATCTTTGGTAGTTGATACGTCAGTATTTGTGATGTCTACTGGAATATTCAATTGATAAAAGACAGAAAAGTGAGTGAGAACTGTATTACTTCATAACATATATACAAGAAAAAATTGGATTCGTAAACAGTTTCGACTTTAGGTTCTCAATAGATTTACATGTTTTGAGATGCTCTAAACATGATATGACCATTTTTAAATAATGTCTACGCATTACCAAAATTTTCTTAGCACTATATCTCTAGAGAAACTTCATATAATTCTTTGAAGCTTTATAATTGGTTGAACATTCACATGAGATGGTGCTGATTAAATTTAGATATCATTTAACAGTTTGCTGTTCTGTAATTTTCTTCGTTTATGTAAGTGTTATCGCAGTTTTTCCAATAGATAATAGTACAAAACTTGATATGCTAATAATAATATTGATACTAATATATATATATATATATATATATATATATATATATATAAGAAAAAAATAAACTCTTAAAAAATTAAAACTTAAGGTTAACGTTAAAACTTTATTAGTTCAAAATTAATTTTAAATAAAACACTTACAACAATACAACTCATCTTCTTACAACGCCATTTTCACATACAATGATCTCTGTTTGATCGTATTTTGATTTTATTTTTCTGGAAAATATTTAAAAAAAAACAGGATGTTCTGTCTTCATTACATCTATTTCAATTCAAAGTAATTTTTTCTTGAAGGTTCATGTTATGATTTTATTTTTTCTTGAAGGTTCAAGTTATGTTTTTTTTTTTTTTTCTGGAAATATTTCAAAAGTTCAGGATAAATTCTGTCTTTATTTCATATCAAGATAAATTTTTCTTGTAGGTTCGTGCTATCATTTGATATTTTGCTAAAATGCTTATCAAATACAGAAAACCTACATTTCTTTGCTCAATGCTATGGAGATAGCACTTGGAAACGTCTTATAGCATTTTGAGCTTTTCAGATAAAATTCAATCTTATTTTGCTTTGGTCCAAAATTCTTTTGCTCATCTCAAAATGAAAAGGTTGTATTATTTTCCCCTTAAAATACTATCCTAAAGTAATCCTTCTTTTCTTTAGCATCAAAATACACGGTCCTATATTATATTTCATCAGGTTTAAATCAATTTAAGGTAACTAGTTACTTTGTTTGGCCTGTGTATGTTTCTGTGGTGATTTATTTGACTGACTATTCTTCGTTCTCATTCTTTTCTATTATTATCAAATGGATTATATATATATATATATATATATATATATATATATATATATATATATATACGTATCTTTTTGTTTATTTCTTTATTTTACAATAATTTACATAAATCGTTTGTTTAATGAGGTTTTTAAAAAGTTGAATACGTTTGTTTAATATATATATATTTAGGTATTGTAAGTATAGTAAAATTTCATAAAGTGGTTTTCATTTGAAATTTTCATTTGATACAAAATAATTTACTAAAAAATCTGTCCTTTATTTATTTTGTGTTTTTGTAATCATTTTTACTTTAATAATTTATTTAATATCATGAATTACTTTGAAATTAAATAAAAAATTTTTATTATTTATATTTTAGAAATTTAATAACGAAATACGATTGTAATATCATCAAAATTTTTTTAAATTTTCCTTTCAGAAAATGTTAGGAAAAAAAAAAAAAAATACAATATATTTGTAAAATTTTTTTCAATACTGAAAAAGATACATTAGCAGCAAAAGTTCTATATTGCTAAAGTTAAACTTACAACTATTTCTACCAGAGTAAACGCCCAGGACGGAAATGCTTTGAAAAAATCATTTTCAAACCTCCATTCCAGGAATAGCTCTCCATCTATTTAATGCACTTTGGAAAATAGAACCAGAACGACACCTGCACCCTTTTATAATGTCCATTAAATCAGTTATTGTTTTCACGGTATATTTGTGACATACGAATATTATACCTAACTATCTTAATGGCAAGTTAGAAGATTTAAATAGTCCTATGAGCAAGAAAAAATCACTTATCCAGATTGTTAAGTAATGAGGATAACTGCACTATCTCAAATAGGCCTATTAAGAGCAAATGAATGAATCATCAGTAAAATTGAAATAACCTAAAATGTTCCTATTTGCTTATATTTAAAAATTATGATTTCATATCTATTTTGAATGAAAAAAAAAAGTTAGAAATTTAAATTTTATACTCTAAAAAAAGCTTTATTTATTTGATGTTTTTACTTTTACTATAAAAAAAAAAAAAAAAAAAAAAAAAAAAAAGGAAAAAGGAAAAGAAAAGAAAAAAGATCAAGAAATGGATTACCGTGATAAGGTCTTCGGCAAAGGAAAAAAAAGTAGCAAACACTTTGGCCTCTTGTACTAATTTTAGAAGTTTCTCTCAAATATTTGCGCATTTAATTACAAAGTACCTGGATGACAGAGTTCACTAAGTCTCATTGTAAAAATTATTCGTTGTATGTGGGGGAGACCGGAGTACAATAGACCAATTTTGTAAATTTTAAATGTTTACTTACAAATTAATGATTTCTCGCTTATATGTGTGAAAATATGTGTACATATTACCTATATATTGGGTTTTATGTTCCACTCAATCAAAACCAATAATTATGTTTATTTTTTTTATGTAATTTTTTTTTTTTTTTTTTTTTGCATCTGACAAAACGGACCATTGTACTCCGACCCCGAGGTACAGAGGTCTATGACACGGGGTATTATGGACGTCAAATTAAAACTAGTATGTTGTGGCCACCACAAGACTTTCTTCTATATTTTCCTATACGAATTCACGCAGTAACAATATTTAAAAAAAAAAAAAAGAAAAGAAAAAATATGATTTTTTTTCAGTTTTTTTTTTTTTTTCGTTACAAGTAAAAAAAATCGATAACTTTGTTTTAAATTACCACATATTTCAATACCAATGTTTCAAATTACCACATATTTCAATTACCACATACTTCAACCATTCGTTTTAAAGGTATTGACGAGACCTTTCGAAAGATACCGATCTTGAAAATTTAACCCTCCCCGGGGGGGTACTTTCCCCTAGAGGGGGGAAGCGATGCCCCAATTTTTTTTCCCTAATTAACTACTACTATTATCAATGATTCATATTAATTTCACAATCACAGGTTAAGAAAAACTCTCATTATGTACACTTATACGAAATTTTTTCCTATACTGCCATGTTAAAAATTTAGAAAAAATACGATCACAGCGCCACCTGTTGAGCGATTGATCCCCAAATCTAATCAGCCCCAGTTTATGTCAGGGGCCAACTAAATACCAAGTCTGGTTAAATTTCGTTTAAAAAAAAAAAAAAAAAAAAAAAAAAAAAAAAAAACGATTTTTTTTCTAAGTTTTTTTTTCGTTAAAAGTAAAAAAAATCGATAACTTTGTTTTAAATTATCACAGATTTATAGTTCAACCATTCGTTTTAATGGTATTGACGAGACCTTTCGAAAGATACCCATCTTGAAAATTTACTCCCCGCGAGGGGGACTTCCCCCCCAGGGGGGGTGGCGAGGCTCCTACGCATACAAATTTTTTTTTCCAGTTGACTATCTCTATTATGAATAATTCTTGTAAATTTCATAATGATTACTAAAAAATAATTCTCTTTATGCACATTTATACAAAATTTTGTCCTATATCACCATGTTAAAAATTTAGAAAAAGCGGGATGGCAACGGAACCTGTAAGATAATTTTTACCAAAAGTTGATAGGCACTAATTTATGTGAAGGTGCAACTACATACCAATTTGAATGAAATTCTGTGCAGTACGTCTTGAGATACAGTTGCCACAAAATTTTGTCACACACACACACACACACACAAACAGACAGACAGACAGACAGACATTTTCTAAAAATGGTCAAATCGTGTTCTACAGCTCTCAAAACGTGTAAATTCATCAAAAACCCGAGGTCGAAAATTTTTACGAATCCAATACTTTCTCTATATTACATATAGAAGAAAGTAAAAATATACTAATGTAGTGCGTTTTTTAATAGTATGAAATGTAGAATTTATTATATTTGTTTATTTATGTCTTCGATTCATACAAATAATGTAAATTAATGAACATTAAAATTAGAAAATGATACACCAAACGATTTTTGTGTCACTGAAAGTCTGCTGTTTTCTTGTGAAGTTGTAGTGTCTGGGAGACTCATCATTACAATAGCTTGAAAATTTACAAGAGGTATATTAACACTCCCAGGAAAAAACTTAGAGATCTTGATTACGTTTTCGTTGCATGAATCTCAGAAAAACAGATTCATTATCTTTTATTTCTGTGATTAAAACAACAAAATGTAAAACCGTCCTTTTCGTCAAATTTATTTGTATTAGGTTGATTTCTTTAGAAATCGACCTATTGCACTCACTTCGTTTATCTATATATCTATCTATCTATCTATAATGAAAATTTTGTCATCACGATAACTCCCGAAATAATACTCCAAATCGAACCAAATTTGGACAGTGAACTGATCTTATAAATATCTTGGATGCGTTCGTTAACCAAGTTGCTCCGACTTTTTGTTTTTAAGTGGCATCAACTTGAAAATTTCAAACCGACATTGTAAAAAGCATATTTAAAGCATGATTTGTTTGAATTTTGATGTAAATACAGGCCACATAAAGGTCTCAATGAAGTTTATTAATGACGTTTATCCACCATTTTTAATAAAGTGGCGAATATCTTAAGTTAAGTGGGGCCACTTGAAATCAGGCTACCACTTGAAAATTTAAAATCACTATAACTTCCGAAATAATATTCCAAATCGAACCAAATTTGGACAGTGTCTTAACTTATTTTATAACTATCTTAGATGAGTTTGTTAACCTAGTTGCTCCGCTATTTCGTTTTCAAGTAGAGACCACTTGAAAATTTCAAATTCAAATTGTAAAAAGTGTATTCCGAATTTTTTTTAATTTTGATGTATACGTAGTTTATACAAGTATCTCAAAGAACTTTATTAATGAACTTTAGTCGCCATTTTTAATATAGTGGCGGATATCTTAAGTTAAGCGGGACCACTTGACCTCTTTATCAACTTACTAAGCCTCTTGGAAAGAATTTCTACAAAAAAAAAAAAAAAAAAAATTGAAATTTGCAACGATATCTTAGATGAGCAACTTTTTCTGCCATTTTGATCGAAGTGGCAGCCCCTTAATTTTTCAACACGATGACTTTTGAGATTTTGAATTAATTCGAACTATATGTGTACAATAGGCTTATCTCAGAAATACATTTCATATATTTGTCAACATAACCCACCATTTTGTTTCCAAGCGCCGGCGACTTGAAAATTTTAAATTCACATAAAAATGTATTTAGGAAGTGATTTGCTTAAAACTCCATATGTGCATAGCCTACGTCAATATTTCTACCAAGTGCATTAATAATTTGTAGCCGCCATTTTGAAACAAAATGACGGCTACTTGATAAGGAAAAAGAAATCAACCTACTCTTCCGAATAAGCCGGAAGGACTTGTTATTATTTTTTAATTGCATTGTTAAATTCAGTTTGTCATAGCTGTACGATATTTGTAAAAATATAAGAATACGAAAGTAACTGAATGATTATTAAATATAAATAAGAAGAAACCTCAAACTAAATTGCTTTCTTATTCATCTTTGAAGACATAATAGATCTAACTAAGGTTAATTATGAAATTTTTAAGTATAATTTATAGCTAACCCTTCAAAAATGTAGATTTCGTAAATCAGTTTATTATGACCGAGAACCTGGGTAAATGGACCATTTTCCATTGTACCCTGGTTCTTAGTGGTCCATTGTACCCCATCTAGACAGCAAACTTTAGAAATTAAATAGCAAATCCCTTTAAAAAATATTTTAATGATATTAAATATAATAATAGATGTCTTTAGCTCTTTATTGTGCTAAATAGCCTCTTCTTGATCATAATTCTTGAATGATGAAAAGAAAAGATGTTTAACTCAAAATATTTACTTTTGGCTACCGTAAACTTAATTTTACGGATAAAATGGTTAAATTGTCAGTTAGGTATGAAGTTGTTGGTTAACGTTCCTCATTGCAGTGCTGCAATCTATGTACCAAAATACGAACCATTAAAAAAAAAGAAAAAAAGAAAAAAAGGAGTGGTCCATTGTATCCCAGTCTCCCCTATACAGTAATTTATTTTACGAAATATATTTTTTTATTTGTTTGTCTCGACGGATTGCCAGTAAAATCTAATTTTCCTGGATAAAAGGAAAATTCAGATCGAGTTATCATCTCAAACCCCTAACTATATTTTAAAAATCAAAATTGGTCAAGCAGTTTTCTATAAAAAGTGTTTGGGCTATATTTTGTTAAAGCAAAGCACAGGGTATCACCGATTGCTAATTTTTCTGAAGAAAATAAGTCAGATCGTTTCTTTATCAGGAAAAAAAACTGTAAGACTACATAATTTTTTTTTAATCCTTTCAGTGAATTTAGAAAACGAAGTTGCTGCCTTATTTTTCATGGACGAAGCGTGAGTTACCAGTGAACACCAATTATACAACCAAGAGAAGAGCTATTCAGTTTGTATTATAAACTCAAAAATCCTTTAAATCTATTATTATTATTATTATTATTATTATTATTATTATTTAATCATGCGAGTAGACTCTAAGAAAATCATGTTTCTGCCATATTTTCTCACGGACGAATTGAGGGTTAACAGTGAACGCTAAACTTGAGAAAGGTTAAATCAGATAGTTTTTTTCTTTCCAAAAAACGTTTAACACTATTGTTTTATGGAAATCGTTTTAGCTGTTTCAGAGTAAACCCAATTTTTGCTGAATTTTGAAACCGACGGATAAAAGGTTATCAATGATTGCGGAATTTCCTGAAAATACGCATAAGTGTACATGATTATTCATCGCAAAAAACACTTCATATTAACCTTTCATCAAAACCTTTATATCCATTTCCAAGTAAACCCAAATTCTGCCAAATTTTGTAACCGGTGGATAAAGGCTTAACAGCAAAAACGAATTTTCTTGAACACGAGAATAAGTCCAATTGATTTTGCATCCCCCCCCCCCTTAAAAAAAAAAAAAAAAAAAAAATGAAAATAACACAGAAAAAATCCCTTAACTTACTATTTTTATCGCAATCTTATATCTTTTTCCAAGTAAACTGAATTTCTGTCACATTTTCAACCGTTTACTGAAGATGAGGATATGTCCAATTGACATTTCATCCTAAAAAGCCTTAATCCAAATATTCATTAAAATTTTTATATCTATTTTAGAGTAAATTAATTTCTGCCATATGTTACGAACAGTGTATAAATTGTTAAACGCAAATTTTCTTGAAGATAAAGGTATGTCTAACCGATATTTGCTGCTTAAAAGACTTAAACCTAAATTTTCATCAAAATCGTTATGTCCATTTCCGAATAAAACAAATTTCTGCCATATTTAGCAATAGGAGGGTAAAGGGTTAACAACAAACACAATTTTCTCTGAGGATGAGTTTTAGTTCAATAGATTTTGCACTCAAAAATAAAATCCGTAACACCGAATTTTTCTTGAAACCATTATGTATACTTCCGAGTAAACCTAATTTCAGTTTTATTTTGCAGCCGGTGATTACAGTGAATGCGAATTTTTCTGAAACTGAAGTTAAATGTAATCGATTTTTCTCCCCAAAAAACTTTCACCCCATAACTTTAATGAAATATTGTGTTCTATATCTGAATAAACCCGATGTCTGCTATATTAAGCAGACGGCGGATGAAGAGTTAACAGCTAAAAGCCCTTTTTCCTGCCGTATAGGATACGTTCAATTGATTTTTCTCCCTAAAAATCCCTTAAGCCCAAACTTTTAATAAAATTGTTATATGCATTTCCGAGTAAACCCATTTTTGCCAAATATTTCAAGCGGGGGATAAAGAGTTGAAAGAAAATATGAACTTTCCTGAAGACAAAAATGAATGCAACCGACTTTTTGCCACAAGAAACATCAATCCCAAATGCTCATCAAAATTGTTCTATTTATTTCTGCGTAAACCCAATTTTTTCATTTGTTGGGAACGGTCGTTAAAGTGTTAAGAGTGGACTCAATTTTTTCTTAAGATGAAGATAGGTTTAATCGATTTTGCATCACAGAACCCCCCAAATGTTTCATTAAACTCACAATATCCTTTTCTGAGTAAACCCAATTTCTGCCATATTTTGCAGCCAGCAAATAAAAGGTTAACAATGAACGCGAATTTTCCTGAAGATGAGAACAAGTCCAGTTGAATTTCAGCCTGAACAAACGGCGAATTTACAGTGTCATTCAAAATAACTGTCAGTAAAATAAATTATTTAAAAAATTAAGTTTATTACAAAATTTCAAAAATTAGATTATTTTCTAAAAGAATGCATATTATAGTTTAGATATTATGATTTCAATTTTAATAGCTCCTGCTTTTGCAGAATTGGGAGCTATAGATTCTCAACGCTGGCACGCATGGCATTTTGCGGAATTTCCATCTAAAGGGTAATCGTTGTTTAAATTCGCCAATTGATAGTCTTCAGTATTCCCTATTTCATTTAACATGTAGTCTCATATAAAGAAATCAAGAGAATTGAGATCTGGCAAAGCTGCAGTTAACTCAAGAGATAAAATCATGCGAATAGTTGGAACACTACTGTTGAGTTCTTTTTCTTTGGTGTGAAGATTCTAAAACTTGTTGAAAGCAGTATTTCTTTCTTTCTTTCTTTTTTTTCGTACAATCTGGTGAATAAGGAAGCAAATGATCCTTTAAGACATTGTTGATATAGAAATTTGTGTCAATTTTCATTCCTTGATCAATGCAAAGGAAAGGAATTTTTAGATCTCATTAAACGCTATGCTAAAAAAGCAGGTTATCCCGATTGTTCAGTTAATAAAATGTGTAAAAAACATATTAAAAATCTTAACAATATCCAAGATTACCAAAAGCTCCCCATGAATTTCACGACTTCGATCCCGTACGATCGTGGTGCGTCATGCAATATTAAAATTATTGCCGCTAAAAATAACATTAATATCGCTATCAAACCGAATCCCAACATTCTCCAAATTATCAGAAGACAAAGATCCTATCCAATCTTTAGAAACCGTCGGGATATAAAATCCCGTACACTGATAGCAAAGGATATAGTTAATATTATATTGAATAATCAAAAATCAAAATCAAAACTAGAATCAAGGAACACGGCCACGATATCGTTACAGGAAAAATTACTACCGCATTAACAAAAGCCAACCTGGAGGAACACATAAACATCCGTTTCGATAGCGTCATAAAAATTGCGAATTATCACAACGAAATTAATTACCTCGATGTTGCTGTAACGCGATACAATAACCGTATTGACATTAAAGTCTCTAGAAAACCAACTAGCAGCAACGAAATCATCCACTATAAAAGCAAAACTCCCTACAGCTATAAAGTTAGTTCTGTAGAGGCGTATATTAATAGAGCCATGATCATCTGTAATGAACCTAAACATCTAAATAACGAATTAGCCCTCATTAAATGCTGTACTAAAAAAGCAGGTTAGCCCGAATGTTTAGTTAATAAAACGTACAAAAAACGTATTAAAAATCATAACAATATCACAGATTACCAACCCCCTCACCCCTCATTTTCACGACTTCGATCCCGTACGATCGTGGTGCGTCATGCAAAATTAAAAATATCGCTGCTAAAATAAAATTAATATACCTATCAAACCCAATCCTGACATTTTTTCCAAATTATCAGAAGTGACAAAGAACCTATTCACCCTTTAGAAACCGCCAGTATATATAAAATTCCGTACACTGATAGCAAAGGCAATAGTAAATGTTATAATGGAAAATCAAAAAGAAAAAGAAAAACTAGAATCAAGGAACACGGCCACGATATCGCTACAGGAAAAATTACTACTGCATTAACAAAAGCCAACCAGGAGGAAAACATAAACATCCATTTCGAAAACGTCATCAAAATTGCAAATTATCAAAAAAATATAAGTACGTCACATATCGTAAAGCCGTAGAAATTATTAATTTTACTTATTCTTCCAATGTCAACGATGCGGCAGGGCTCTAGTAGAAGGCATGAAGTATGTAAGAAGGTTTTTTAGTTTAATTAATTATTAGTATAAAGCTTCATGTAAACAATATTATTTTTTTATGTTGAATGCAGCGAAATGGTGTCAAAATACACTTACGTAGTATGTCACATATAGACCACAATGCATAAGAATTCTCCTTTCTGTCCTTGTATATGATCTACAGATATTATATACCTCAGAAACTACGTAGCTAAATCCACGTAACTCATACAAAATGGTACAAATTTCCAGTCAATCGAATGATTACATAGCGTAGCAGAATTATTTTGTGTTGTCATGTACATTAATTATTAAATCTGTGTACACTATTTTATGAAGTAACCATTCCTTTAAGCATCTTAATAATATATGGTTTTTTGCATTATGATGAATTCAATGTGAACATATCAAAATGCATGTAAAATAAATTCTGGACATAAACCATGATGATACGAGATTATTTTGTACCGACATTTACTAAAAACATAATTTATTTACATAAGAAAAGGCAAATGAAAATCCATCTCGCTATGTCTACGAGATAGAAAAAAATATAGAACCAAAAGGAAGAATGAACGAGAATTAGAACAGGTAAATAAGTTCATTTCATTTCTGGGACACGAGCGGAAAGTAACATTAAAACAGTTAATTGCTCTTACATGAACCATGAAGCTAGTGCTTGTAAAATATTTCATGTTCTAGATGGAGGATACCGCACACCAAAAACTTTAAGAGTCCCAATGAGCAGTCCTTTACTGACGGTTCGGCAATTATTTATAAAGATAAATTAATTGGATAACGATTAAAATCTATATCATGATACACTGTCTATAACAATGTTTTAACTGCTCAAAATATACTTCAGGTGAGATTTTAGTTCAGGGGAGCGGCTCTTTAATCATTTATTTATTGAAATATAACCCACATCGATATATGTTAATTGTTGAACAATTCTATTACAACAAAGAAACGAAGCTAGCGCTTCAATTCAAGCATAATCGTTAATTATGTGCAGCGCGGTCAATTGCTAGAAGTTCTATGTTTTGTAGGGTATGGTTGATGTAATTTCAGTAGATGAATGAGAATTACTGAGGTTTACATGTGATTGATAACGAATGATACCACACTATTTGTTTATAAATGCTAGTCGTAAATACCTGGGAGACGATTCTGCTCAGAAATGGAGTAACTGCGCAGGTTACTTCGGTGCTAAAAGAAAGTAAGTGGTAAGATCTCCATTTGCTCTTTTTCGCCCTACTTTGATGAAATCACAGCAAATATGATGCATACATAATACTTTCAAAGGGACTTCAATACGAAAAAAATAAGAGCACATTGTATTAATCACGAGAATAATAAAATAGTGCCACAGCATTTAAAATCACAGCTAGATACAAGAGTTCAGAAAAGTCACACGAGCACGGCATACTAAATAGTGTGCATGAAATATCTTGGTTGAGATATTTGGTCAATGGTAACAACTGTAACTATGAAAAGAAAACTTCCATAGAAATCCGTAAAAATTATCGAATGCCGTGTGCACGTAAAGAAGAGGTTTATTCTAATTTTTAGAGTTAGTAATCACATATCATGAGATTTTAGAATAAAAATTAACTGAAATATTCGAGACCGACTGAATGGAAGAGACTACTAACACGTCTGCATAAAAATTAATAGTAGATAGTAAAAAAAAAAAAAAAAAAGTTTTAATAAGGTTTGACAAGAAGATTAGCAAGCAAAGAATATTGACCATAAGCAAAGAATATTGACCACAGAAGTATTATAAGATGAATTATAATTTAAAATTAATTCAATTGATTACATAACTATATTAAACTAAATTAAAATATATTTAATGCCGAAATGTTTATTTAATAGAAAATAAAAGTAATTAAATAAATTAACGTCTTTCTTTTATTAATATAAGCCATCAGCAAAAGTATAATAAACATTATTAAAGTATTAAAACTTTTTTAGGAGTATTTTTATTACATATTTGTATATTTAGGAATAAATGAATCTAAGAAAATTAATAATTTTAACTGTTGTTCATACGAAATTAACACTTAAATATTCTTCCATATTTATGTTAATAGTATTTTTCGAATGGTTTGCCACATATATTTTTGCATATCTTTTCAGGTTAACTATAAAACATCTTCTAAATAACAGAAGAATTAAAAATAAAAGTTATATATAGAAAAAGACAATATAGTTTCAAATAATTTACTGTCAATTATAGTGGTAAAATTCCATTACAAATGAAATTACAATTTTTCAAATACTGAACTCTAAGTTACTAACACAGCATAGGACAAAAGATTTATTTTATGATGATCCTTTCATCGTTTTGGGAGATTATATCGACAAGACAAACAATATTTTGGCGGAAAAGAATTTATCACGCAAATGAATGGTTTGGATATTTCTCTAACTGTCAAATCTCGTGTCACGTGAATGGTGCTTTGACAAATTTGATTTGCTCTCGTTATGAGAAATGCATTTGACACTGACAGCGTTTTCATTAAGTCGACATCAATCGATAAGAAGTGTTTTCAAATACAACAGATATTTATTAAGGAACATAGGCGAAGACGTACACATTTTCAATTTGCCGTATTCGTATATAATGACAAATAGCGCAGGTAATAGCTTTAGATAAATTGAATATTCTTCATGTGCATACTGCAGAATAATAGAATATGCATATATTCATTTATTTAGTAACATGCAAAAATTATCATATATATCTTAAACATGTATGTATATATTTAATAAATTTCTTGGGGTAACAGGATATTTTAGTAATTCGTTGTCTATCATAAACAACTGTTCTTTAATATAAGTTAATATTGTTTGACTAAATCGAAGAGAATATATTACCATTTAACAGATATCAATTAGATATCAATGTTATTTCAAATATAAAATAGTTATATTTTTACTATTTGAAATATTCATATATTATAATGTATAATAGTTGATATCAGAGAAATGATAGTTAATTTATGATTCAAATGAAAAGATGCTTTGATGCTTCTTATAATTTGAATTTCCATGTGGCAATTTACATTTTAAAAAACTGTAAAGTGCCTTTTAATGGCCTTTCCTCAACGCTTCTCAGTCCTTACGATTTGTGAATACTTACATAACTTTCTCACTCTCGTTGATATTCTGCTTATTTAATCTTTTACTTACTTTATTCCATTTGTTTTCATTTTACTTTATTTTTCATTATTAGTCATTTTTATTTTCCTTTACACATTAATATTTCTTATTTTAACATTTTTAATTCGTTGATAGCAGTATTTTTTTATTATTATTATTATTTATATATTTACGTTTCCGCCTTCATGCTGCAATCGTGCTTACATTTTCTACCTTGATGAAGTGTCCTGCGATTAATTCGACTCGAAACTGTTGTCACGAATTGTTTTAATTTATGTTGCTTTTTAGAAAATCTTCTACTCATTAATAAGCATTATAACTGCTGGTCAATAGAATATATATATATATATATATATATATATATATATTATATATATTTACTCCTAAAAAGGATCTTACCTTATAATGCAAATCTGTTTCAATATTATATGTCTCACCAAAACGAAAAAAACGAATTAAATAATTAAAATTAATTTAAAAGTTAGGTAATTTGTAAAAGAACCGGATAAAGAATATTTATTCTAAGAACGCTATTACATAGGTACTTTTTAGTAGCATTGACATATCAGCCAGCAAATAAGCTTCTGTAGTAATTTGTTTTTAATATTGAGGATTAGGCTTTAAACGAGCATCCTGTATACCCCTATGGCCATTACACCGCTAAAACACTGTTTCTGTAATACCATTTCGCAAATTCACATTTTCTAAATTCCTCAGGCGTAAAGAACCTTAGTTGTTTCCATTGTTCCCTTAATACCTGACATTATTCTTCAGGGAAGGGTCATTCTGGATTCTCTTCTATAAAGGATATGGTTATTACCAGCTGTAGTTCCTGATTACTTTTGTTACGCTGCCAACTTAATGAAAATATATATCGAAGAATCTGACTATTTCTTCGAGCATTCTGTTAACACTGGAATTTTGAATACTGATTTCTAAAAAATGTTGTTTAAATCAAAGTAGAAATTTTTGAAACAAAATAATATGAAGTTACAATTTTTTGAAAAGGGAACTTAAAACACGACACTTTCAACACTTTTCAACAAAGTTTAAAATTATTTTTATCTGCCTTTCTAGTGCCCTTGTTTATTTTTTTATGCTCTATACTGAACATTTTATAAATAGATTTATTATATAAAACTATACTTAAAGCTGAATAAAAATAGAAATATTTAAACAATGTTCAAAACGCCAGTGTAACAGATTCTAAAAGCAAACTACAGTTTAAGTGACGTTAAGTTTACCGTCATCAGTTCAGAATGACAAACGTGGATTAGTGTTTTTATATATAGATAGCCAAGTGAATTTTAGAGTCGGAATAAATTCCAATAGAAATTTAATATATTGGAGGTTTTGACCAATTGGAAATTGGGATATAGGAAGCTATGTAAATGGTAAGGGAAAATGAAGACTATATGGATTTTATGTAATATTCCTCTCTCTCTGATTGTTAGAAATATTATATAAAATCCACATATTCTTGATTTTCACCTATTATTTACATATCTTTCTGTATTTCAATTTCCTCCAACACCGTCAGTTTCTTAAATTCCTATTGGCTGCTATTTCGACGCTAAAACTCACTTCCCTGTCTCTATATATTAGAAACCCTAATCGACATCTGTCATTTTGCACTGATAACGGTAAGCTTAATGCCACCGAAACTGTAGATTGTTTTTAAGAGCTATTATGTTTTGTGTAAAGAGATGCACTGCAGACTATGGGATTCGTTTCTTTCAACCACACTGTAATATATTTATACTACACAAAATATAATTTAATTATCATATTGGTATGATTAGTGCTAAGGTTTTACATGACCATACAAAAAGATTCAGATATATTGGGGATTTAGGTGAAACTTGTTCTAAGACTGTTACTGGCAAATATAATGCATTTTTAATATTTAATAATGAAGTTAAAAAAGGATTATCACTGTGATTAGAATACATTTCTGTCTATCCATATTCAGTTTAAAAAATCTAACAATAAACTAATACTTTTTTTAGAATATATGGGTGAAAGAAAAAGAAATGGCTGTGGAAATATTAAAAATGGACAAACAATAATAATTAAAAAAAAGACGTTCCTTTTTTTCGCTCACTAATGCTTTAAAAATTTTTTATATTTTTTTTTATTCTAAAATATTCTATAAGTAAAATGGTGATAATTTAAAATGCATTAAGTACTTAAAATTGGAAAATGTTTGAAAAACAATATCCCTTCATTTTCTTTTTCCACTATTAATGTTGCTTGAACTTAAAGTAAGCAAGTTTTATATTACACGAGTAAAACAAAATGAGGTAGTATATAAAGAAGTGTGCATATTCTAACGTATAAACATTTTCTTTTTTCTTTTCTTTTCTTTTTCTTTCTTTCTTTCTTTTCTTTTTCTTTCTTTCTTTCTTTCTTTTCTTTTCTTTTTTTTTTTTTTTTTGAGCATAAAATGGTTTTTAAGAGCTGTAAGCTATTATAGTATTCTTTTATTTATTTATTTACTTTTTTTTTTTTTTTTGTAAATGATTTAAGGTGCTATCAGACGGAAGACGATATATTCTAAAATATAAGCTATTGCCGCTCGAAAGCGACCAAACACTAAACGACTTCAGTAGGGTTGTATTTAAGCATAAACGGAAGAACGAAATCCAGAAATGTAAACAACGGACCCAACATTTGACTATTATTTTCTCCACAAGGATGTTTAAAAGGGAAATGAATACAGGGTGTTCTGTAATCGCGATTCTCTGATTAGAGGATTTCGTTCTAAAGACTACCGTATGTGATTTAAACAGTCGAAAATGCGTGATTGACGAACATACATTCGGCAGTTTGTATCAAACGGCATATTTGGATCGTTTCCCGCATGAAAAACCTGTTTATGAGGTATTTTGTGCTATAGACTATCGTATGGTTCTTTGTTTGATAGCGGCTTTAGACATTACTATTATAAACATTTCGGGGGGGGGGGGAGGAGGGAGCCAGTCTACTGCATTCGATCTGAAACCAGACATTGGTGTTGGAGAAGTATATGGATTAAAGGAAACCACCTGTGCTGGGGACCTCGGCCTGAGTGGAATACCTTCCGGGGGGGGGGGGGTCTTTCTAAGATGTCCAAGCCCACATTCAGGTTTTTTTTTTTTTCTTTTTTTTTTTTTTTTTTTTTCTGGAAAACAAATTACAAAAACCTCCGAACGGTTGGACCATGTAGCACGACCTAGTTTCAACCCTTCTCGTCTACAAGCTAGTAAAAAAAACTTTTCGAAAATAACGCAAAAACTGTAGTATATTCAGCGCTATACAGTGTACACATCAGGTGACCTACTACATTATACTTCAAAACATAGGTGCCAACCCTTTCCGATTTTCCAAGGAAAATCAATACCGAAAAATTTATGTAATTGTTTTCATCTTACTTAATTGTCGAAAATATATGGGACATTTTCCTTTAAAAAATACTGGTGAGAAATCTGATTAAAATATTTAAAAAGTCGGCAGCTATGCCACAATGGTAGACCATACTAATCCATATTAACAATGAATTTTTATAAAAGGTACCGCCCAGTCACATCATTGTACGCACATCTCATAAACCATCAAAATACTGACCTCGTAAGTGTGAAATACTTAATGCAAATGAGGATATTAAAAGAAAATAAACAAATGAAATGAACAATGACTTTATCGATTTCTTCTATTAGAAAAGTCTAGTAAATGATTTACGTATTTCCAAGTTATCATCTACCGTAAAATACCGCAAAAGCGCTTTCCCCTTCTTCTCGATTGAACGCCCCCTCCTACTTTTCACTGAATTTCAATTGTTCTGAAAATACCGAATAAACGTCCCGTTACATTCCTTTATCAAAATAGGAGACGATTTTAACGCAATTTATTTCTTTTACAAGGTATGCCTTTGTAGATATAAGCATTTGCATTGATTTGTTTTATGTTAAATCGGACACTGCGATTATTTGAAAACGTAGCCTTCCTAAATATGCGCCAAATCTTTCAAAATAATTTATTGGAAGAGGGGGAAAAATTTCCCTAAATTTTCCAAAATAGTTTTATATAGTTTTAACTAAGAAATCGCTGTATTTATTAATTTATTTTTATCATTTCAACTTAAATATATGTTTTGTTTTAAAATCATTTTTATGCTACTTAATTTTAACAGGAAAATGCATGTCAATTTCTATGTTTTCGTTAATATTTATCGTTTATCCGACCTTTTCCTAAAGGTATTCCGATTTCCCTTGAAGACTTAGGGGGTGCGTGAATGGTATTTTACGGTAGATATTGAAAATTACATCTTAGTTTACGGCTGGAAATGTTTTCGGTTGCATCTAATATTATTGAATAATAGAATGCTTCAATTATAAAATAAGCATTTCTATTGTATGTTGTTACAGAATTTTTTTTATAGTTGTTTTTAAAATATATTGGTGGACAAAATTAAAGCAACTGTTTTCTTGTTTTCTTCTTTTGTCCATAATTTTTAAACAAATAAGCACATGAACATAAAATTTGGATGGCCTGTTCGTTATCATACTATTAATATTAACCGAATTTTATGTAACTTTAGTAAAAGAATAATATTTAAGCTAATAAATGTTCCTTTTCCTTTCAAAAGTAAGCTTTGGAAAAAATGAAAAATTTCAACAATTTTTGGAAAGAACACTTAATGAAAAATGGTTATAAGGATGCCTTGCGGATAGGCATGGATATGTTAGATTACAACCAAACCTTTCTACCTGTATTCACTTTTCTGTTTCTTATTTTTTTTCTTCTTTTTTTCGCATGTGAATAGCTTTTTAAAAAATATACATGCAAACATGAAAATAGAATAAGATGTTCATTATAAAACTATTTATCGACATTTTTATTATTCTGGTGGTGCTCATAGTTTACAAATTATTAATTATATTTTTTGTTTAAAGCGAATTATAAAAGTAAAAGAAAAGTTAATACAGAAAGAAAAATCGAGATTTAGTTTAACTCTTTAAGCTATTTGAGTATTTTCCTATCTCTGATGCATCCTTAACACCACTTTTCATTAAGTGCTCTTTCCTGAAATTATTGAAATTTTTAATTTTTTCTAAAGCTTACTCTTGAGAGAAAAATGAATATTTATTAGCTTAAAAATTGCTTTTATGCTAAAATTACATAAAATTCGATTAATAATATGATAATGAACAGCCCATCCAAATTTTATGTTCATATGTTTATTTGTTTAAAAATTATGTGCTAAAGAAGAGAACAAGAAAACAGGTTGTTGCTTTAATTTTGTCCACCAGTGTATGTTGTTACATTTTAGCTTTAGATAAAGCCAAAAAAAAAAAAAAAAAAAAAAATTGATATTGGTATTACATCACTATTTTCTTCAACAAATATAAAATTAATTTCAAATAGTGTTTACTGATTACTTTGTGGCAATTTAAAAATATTTGAGCAATACAAAGTATACATTCCAAAGCGCCATAGTAATTAATAATGATTTATTGAGGTGGTACCGTAAAGGAATAAAGCCCATACATGCAGAGAAATAAATGGTCAAGACTCGAGAAAATGTGAAAGGCACCTGAAAAACTTCCTTTAACGGCCCTCTTCACTTACCGTCGTTGGAAGCCCGAGCCAATGTTATTCTATGCGGAAATTTTCTTTACAAGCAATTTATTAACTAATGCATATTTTTAAATTCTGTTTTCACATTCAGAAAAATCCCAGCTGTTAAATTGATGGACCTTTTTAAAAATGTATTTTTTTAATTTTTAATGTTTTATTTTGAAATTGCAAAATGAAAAAATTGCACATATTGAAAATTCGTATTTTGTAGCTTCAAAATAAAATATAAAAAATTAAGAAAATAATTTTTTTAAAAAGCTCCATCCATTTCACAGCTGGGAATTTTCAGAATGTGAAAACAGAATTTAAAAAAATGTATTAGTTAATAAGTTATTTGTAAAGAAAAATTTACCATAGAATAATATTAGTTTCGGCTTCCGGCGGCGGTGAGTGAAGCGGGCCCTTAAGGAATGACATAGATAACTTATACTCACTTCTTAAAATGATACACAAATGAATTTTGAAAAATGAGTATTTAAGCAATGATAGGATGGTACAAAATCCTTAATTAACCCTGTGAAGGACGGTGGGATAAAATAATGGGTTAAAATAACGTCGGCAGAAAAAGAGTAAAACTATTAAAAGAATCAAGGCGATAAAAGAAAACATTTTGTTGTTCTTGAAATAAATGTTTAAATTATTGCTAGAAGTAAACTTTCTTTATATCTCTATTCTAAAAATACTATTACAGTTTAACTTCGAATCGAGCCAAAAAAGTTTAATTTGCTTTAAACTTGAGGATTTTTTTTTTTAAATACAAATTAGACATGTAATGGGAGGTGAAGTTTTGAGAACACTTTTAGAATTTTAAATGAAAAACGGGCAGTGAAATAATAATAATAATAATAATAATAAATCTTTATAATGATCTGTTTCAAACCAATTCCAAACAGTAAAATAACATATTTATTCCAATCAACCTGAATTATTGTTTTAGTTTAATCATTCTACGAAGAAAATAAAAGGGCAGAATGTAATAAATTTAAAGCATTTTTTCTTTCTTTGGAAAACATTTACATGCAGTTTTCGCTGCAAATTGTTCTGTAATTTCTTTTCAGAAAAGACTTTTAAAACTTTCTATGTAAGAAATTAGACAGAGAATAAAAGTACTTTAAAAAATGTCAAAGAAGGCAAAATAAGTAAATAAAAATTAAATTAAATTAAATTAAATTAAATTAAATTAAATTAAATATTTAGTAAATTAAATATGAAAATATTTACAAAATACTACAATACAGGGAGGGCTGTTACAGGCGACTATTTTTTTTTAAATTATTATTTTCGTACTATCATTTAGATAGCATAAAATTTATAACACATTATGCAGGTAAGCTGCTGATTTACCTACGTATATATATTATAAATTTTATTTTTTGGAAATAGTGGTACGAAAATAACTGAAAAAAATGTCACCTTTGGCAGCCTATCTAAATCTATATTAAAAGCAGCCTTTAGCAACCTACCTAAATCTACGATAATCTATCATTTTACAAATTGTCCCCCCAGTCCAAAAAAAAAAAAAAAAAAAAAAAAAAAAAATCTCTAGAAAATCTGAAAAACAACAACAGTAATAATAATAATAATAATAAACAAAAATAAAATAAAATAAAATTATGCAATTATTTTTAATTCTGCAGATTTTTCAAAGACACATAAAAAAATTGTATTTAGTCTTCAATTAATTCTACAGATTTTTTGTAGATTTCAATTAAATCATTAAAGCTTATTAACTAAATGCAGATATTTTGAAGACAAAAGAAAAAAATCTGCAGTCCATCTTCAATTAACTCTATAGATTTTTTGCAGATTTCCATAAAATCATTAAAATTCACTAACAAAATGCAGATATTTTGCAGACAAACAAAAAAATAAATTTATTAATTAAATAAAATAAAGGTCTGCGATCCATCTTTTCTTTAATCTGCATATGTTTTGCTGATTTTCATATCACCATTAATTTTTACCAACAAAATGCAGTCATTTTAAAGAAAAAAAAAATCTGCATTCTATCTTCAGTTTAGTTCTATAGTTTTTTTTTTTTTTTTTGCAAATTTTTATAACATTATTAAAAAAATGCCAATAATCTACAGATTTAAAAATAAAATAAAATAAATAAACTACTTCATTATATAATATATATTTTATCTGTAAATGTAATTGAGTGAGTTGAGTGGTTCTTATCTCGCTTATGTGCTACGCTTTGGGCAATTCATGACGATCTGGAACTCACCCCTAGGGGTGGTTCGGAGATATACCATTACAATTTTGGGGCCTGGTCGTTTCCCCTGATTTAAAGGGGGGTGAGAGAAATTTGGTTTTTCCCTTACAGGTCGATTGCGCCGATGAGTTCCCCCACATATCTTTCCCCATCTCTTCTCCTCCACTTCTTAATCAAGACATGCTTCTCAAAGGGATTAGAGCTATTTATCTATAAGAAACACGTGACATTTCGCAGAGCAAATTGAATGGAGTTAACAGTTTTAAAATCTTGTTTAACTTATGATTTCATTCCTATAAGCGTTTATATTTTATTGTGTTCATGCTGCTAGATTGTAAATTATGCTATTATGGAATTAATTTACAGCAAATGTGGTAAACCACTAATTTTGTTTTGTAATTTCAAATTTTATAAAGACTCTGTAACAAATGACGGTATTAAATGGCGTGTGTAAACAAAAAGTGCATTGCAAAATTGTATACGAATGAAAATTCAACGATTATCTTAAAATCTGATTTAAATCACAATCTCCAGGAAGAAGTGAATCTTGCAAGACAAATAATTTCGAATTCGGCAAAAAGGAAAGCAGAAGAGGATCATTTTCAAAAACCTTCGAAAATTATTAGAGAGGAAACTAGTACTTCAAAATGTTCTGAAACAATTAATATGCAAGATTGGGAATACATAAGGAAAAATATGTATAGAGCAAGAAGAAAGAAATTCCTCCGTTGCCAAAATGTTTATCAGATACTCACATGGCCCTAGAAAGCATGGATATAAAGTCATATAAAAATGAAAAATTATTGCAAGTTAATAATCAAGAGCTGAATATTATTTGTTTTGCAGCGAATTCAAGCTTACAGTAGTTAAGCACTTAAACAAAAATATTTGTGGATGGAACTTTTAACTATTGCTTTATTATTGCCGTTTAAACTAGTATTGCTCAGGGGGGGGGGGGATTAATAATAATAATAACTATTTTAATTAATCCGTCTCTTTTTTTATTATTAATGAAAGCAAATTTCCTTCCCTCCTTTTCAATATATATATATATATATATATATGCGCACTAGAGAATGAAACTGTAATTACCCGAAATTTCAAATATGAAAGTACAGATTTTGGTAAAATTTTGAATTTGTGCACATGAAATATTTTCTTTATTTTTCAAAGATGTAAAAGGTATGCCAAGCACATAGTATAAGATAAGTGCAGAATCACAAATTGAAGCAGAGTTTTTTTTTGAATTAAAGGATTTATTAAAGGATTAATAAAGGCAACGTATTTAGAAAGAACAAAATATTCCTTCATTAGGAAAGAAATGCCTTTTACCTGTATGAGATAAAATATAGAGTATGATTTCCTGTGCTTCTTTATAGATTAGTACGCATTTCTTGCCTGATGAAAAGAGACTTTTCTTTCGAAACGCATGCTTTTATTATTCATAAATAATACAGAAATTTTTCATTACAGTTCAGTTTTGTAAAGTTAATGTCAGATATATCAAACGCAATTGGAAGTTGTAAGACTTTGTATTTATGAACACAGAATAAATATATTTTTAAAATCTTCATTTGATATTTAGCAAAAACAGGGAACACTTTTTTATTAATTAGACAATTAGCATTAACAAACAGCAGTGTATAAATTAACCAACGTTAAAAGACTAGAAGAATTGTGAAAATTAAATACGTAATGCGTAAGTAAAAACCCGGATATAATTATTTTCCTAAATTTTTATAAAGCTAAAATAATAAAAACAAAATAATTTTTATACCCCACCCTGCACCACCATCAATAAAAAATATATGCCTATTTATGATGTAATATAATTGTAGAATGCAAGAGAAACAAATGAACAGTTGCCAAAATTATCTATAAATTTAAAAATATATATTTAGGATTCTAATGAAATATGAATTAATCCATAGTACTCATACTTTAGTCATTAAACAATTATACATGGAAATGAAACTTTATATAAAGCAATAGATATTGAAAAGTTAATGAGCCTTTTAAGGAGCCTGAAAAATAAGATCATACATAACAAATATAAAACAAGTATAACAGAAATAAATAAATGGTAACTAGAAGAAGGAGCAGAGGCCCCTACGGCGATATATATATATAAAGAAAGAAAAACAAATACTGTACTCCAATTTATTTTTGATTCTATGCATTTCATACTACAAAGCTATTTCGATTGAAGTATATTGTAACAATTTTATTACAATTTATTAACACTACTATATAATATTTAAGGATTTAAATAACTACTTTAGCTTTAATATGAGGGTTATAACTGCAATTAATAAATAACAAGTTTAAATTATCATCACAATAATTGTATTTTTTAAAAAGTAAAGTTATTGATGAAGGTGCTTAAGATAATAGTTAAATTATTAATCAAATTAAAATTCATTTTGATGAGTGTCTTTCAATAACATAATATTAAATGTTATCTAACACAATTGTTGATATCCTATAATTGTCTCTAATCTCATTTAAACAAAAAAAAAAAAAAAAAAAAAAAACTTTTCTACATTACGATCATAAAATTACTATGTTAATTAATTACATTTTTCAAAGATATCTCGTTATTATTATTATTTTTTTTTTTTAATTTACAGTAATTATTATCTTCATTTTAACTACAATAAGGTCTTTACTTGTCTGTGACGGATTCACTTGCAAGTAATTATTTTTTTTTTCTGTTACAGCTTGTTTATATTTGTTACACATAACTCATCAGTAAATATAGCAGATACAACTCATTAACTTTTTCAATATCTTCTGCCGTGTAAAAGGCTGTAAGTTTCTGTAAGTAACTGTTTATTGATTAATTCAAGCCTTCTTTCCTTATGTTTGGTCACAGTAACATAAATTATATATATACATATATTTATTCAAACTTTCTCCCTTATTTCACTACTAGTTGGTTATAAATAATTATTTATAGTGATAATTAAAAAAACAAAAAGAAAAAAATAATAACACACATTTGAAAGATTTTTATTTTTTTCTCTTGAACCCAGATTTTAAAATTTTATCGCAAATTATTACAAACAAAAATTTTATTTTAAAACTTAAAAAATCAGAAAATCAAATATTCCCATTGTATTTCTTACGAAATCTATACAAAATATCTTATTAATATTGTTAATACAAAAATAATAAATTTATATTCTAATATCATGAACTGATAAATAAATACTTGAATTTTGGTAAAAAACAAATAAAAGTACAGCACATACACATTTAAATAATTACACTATACATGAAGACCAGTTGTTATGCAATATACATATGCAAATGAAACTATTTTCTTCTGAGAGATTACTTATAAAAAATATAAATGTGTCACAGATTTTTTTTTTTTCTTTTTGCACGCGTGTGCGTGAGAGTGTGTACTATTTAAGCCACCTGTAAGGGAATGAAGGACACATCCCTTCCCCCTGCTTGTCAGTACATGTCAGTTATAAACATGGACAATGGATACAGGAAAGGGGGGGTGTCAGGGCAAACGAGCTGTGCCTGCGAAAAAAGGGTGAGGGGAAACGACCCATTTTTTTCTGTCAAGATATCATACGTCAGGGGAATCGACCTCCACCCACAATTTTGATCCTCCAGGGAGGGAAGAGCTATTCCACTTCGGTTACCCACAGAGGTAAAATTAGAATGAAAACATGGAGGACTTATTTTATTAATAAAGTAAGTAGATATATTTCCATCATAAACTAATTTATTGATTCCCATTAAAATTAAAAAAAGAAGAAAGAAAATTACTTGATAATTTTAAAACAGTGAATTTAACACTGGAAGAATTATCTAAAAATAATTCTCTCAATGATGGAAGAGACGATGCTCTATTAATATGCATGACACCATTCGAATTTTTCTTTCTTTCTTTTCTTTTCTTTTTTTTCTTGTTTATATTAAACAGAGTTATTGATCAAGGCAATACTCGCACAAAGCACCTCCAATCTTTACGTACAAGGAAGCATTCAAAAGGTGTCGTCTTCAAAAAATATTAAAAAAATATGTATGGGATTCTACTCTTCCTAAAACACCAGAAAGGGAAAAATTATCGGCTGAAATGAATTACAGCGACCACAAAAATTTATCAAAATTAAGCATATTTGGCGATTTAGCGCTGTTAGGCGTTCAGTTTGCTAGCACCGAGATTGCCGTGTACGAACAGAACCGTGTTTTGTTTCTCCGCCAAGTACTCAAAATCAACCGCCTAACAATGTGAAATCGCCAAATATGCTTAATTTTGATAATTTTTTTTGGTCGCTGTAATTCATTTCAGCTGATAATTTTTTCACTTTCTGGTGTTTTAGGAAGAGTAGAATCACATACATTTTTTCAATATTTTTTGAAGACGACACCTTTTGAATGTTTCCTTGTTATATACTGTGCAAGCTTTGATTACAGGCTAAAACTACTATATTTAAACGATTTGTTCTTTTCGCACTTGTGCATATTTTAATCTGGTGCGGAGTTTCGGAACAGACATTTGCGAACTCTTACTTTAATCATAATTGAACAGGTGAAAAAAATTCTAGCGAATCAAATGCACGAGGGAGGGGATCCCTATGAGTAGTTAAATGATCTCAAAAACGCAATATTCTGAATGAAATTATGGATTAAGTACCAAAAAATTTAAGCCAACATTTAATGAGAACTGTATTTTTTTTTTTTTTTTTTTTTTTTTTTTTACTTAATGTTATTTTGATCAAATGACAAAAAAGAAAAAAAAATTCAACTATAACGTAGCATGTTTTTACTTTCCGAAACAAAACACACAAAAACACATAACATGTGTTTACTTTCCGAACATACATATGTAAGGAAAGTATTTTAATCATAACGAAAATTCGACTTTGAGGTTTGGGTGTTTCTACACGTTTTGAGGTCTCCTGAGTTAATTTTCGCTATTTAAAGGTGATGTATGTATGTGTGGGAGTGAACAGGATAGCGTCTAAACATTTGTTGGTACATATGAAAGTTGGTACATATGTTATAGGTCACTGTAGCACAAAACCTATTAATTTTCGTGAACTAGCATTTATACTTTTTCTTTTTTACAGGGATGCAAATGAAAATTCTTTATCATTATGAACTACGGGCTTAAAATTACTAAAGTGCGATAGAAAAGAAATGCCTTATTCTATTGAGCTGAAAATTATGTACATGTTATAAGTCATCGTCGCACAAACTAGGTAGATTTTGATGAAGCTAGCTCTCATAGTTTTTTTTACAGGAACACAAAGAAAAATTCTTTATTATTAATGCTTAAGAGCTCAAAATCTTTAAAGTGCAATAACGTCTAAATGCTTTGTTATATTAAACTGAAAATTTATATGCATGCTATAGGTTATCTTCGCATGAACTGTATACATTTTGGTGAATCCAGCGTTTATAAATTTTTACAGAGACAGAACGAAAAATGCTTTATCATTATGAACTATAGGCTCAAATTATTTGAAGTGCAACAGAATTAAATTAAACAGCTTACGACATATATATGAGGGAAAATACTCGAATGCTCTATTATGATATTCGCTTTTGTTTATTTAATGACTTATTTTACTTTAAGTTTTTTAAACAACAGTTAAATTCTTAATGTTCGGAAAGTCGAGTGGAGTTACTCCAGATTTTTTGTTATTTATATTCTTAAAACTTATAAAAGGCTTTTTTAAAGATTTATGTTAGTTAGACAATCTATTAGTTTATATATTTTTGCATAGACTTTATTGAATACAATTTTATTTAAAAAACTGAAATGCAGTAAAGTGAGTTATCTTTAATATAAGATTTATTACGTGCTTACGAAGGAAAAACGATAAAAAATACTGTCAAAAATATTCCCCGAGGGTTTTTTTGTCTTTTAACGGCCGTAATTTAATATAAATGCATTAAGAAGTAGGTTTAAGTTACACGAAATTTTTTTTCAAAATATGTAATGTAGTTTTAAAATTAAATCGTGAAAAGACTGACATGTTTTAGCAAAATTTTCGCCTTCTATAATTAACACCGGGAAAAATGTTGGAAATTATTTTAAAGATAATTAAATTGTGTTTATAATAAAGAATAATTTTTACAAAACGGATTTATTCAGTTAGATGAGAAAATTTGTTTCAAATAAGATATAATTAATTTTTATTTTCTTCGTTTTCTGTTTAGCCATTTCTCATGCAACATTACAGTACAGGCGCTAGAAGGAAGTGAGTATGTAAAATATGAAAACCGAATTCCACCAATGGATTTTAGCCGAAAATTGCAGATGTATTAATCATATAGATCTCGCCGGTTATTTGTTTGGTCCAATTTTTTACCTCCCCTTCCTCCTCTTATTTGAAAAAGGAAATCAAAAGAGTACATACTATGAAGTCATTTTAATGATGATTCCAGCTATAATGCATAATTTTCTATTGATGAAAGCGATGATGGATTTTTCAATGATATAAAAAATTATTTAACATATTTTATTAACAGGAGGAATATGTAAGAGAAAACCGCGAATTTAAATAGCAAAATACGCAAGAAAGATAAACTTTTACTCATTTTTATTTAGATAATCGTTACTGACACATTTACATAATGAAATGCGAAAGGATACCGACATTTTGAAACTGGAAATAATTATTCGACAATTTGATGGAAATATTTACAAGGTTGAATTAAGGAATTCGGCAAAGAAGGCTTAGTCATTTATTGCAAACGTAAGTCACCATTAAGCTTTTCATAGCTAAATAAACAATAATCAATGGGCTGCAATTGTGTTTGATGAGAATTTTTCCAAATAAATTTTGTACTGTAGCCCATCAAAAATGCAAATGGAAAGTATCTGACGGGCAGATCACTTTTATTAAGTTAAAACCGAAGGCTGTATTTTGAGAAATCAGTTTATATCGGAGTTCATTAGCAGTTAATTTCTTTTTTGAAAAAATAATATGTATTCAAACTATCTCTAACTGTTTTGATTGCTCACTATTTAATTCAATATTTTCCAAACGTAAATGGGCTGTTTGTACAAAACCCTCAGTTGCAGCTTTCAAACATTGCATTACGCTGCTAAATTTACTGGTAATATCGCAATCACTTACAGCATGTAATGGTGGCTAAATATTACATATGCTTTCACTTACGGATTCACAGCCAAATGGCATCCTAGAAGATATTTCTTTGTACGAGAGCCGTCGAATCATAGACATCGATAATAGTCTGGAATAGAACATAGGCTACTATTTATACCGGAAATTTGATTATATTTTTTAAAATTAATTAAAATATGAAAATAATAAATTGGTGATTGCCTCATATAATTTAAATTTTTAATTGTTGCCAAAAAAGTTTACGAGGTATTTTTATTTATTTATTTATTTATTTATTTTTCAGCGAAAAATTAAAAATATACTAATTGTTAAATTGGTGAATGAGAAAAATAACTTTAAAATAAAATAGTAATAAAACAAATCTCGCATGTTTCTTCTGAATTTTATTTCATAGCATTTTTTTATATACTTCAACTTTATTTTTATTTTTATTTTTTTTGGCACGGAGGAATTACGCTTGGCATAAAAGCTAATTCAGCATTTTATTAAAGGTATTTATTTTCTTTTTAATAATTCTGGACAATTTTTTAAATTCTGATGCTGAAGTAGATCGGACATTTTTCGCCAAGGACAGCCACTTAAAGCCAAGTACCGCATCAAAAATATAGCTAAATTATAAAATATTGAAAAAATAAAAGAAAGAAATGAAAAGATAGAAAGAAATAGGAACAATAATCGCATAAATTATATTTTGGTCTAAAACGGCGAGAAAAATTCCAAAGTCGCCAAGGGGAGCTATATTAAGGCTGTACCATGATCAGGTTTACATATTCGTTTATTTATTTATTTTTCTATATACCAACTACTATTAACTAAGCATGTATAACCACAAAATAAATAAATAAATAAATAAATAAATCTATATTAATATTATAAATGCGAAAGTTTGGATGGATGTTTGTTATTCAATCCCACCTCAACGGCTAAACGGATCTGGATGAAATTTGGTACAGAGATAGATAATAGTCTGGAATAAGACATAGGGTACTATTTATACCGGAAAAATATAAATTTTTAATTAACGTTCTATATAATATAGATATTTATTCTATAATAAAACTTTAAAATAATTTATTTTAATTTTTAATTGTTGTCAAAAAGTTTACGAGTTAATTTATTTTTTGACATATAATAAAATATATTTTCAAGCGAATAATAATAATAAAAAAAAAAAATATTAAATATTAAATTTCTTAGGCACATGACAACATGACGTCATTATCAAAATTAAATAATAAGAAAATGAAAGCTAATTCAGATCTGTATTAAAGAGCTTTATTTATTGATAATCCTGGGTATATTTTTAATTTTAATGATGAAGTAGATAGGACATTTTTCACTAAGAACTCTATTTTTGTGACAGCCACCTTAAGCCAAGTAGTCCATAAAAAATATAAACAAATCTGGACATATAAAAGAGTAAACTCACTGATTCAACATTGACATGACGATTCTATGGGAAATAGAGGCACAAATTTTAGTGACCAGATTGGTTTTCGAAGTCTGACCCCCCCCCACTAAGACGGGATTTTGAAAAATATCCCCCCCCCCTGTCCCCTTGGGGAGCAGAAGGCATAAACACCTTTATAAGCATAATTCGGCTCTAAATTACTTCACGGTGAAGAAATTGCAGAAGGAAAGACCAGACTTGAGTACAAAAAAATTATTTTCTGCGATTTTGGAATTTTGGATTTTTAAGGGGGGAGAAGAGGGAAAAGATTTTCGAAGAATGGTACTCAACACACGAGAAAATCGAACTCAACACACACTACAAAGGGATTCTGCGAAATTCCACTCTAACGCCCTTAGGAGAATGGGGGTAAAAACATGTAATCACGCGTAACGCTGAGCTAAATTATCTTAGGTTGGAAATTTTTTATGTGAGGGACGATTATATGTGTCTAACTCATAGTATGATGAGATTTTGCGAAATTCTCTCCTCCTTTAAGAGCAAAGAGAGATAAAAATAAAAAAATAAAAATAAAAAAAATAAAGCATAGCTATGCTTTAAATAATTTCAGGATCTCGATTTTTTGATGTATCCGTTAGGTATGTGTATGCAACATGCAATATAAAGTAATTTTGCGAATTTACCCCCCCCCCCCTTCTCCTCTTGGGGCGGGCGGGGCAAAAAACACATTTGGAAGCTTAAACCGTCCAAATTACCTAAGAATGGCGAATTTTGGTGTGTGGGTGTTGAGTAAGTGTACGCAATATGCACTTTGATGAGATTTTGCAAAACTTTCAACATTAACCGCGAGGGAGGGGGAGTAAAAAACAGGTAAGAGACTGCCGAAGGCATTGGGGCTCCAGGACTCGACTGCGACGAGCGGGAATACCGCTACAGAAAGTAGCAGGAACTTAAACTTAGATTTTGACGGATTTCAATGATTTTTTTTTTTGAAGATTTTTATTATTATTAATGATATGCTGTTTTGGGGTTTCATTTCAATATAATGACCAGCGATGCGGTTAAAGCCTGCTAGTATATATATATATATATATATATATATATATATATATATTGGCGGAACTTGGGAGTTAAAAAGCAAGTTTGTAATTTTCTCCATCTTAGGGATTACAACAGAAATTGGTAATCGCCTATGATAGATAAACCATTTTGAATCTAAAATTTATGGAAGTTATTCATTAATAGATACACCCTCTGTCGCTGATCATGATTTTGTAAATTTGTAATTTTTATTTATTTATTTATTTATTTATTTATTTTTTTTTTTTTTTGCCAACGCTGATAAATTAATTTTAAGTTCTTTAAACAGGATTTATAATAAATAAACTTTCGCTCAATATAGATATAAATTAAAAAATAATAGTGTAGTTATGAACAGAGCAAGTGATACATTTTGTTAAGACTATAATGTTCAATAGAAGCTGAGAAATAGTCTCTACCTAAATGGAGGATTTTACAGAATAGTAGCGCCACGCCCCGAATGATATACACCCAAATACGATCAAAACTAATTTGTTTTATACGCAAAAGTCTGAATTGCTGTTGATTCTTATATTACTATTATTATTATTACTATTATCATTATTATTATTTGTCTTAAAACGAAATTACAGAAGATTAAATTATTTGAATGGAACATAACAGCGCCACCTGTCGTCTGATATACACACACAAAGTTTAAGCTGCTGCTGAAACAAGGAGAAGACGTCGCATAGGCGCCACAGAGCGGAAGTTTCCTACCGTGCTAATTTTCTAGATCGCGAACTAGCTGGTCGCCAAAGGCGGCTTTTCTTAAATAACAGAAAAAAATTATGTATTTCGATGAGTTCTGTTCTTAATAAATAAAATAGTTTCTCATCAATAAGCTGATTAAAGGACTTAAAAGTAATTTCAAAATTACTGCAGCACAAAAATGTTCGCTAACCGCAACGTTAGGCACTAAAATTTATTTTTTGAAATCGAAATAGGTTACTGTATTGTGCATGTGCACATAATTTCTTTGAATGTCTCTTAGCACAATACTAGTCACAGTATCATAAATACTTCACCTTATTTTACACCTACCCTGTATTTTTCATGTTGTGCATACGCATATATCAAATCTCAGCATAATTATATGTCTGTATGTAGCATGTATTTGGTAATGCATAATTTTTTTTATGTAATATTTCTAAATAAAACATAAAAATATTCCGTATTTCTGTCAATAAACAAATAAATCGCTTTTCATAAAACTGAATATGTTATTTCAAAGTTATCCTCATTATAACTACTTTAAAAACTCAGTTTTTCCTTTAACAGTTTTCTGTTTCTTTGACATCGCTTCATCCCTTACGGTTATGTAAAAATTCGATGTTTAGTCTCCAACTAATCAACTGGGAAATATTTAAAAAGCCTTGGGAATTTTAGAATGTCTTCAGTTGAATCATTCATATTTAATATGGAAATGGTTTAAAATAAATTAAAAATCGAAATAGTTCATTAAAAGTCATATTTCTAAATAATATGTAAATATTTTTTGCCTCCCGTAACTTTCCTTAGGGGTTTTAATTCTTTAAGTTGTCATTTATTAAGTGACTTTTTCTGATTACTTACAGAAATTTATGTGCTCAAAATTAAATGCTAAATAATATTTAGGTCTCGATTAAAATATTTTTAATTATCTTATTTTTTTTTTTATAAATATTTATAGAGCGGTGAAAACGCCAATGTAAAAATATTAAACGCAAACTACAGTTTCGGTAGCGTAAACGTACCGACTTCAGTTCAGAATGACAACATGGATTATTGCTCTTATATACAGATAGGGAAACGAATATTGGAGTCGGAATAGTAGCCAATAGGAATTTAGAAAACTGGAGATGTTAGCCGATAGGAGTTTTGGGTGTAGAAAGTTAAGGAAAAATCATGAATATGTGGATTTTATGCAATTTTTCTAACAATCCTAGAGAGGGGGTACATCATAATATCAATTAATGATTTTTTTATGATTTTTTTTTACATATAGAAAGCTTCTATAAAATCGAGTTCATGTAAGTGTTCAGGTCGATAGATTATTTTATTTGAATTAATGTTGAAAGTATGGTTATTCTCTCGACACTGCTTAACAATGGCCGATTTGTTTATTTTTTGTTTCTAAGTACAATCCATGTGTTCTTGAACGTGAAGCTTGAGTTTACGCTTTGTTTAACCAATATATGATTGTCAACATTGACAAAGAATATTATATATACCTCATGGAATACTATATATACATAAATATACGAGGGTTGATCCAGAAATAAGGTCCCCATGAATTTTACAAATAGACAACATTGTTTATTCTCATAGCAATGTACATCGTTGGGAAGAAGACGCTTTGCTCTATTTTTCAACATAATCGTCATCTTTTTCTACGCATTTTTGTAGACTGTGCTCCAATTTCTGTGTACCAATGTCGTAGAACTTCGCAGCCAACCCGTTGAGGAAGCGTTATACCCCAATTTTTCAGTAAAAGTTCTTTCCACTTTACCGTAAGAACTCCCAGGAATCCGATCATCAAGTTCACGGACAGTGATTTCCTGTTTTGAAGCACTTCGCGTTGGACCATCTCGACAATCGCGTCCGAAACTGACTGTCTTCCACTCCGTTCGTCATCGTGGACGTCCTGCTGACCGTCACTAAACTCCCTGCACCACTTTCGGGCGTTTTGAACGGACATACACTTGTCGCCATACACTTCTGTCAACTGACGATGAATATCCACGGATGGAGTTGCTTTGGCGTGCAAAAAGCGAATTACGGAGCGAATCTCACACTTGGCGGGAGCAACAATGGGCACCTCTATCTCGGACGGCTGCTGAGCAAAGACTGAGTGGCACAGCGATGCGCGGCCAGGCGGAATCGAGAGTTGGGGAACAGGTTTCGCATCGTACCTTCCCATGCGTCTGGAACTGTTTGGAAACCTTATTTCTGGATCAACCTTCGTACTATGCATACTATATATGCCCAAAGGAATACATACACCCCATACCTCATATACTGTACATACCGCATATGCGCCATACATCCCTATTTTTTGTTATTATTAGGGGAATAGTATTCGGAACACAGTCAGTAATTTTAATATAAAGGACGTATAACTAATATTAAACACAACGCACACACACACACACACACGTATATATATATATAATAACACCAGGAAGGAACACAATAAATAATGAAGAAGGAAAACATTGGTGGATGAGATGATATATAACAAATATGATCATAGAATAACAGGAAAAATAACAGTAATAACTAGAAGAAGAAGAAATAGCAGATACCACTCCGGCTTAAGACGGCTGGAACGGGCTTAACACTATATGATAACATCGTAAAAAATTATAATGACGATAATAATTACTGCAAAAAGAAAATAAAGAAACAAGACAAAATTAAATCTTAACGAAAAAACTGTAAAAAATTTAATTAATTGACGTAGTATTTATATGACAATAAAGTAGAGAAATTATTTGCTTAAAATGAGATTTGAGACTATTTACGAGTTGAAAAAAATGCGTAAACAATATTTAGTATTAATTAAAAGTACACATAAATACAATAATTTAACTTTTATCTTAAACACCTTCATTAATAAGCTTTGTTTAAAAAAAAAAAAAAAAATACAAATACGGTTATGTGAATTTAAACTTCTGTTACGTATGAATTACATTAACCCCCGTTTTGTAGCTTACATAATTCATAAAACCCATAAATGTTTTTACATAATAGTATTAATAATTTATATTAAAATTATTGTAATGTACTTCATTTTAAATAAATTTACTGTATGAAATATATAGGATCAAAAATTAATTGTGTATATATATATAATGCAACATTATAAATATACATAACATAACAAATGTATTAATTGTGTAACAATGTAATATTGTGTAATATTTAATTATACTTTGTAAAACAATCAGCTACAGTTTTTCTTGTTGTTCTTGTTACATTTTATGCTTTTTTTTTTATGAAATTCTGAATTGTATGCAAAATTTCATTGAATAGCTGAAAACAGCAAAAAGAAATTTACATCAATAATGTTAAACAGAAAATTAGTATAAGTATCTCATTGTAAGGTTAAAGTGGGAACACGGGTTGGACTTTTCAGTCACCGGCCAGGTTCTGGCAATGATACGAATAAATTGCGCCCAATAAGCTGATCGATCACCACACATCGGAAACGAACGGGAATCGTTCTGCAACACCTATATGCGGCATAAGATAAATTCGCACCAATAAAATCTTATCGAAAGTAATGAGAAGGTATACGTATAAAAGATGTCAGAGGGGCAGAACCCCGACAAGAAATTCAAAAGTCCAACCATTCTCAGCCAAGCATCAACATATTATATATTAATATTTATTAATTATTGCACTACAATAAACGATATTTTTAAAGGGTATTATGTTAATTTACTGGGTGCTATATAGTGTTCTTCTAGTAAAAAACACCAAAAAATACTGGTTGCGATTTGTAAATAATAAAACACTATAAATTACAGAAGATGCAAACTATGATTCTTTTTTTTTTTTTTATGATTTAATGTTGTTTGCGAAAAGCAAATGAGGTTTTCTTGAAAAGAAGCAAACCGATAAAGGAATTTATTCATTTAACTTATCATGGTGATGATATATTTCCGAATTTTTTAGATATTTGCTTTAATGTTAAAAAAAAAAAAAAAAAAAAAAAAAAAAGTAATTCCATACATGTTTCTAATAAATAATTCACAAGAAATTTTGATCACGCTTGCGCATGCGCAGTAAAACATTATTTAGTAAAATTGTTCCTTTTTCATCAGATATTTAATATTTTTATATCCTTCCTTCAGTATGTTGTCTCTAGTGTAGAATGTCGCAATTTCTAAAAATGGCACTGCATTGGTTTAAAACCTCTGTATGTTATAGTAAGAAAACGCACGAAGAATTTATGATATTGTTAAAAAAATCTTTGTACCTAAATGAAAATACATTCTGTTCTCATACAGAGAAATAGAAATCATTAAAAAGAAAAGCATATGCAGCAGTCACAAAGCATCTGAGCTGCAAAGTCCAAACATTTTCTTCTTATTTAATTTGTTACTGTTCTATTTTTAGTGTTCGGGACAAAATCGTTGCCAAGTTATATAAAATATAACATGTTGATTATGTAGACTTTTATAAGTTCCACGAGAATCCACCAAGCATTTGTTTAAATATTTGTGAAATAGTCAAATTTTAAAAGTGTCTTTTTGTCCATGTACTGTCAATAGAGATTAAAAATTGTAAACTAAAAAAAGTTTTATTTATTTATTTATTTATTATCAGTAAAACAATTTAAAAATATTTAAATTGTTTTAGCACTTAATTTAATAGGCTTTTTAAACTTAATAAAAAAAGCCATTTGAAGGAAATTAATTTTATAGCATTATAAGTATGCCGTAAATAAATGAAATATATTAACTAAATTTTATGGTTAGAAGACGATATCAAAATTTGCGATGGAAATTCACTATTATTATTTTCTTGAAGAACATTTTGCTTTATCAGATTTAATATGTTGTAAGATTTTTCCATGGCAAGTACTTAGTGCATTTCATTATCTGTCATTGAATTAAGCAGCATTACAAAACAGTTTTTATTTAGATCAGAAAAATATAATGTGTTAAAAGCATTTTTAAAGTCTCCGTGAATATGAATGAAGATTAGTTTTCGTAAATATTTCGCTATGTTTCTGAAAGAGGGGATTTTTTTTTTTTTTTTTTTTTTTTCTGATTTGAAAAATAATTGATTTTAAATAATTATGAAATAGTAATAAAATATAATAAAATATCTTTAGCATATCACATAATTTTAAAAACTTTAATAAACTTTATTTCCAACGTTTCGGTTAAAATTCATCTTTAACCATCTTCAGGGAAGAATGATGTTTAAAAACCATAAACATAGACAATTTAAGTCATTCTATGAAACCACAAATACAATTTCATGGAAATTAATAGATGATTACATAAATTATAAAAATATACTATATACATTTAAAAAAAACTGAGCTAAAATTACTTAAATAAACTTGAAACATGATCACTACAAGAAAAAGAAAACACTTAAAGAAAACGGAGCCAAAAGTATCATACAGCGGGGTTGCCAGAACAAAAACAATAGCAGGGTAACCATAAATTATTTCAAACCTAAGAAATGAAGCCAAATTGAGGGGGGGGGGGGGGGTTATGGATAATGAATCGTTACAAATTTCGGATTTTCTTTTAATAATTTCAAATGATTCATAAAGAAGAGCTTAGTTTCTATTGTCAGTATTGTAAATTATCCTGGCATTTTCAAAATCGGGTTCGATGAGATTAGTATTATAAGTACGTGAAAAAGAAAATCCGAAATTATTAACGATTCATTATCCATAACCCCCCCCCCCCCCTCTCAATTTGGTTTCATTTCTTAGTCTTGAAATAATTTATGGTTACCCTGCTATTGTTTTTGTTCTGGCAACCCCGCTGTATGATACTTTTGGCTCCGTTTTCTTTAAGTGTTTTCTTTTTCTTGTAGTGATCATGTTTCAAGTTTATTTAAGTAATTTTAGCTCATTTTTTTTTTTTTTTTTAAATGTATATAGTATATTTTTATAATTTATGTAATCATCTATTAATTTCCATGAAATTGTATTTGTGGTTTCATAGAATAACTTAAATTGTCTATGTTTATGGTTTTTAAACATCATTCTTCCCTGAAGATGGTTAAAGATGAATTTTAACCGAAACGTTGGAAATAAAGTTTATTAAAGTTTTTAAAATTATGTGATATGCTGAAAGATATTTTATTATATTTTATTACTATTTCATAATTATTAAAACAGCATATATAAAAGTGGAATAAATATTTCTGAATTGATTTTAAATAGTTGAACATCTTTTTCTTTGTCTTTTTTACTATATGAAAAATCTAAAGCATGTATTTGGAAAAGATATTTTGAAGAAAATAAGCATTTTGAAAATTTTGTAATTCGTTATGGTCGTACTTAATTTTAACTTTATCAACATTATTCTTTATTTGCTTTCGTACATAAATCACATTTAAAGTAGCAATTGTATTTTAAAGGCTACTTTCTATGAACTTTTCTTAGTTCTTTCCAATTATCTAATGTATTCTAAATATCTTCAAAACTATAAAACTACTTTTTTTTTTTTTTTTTTTTTTTTTTTTTTTGTTGTGATTAAAAATAAATAAATAAATAAATAAAAAATACATACAGAAATTTTGCAAAACAGGTACGAATTTTCTATTTTTCTATTTAGTATAAACATACCTTTATATTCGGAATAAACATGATATTATCAGATGATAATACATTTTGTATTTGGATGAACTTCTTTTAGATAATGATACCCTTTATCTTCAGACATAAGAAAAGAAAAAAAAAAAAAAACATTCAACAATTTTAAATTTTAAGAAATATATATAATAATAATAATAATAATAATAATAATAATGCAACACCAGAACTACTTAGAAACATTTTAACAAGAATAAGATAAAGGAGCAGTGAATATATATATATATATATATATATATATATTTAAAAGTTATTGTTAATAATTTATGTTTGTCATTCAATGAATGTTGAAGAACCTTTTCACTGTCCTTGTGCAGACATTTTTCGAGTGGTTTAATAATAAAATATATAGGCCAACTCAAAAAAGTATGTTGTAAAATATTAGAACAAATAAGCAAGTTAAATGAGAAACAGAAAGCCTTTCTTACATAGTAACTAAAATAAACTTTTATATATCCATTGTTCTAATATATAGCCTTCAAATTTAAAATGCTAACTAAAAAACTATAATTATTATTTTTGGAACTGCAAGTACGTTAAGGGAGGGGGGGGGGACATACAGTCAATGGTTAAATGTTTGTCAATCAATTTTATTTGGTCCAGATAGCCTGAAGCAAAATTTCTTATAAAAGTTAAAAGTTATTATTACTTAAAAATACGTTTTCCATGCAGAAAACAATTGAAAAGGTTTTCTTTAAAAAATTATTATTTTTATAAATATATTATTATTATTTTAATAGAAATTCATCCATTCAATTTTAAAAAGAAATCCATATCAGCATAATATAAAGATTAAACTTCGTGCAACAAATTTCCTCGAAGTAATAATCATTAAATAGAGAAATGGTAGTTTGTCCTCCATTTCGTTTATTTTATTTGTCAAGTTGACATTTTCTTAAAGATGCTTTTGTAGAGAATGTCATTCTCCTGTATTGCCTCTTTAATAAACAACATCACTTTAGTTGAATAGGTCATTTACAGTACTTTGGACTCTTGATAGTGTATATCAGGTAATTAATCTGCTTTAGTTCCTCATTACACTTGTTTCCTTGACAACTTACAAATCTTTACCTTTTATTAATTAAGTTACTTATTTTCTAGAATGTAATTTAGTTTAATAATGGCAAAAATAAATAAATAAATAAAAATAAAGTAAAAATTAAAATAGATAGAATAAAATCATTTTTTAGGCATTTAGAAAGATATTTTATTTCTTTCTTATTTTTTATTTACTTATCTACATATGATAAAATAATCTGGTGTGTCACTGACACGACTTTCTCTTACCTTGAAATTTAATGCTATAAATGCAAGTTTGAGATTAAGAGGTAAGATAACGAGTACTGTTATGTAAACCTATGTTAAAAGAATTCAAAAAAGACTTCGGAAGAATTTTGTATTATAATTAGTTCTGTATGAGAAGGGCTACCGCTCCCTCAACTTCCATTTCATTACTACGTTTATATAGAATTTAATATGTTATTAAAATTAAAAGTTCACTTAAAATTATTCAGATAACTTTCACACGCAACTATCCTCGGAACTTATTAGTCTTGATCAAACTTTTCCAACAACAAACTTACATTAATCTGAAAATACAACATTTGGATCTCCTAAAATTATTCGTCTTTAAGTCACTCTATGAGACACAGACAAAGATCAAACGTTAAAATAACCTGACTTCGGTAATCAGGAAGCCTCAAAGCGAGTAAATATGCAAAAAACAAGCGATGAATATTTAGCTTAAAAACATACATTATTTATCATATTTCTCTGAGGAAATCATTTCCATTCCTGAGCAGCTTTCCGGGCCATGGTAAAATATTATAGTAAAGCACTTCTTCTAACAATAAAAAAGAATGTTATCGAACAGTGAATGATATCCTTACCATATTCTGCATGAGACATGTTTTTTATGCATATAAAAAATATATATTAATTTCATTTGGTTTAGCGCAGTCTATAGACGTTAAACATTTCTTACCTGCAATTTTCCCCCATAGACGTAATGTATATGGATTATCTTGGGTACCCCTGTACACGAACAATTTGCTTCATCTCAACGGAAAGCTTATTGTAGCACCCTATATGATACACATTTAGAATACCAAGTTTGGACTTTCTGCTATTATTTGTTCTTGAGATATGCTGATAACAGACAGACACTCACAGAGACAGACACACACACAGGCCAACCGCTAAAAATATGATTTTCGGACTCAGGGAACCTTAAAACGTGTAAATATAATAAAAACTCACGTTCGAAAATTTGACCCTAAAACAATACTTTCTCTACCTTATGGGTAAAAGTAAAAATTGCTGGTTTTAAATCGATTTTTTGAAAGTGAATTTTTACTATAATCATGTGTTTTTAGGTGGGATATTATCGTATCGCCACACAGACAATGATGCAGGATTCATAGAGGTCGTTTGCAGTTTGAAGAAACGATGTTCGCAGTCATTTTTATTTGTAGAATGCCGTATTTTTATGATGATTTCCTTCTACCTGATAACCGTAGACATCTTTACAATAGTTCTAGATCGAGTTTTTAAGAAAGCATACTTTTTCCTAGTAGATTTATATATTTGTTTTTAATAGTTCATTCACCGTTTTGAATGCCTTTTTACTAAAACTCCTTTTAATAAACATAAAGCGTAAAATTTGTTGGATAAGCGTCGGTTTATTTTACAAGTAATTAATTAAATGGGGTACACTTTATTCCTCTTTCACATTCTGTCTTTACTAAATAAGCGGCCGTTGAGTTAGACGTGACTAAAGCTCTCTCCATATAAAGCTTAACATTATAAATGTATTTTTTGTGTTTTATACACACATAAACCTACAATCACTGAATCCTATATGTGTTTTATGAGAAGGTGATCTGTAATATACATACCAAATTTATACCGAGTCTAATGTAGCGTTTACACTATCTATATATTGTTCGCTTACACGTATACGGTCAGACATTAATGCAAATAAAAGGAAAAATGAAATGAATTAAGGCGATTTCAAAACTGCTAAATACACTGAAATGGGTTCTTTTATATTTTCCAGCTGACTATAAATTGGCATCGATTTCACCTTTGACCATAACGGCGACGAAGATTTTTTTATTTATTATTATTATTATTATTATTATTATTGTAATTATTGTAAATATTAAAAAATAATTAAATGACGAAACTTGAAACACAATAACACAATTAAATTTAGAGTGGTTATTTATATACTATAAATTTTAATATTTTATTTTTATATATTTACTAGCTGACCCGTCCGGCTTCGCACGGATGAACAAATTTTACTTAAAGATGGATTAGCATATAAAAAATCAACAAATATATCAGTTTATTTTATAATCAGGCCATATTATAAACTGAAAAATCAAAATATAATTTTACAATTAGTTTTTTTAATTAGTTTTACTATAAAACAATAGAAAACAACTTTCGTTACATCTTAATGCATTTAACTGGAAGTAGGATGAAATAGCTTTTTAATTGTAAATATTAATGAATAATTTAGCCATGAATATTAACAATAGTACATTACATCAATGCTTCTGTGTATACTATTTTTAATTTTCGATTGTTTCCTAGTAGCAAAATATATTGGTTTTCAGGTGATCCTACTCGTGATAAACCAACATATAATTGACCGTGGGTAAAGCACTCCTTTCTCAAGTCTACACCCACCAGCGAAAATGTTTGTCCCTGAGACTTATTTATTGTGAGGGCAAATGACACTTGTACCGGAAATTGCAAGCGTTCAAAAGATATAGGTAAATCAGTCGGTATCATTGGCTTGGCATACGTGGAATATGTGCTAGTTGTCCAGCTGCTGACCCGATGAGAATGGTCGCTACAATTAAATTATCTCTTAAGTCTTATATTAACAGTCTTCTTCCAGTACACATGTCAGGTGGACTTAAATTTCTTAACAGCATGATGGGGATACCTATATTTAATATCAATTCGTGTCGTGGTAGGCCAGAGGGTTTTAAAGAATTTAAAAATTCTTGTGGGTAGTGTATTGTATCTTCAACATTAGCGACAGTATCAATAGATTTTAGATTTATATAGTTTGTTCGGCCAAGAACTTTTTGCAATATAAAATCATTTATTTCCTTGGCTGTTTCGTTTTTGGGTGATACTATTGCTCTTAAACAAAGCCAGTGATAATCTCTTTGCAGAAGATTTTCTACATCAGGATATAATGCATCTATAAGACTTTTGATACTATGGACTATACGACCTAATCTACTGTCCACATCTATTTCCGTGCTAATAATACCATGCATGCTTGAAGAAAGGAACTTTCCTTTTCCAAGTCTGAGCAGTTTTTGTGTAAAGTTGTCATTGTTATTGCCGTTTAAGGGCCTGCTTCACTCACCGCCGCCAGAAGCCGAAGCTATTCTATGGGAATTTTTTCTTTACAAATAACTTAATAACTAATACATATTTTTAAATTCTATTTTCACATTCTAAAAATTCCCAGATGTTAAATTGACGGACTTTTTTTAAAAAAATATTTTTTTAATTTTTACTATTTTATTTTGAAGCTGCAAAATACGAATTTTCAATATGTGAATTTTTTTCATTTTTCAATTTCAAAATAAAATATTAAAAATTAAAAAAAATACATTTTTAAAAAAGATTCGTAAATTTAACAGCTGGGAATTTTCTTAATGTGAAAACAGAATATAAAAATATGTATTAGTTAATAAGTTATTTGTAAAGAAAATTTCCCCATAGAATAACATTGGCTCGGGCTTCTGGCGACGGTAAGTGAAGAGGGCCGTTAAATGGGCTCGCATATTAGTGCGCAAATTAAGTATTGGAATTGAATTCCACAACACAGATGATTTAAGACATGCTTTTATGAAAGCCAGAAGAATCCACACATACACACAAACTGACCAATTGCTAAAAACTACTTTTTTGGACTCAGGAGGGTTTATAACGTGTAAATCAGGTAAAACTCTATATTGACTTTTTGGACCGAATACAATGCTTCCACTACCTACAGTAGTACTGTAATTAAAGTAAAAACATAGATCTCGTATTTAATACGAAATTATAGTTTTCGTATTGCATTTTCGATCGTCAAATACAAAAATCGCCGAGGACAACAGATATCAAATCTATACTTTGTTTTCAATTAAAATATTGAAAATTTGAATTAAAAATGTATTTTACCAAAATTTATTATAGCCTCTAGCACTTAGAGACAGTGTAACTTTTGATTAGTGAAGAAAAAATAAATATAAAATAAAAAATAAATAAATAAAATCGGCTTTTTAGTTCTAGCGAATAAATAAATAAAAAAAAATCTGATGTGGGCACCACATGACTTCCTTATACACTTTGAGAAATATACATAATGTTAAAAAATATTGTCACTGGACCCGAAACAGTTGGCTAAAAATATTTAAAAAAAAATGCATGCATACGTAAAAAAAAAAAAAAAAAAAATAAATAAATAAAATTGTGCTTTGAGGGGACTCATTTTAAAATCCTTGGGGGGGGGGGACTCATGTCAAAGTTGTGCCTTGGGGGGGGACTCATGTCAAAGTTGTACCTTGGGGGGGACTCATGTGCCTTGGGGGGGACTCATGTCAAAGTTGTGCCTTGGGGGGGGACTTCGGATCCGAAACAATTGGATAAAAGTGTTAAAAAATGCATTTTCACCGTGTTTCTGAACTATTCCGGAAGTTTCAAATCTCTAACTAGTCGGGAAGTTAGTTAAATAGATTTTCTGTTGAATCATATAAACGCTGCTAAAGGCAGCAGTGACACGAAGCAATTGGCTAAAAATATTTAAAAAATGCATTGTCACCGTGTTCTGAGCTTTTCTGGAAGTTTTAAATGTCTAGCTAGTCGGGAAGTTAGTTAAAAATCGATTGCAAGATTTGTACTGGTAACGCTGCCGAAGGCAGCAGGTATCGGAAACAGTTGGCCAAAAATATTAAAAAAACGCATTGTCAACGTGTTCTGAGCTTTTCTGAAAGTTTCAAATGTCTAGCTAGTCGGGAAGTCAGTTAAATTGCAAGATTTGTCCAAACCGTTTTTGAGTTATTACCGTTTTTTGATACATTATGGCCAAAACCAATGTATTTTTGGTCATTATGAACCTAATTTTCCAAAATATCTCCAAAATGGAAAATCATACAAAGTCCAAAAAGGAAGGTGCAGAACTATATGTTATAACAAACCTATGTACCAATTCGCAACTTTCTACGTTCAACCGTTTTTGAGTTATTACCGTTTTTTGATACATTATGGCCAAAACCTATGTATTTTTGTCATTATGAACCTAATTTTCCTAAATATCTCCATAACGGAAAATCATAGAAAGTCCAAAAAGGGAGGTGCACAACTAGATGTTATAACAAACCTATGTACCAATTCGCAACTTTCTACGTCCAACCGCTTTTGAGTTATGCGACATACACACACACACACAGACACACACACATACAGACGTCACGAAAAATCGTGTAAAATCCCTTATATCTCTATAACGAGAGCTCGTGTTAAGACGACACTTGCAGGTGTGCAACTAGATATCATGACAGTCACACGTATAAATTGTCAACATTCGGCGATCATTCGTTTTCGAGCAATGTGAAATACAAAATCCATTTCGCAAATCGGGATTACTATACTTCCTTATACTTTGTATAAGGAAGTAATAAATAAATAAAATCGGCTTTTTAGTTCTAGCGATCGTTCTCTACATATATAAATAAACCTTTCCTCTTTATATATTAGTATTGAGCATAGATAAATTAAGCAGATTTCTAATCAACATAATGTAACTCAAATAATTAAATGCTATTTGCATGTCAGTAATGGCTGTATGCGCTATGTATATTGAGCTACTTTTATAACTGTTAGTAGCCGAAAATAGTCGCCAAATAAATTCCAACTTCTCAATTATTCAATTGTAAAAAATCCTATAAATATAGTGACCAGCGAAGTGGGCAATAAAATTGAATGAGCAAAGTCTCATTGATTCCTAAATGGAATATCAGTGATTCAAAGAGTTAGCTTATCTGCGATTTTTAGTTCACTGTTTTATCAGTGAAACTCGCTAAACATTTAATGTTAATTGCGGTCGCAGCCACGAAATGTTCACTGGTTTAACCATGTGTCTAAATCGCCAAATGCGCCAAATTACGCGACAGTCATATAACTGAAAAAAAGTAGAATTATGTTTAAGCATTAACACATAGAATGTAAACAAATACTTTTAATAAATTATAATCATTAGAGAAAGGAAACAGAATTGCTTCCTTTTTTGGAAAATTATTTTTGAATTACTAATTTTTGGAAATGCTCAAGAGGGAAACGTTAAAGAAATGATTTAGCTGCACCAGCCAATATTTACTTGTTTAATGGCTATCACGGAGTAATGGCTATTATGAAGTTTTCGGCGTTTTCGGAGCATTTGATACCTCGCCTTTGGAGAAAAAAGGATCGCTTACTTATCTCGCGCACATATTAATTTCCCTTCAAAAATCATGGTTATTTTAATACGCAAGCGAAGTGATGACGTCACTGGCCTTCAGTGGATGCAAGAAAAAGATTTAATATGTTAATCGCCCATAGAATTTTTTGTAAAAAAATATTAAAAATCGAGGAAAATTATTTCCCGATTTTAATCCCCATATTTGGGTATAGATATGTATTAGTTATCGTATGCATGCGTTAGATTAAGTTGTTTTTGCTGTAAAATTGATAAAATTTGAATTTTAAATTTCAAAACTCTAGAAAAAAAAATGGCAAACTTCCATATTCGATTGAAAACATAAAGATTTCATCTCAAAAGATGGTATTTACACAATAAATATCCAACTAATATACTAATTAAAAGAAAAATGATAAATATTCTATCACAATTGGAAATTAAATTTGTTTTCAAACGTCAAAATAAAGTATCTGATATAAGATACTAATATGTTGCAGCGGAATAGATTTAATATCTGTCATCCTTGGCGGGAAAAAAATATCGCCAAATTATCGGGCGATCATATTTAATTCCTTTAAAAAAATCTTCGTTATTTTAACAACTTATATCAAGAGAGTAATGAATAATATGAAACAATATTTCGTACAATATATCTTACGAAAATATACATCTGGCAAGCATATTTTCGTATTACGTTTTTGTTCGCCAAATACAAAAAACGCTAAGGACGACAGATTTTTGAAATTAAAGTAAAATTTTGTCATTTTGACAGCAAAATAACTAAAACTAACACATGCATACGATAAGTAATACTAATCTATACCGAAATATGGTGATTAAAATCGGGAAATAATTTTCCTCGATTTTTAATAATTTTTTACAAAAATCCAATGGGCGATTAACTTAGGAAATCTTTTTCTTGCATCCACTGACGTCATGTGACGCCACACTTCGCTTGCGTATAAGGTGCATAAACTTTATTATAAATTGCATTTTTTAGTATTTAATATGAAAAGTTATTTAATGCTTCAGGTAAGTTTTTTTTTTTTTTTTTTTTCTTTTTCTTTTAAATTCCCATTTCGTTTACACATATCAGTTTAAAGATTAATGCTTAGATCAGTATATTATAAGGAAAGCGAGGGTGACGTCACGCACAAACAAACTCAGGGCAAAACATTGGAATTTTCACCAATACAGGTTGTCCTTTTGCCACTCGTAAGTGGTAAAGGCTGATTGATGAAGTGTTTGTTTGTAAATATGGCCTTTCTTTATATCATATCATATCATATTATATTATTAGAAAAATAAGTACTTTTAAAGCTATAATTACATTAGATTAGAAGTTTAATATTTCACAAAGCTTTATATGAATTTCAATTTAATTCACGTGCAAATATATTTCTTTTCTTTTCATGTCAAAATGTTTTGAAAACAAAATGAACATGTACTAAATGTTTCTTTTATGTTGGCAGCAGCTAATTTTTTTAATATTTCATTATTACTTCCTTATACAAAGTATAAGGAAGTATAGTAATCCCGATTTGCGAAATGGATTTTGTATTTCACATTGCTCGAAAACGAATGATTGCTGAATGTTGGCAATTTATAAGTATGACTGTCATAATGTCTAGTTGTACACCTGCAAGCGTCGTCTTAACACGAGCTCTCGTTTTAGAGATATAAGCGAATTTACACGATTTTTCGTGACGTCTGTATGTATGTGTGTCTGTGTGTGTGTGTGTATGTCGCATAACTCAAAAACAGTTGGACGTAGAAAGTTGCGAATTGGTACATAGGTTTGTTCTAACATCTAGTTGTGCACCTCCCTTTTTGGACTTTGTACGATTTTCCGTTTTGGAGATATTTAGGAAAATTAGGTTCATAATGGCCAAAAATACATAGGTTTTGACTATAATGTTTCAAAAAACGGTAATAACTCAAAAACGGTTTGGACAAATCTTGCAATTTAACTGGCTTCCCGACTAGCTAGACATTTGAAACTTTCAGAAAAGCTCAGAACACGTTGACAATGCATTTTTTAAATATTTTTAGCCAACTGTTTCCGATACCTGCTGCCTTCAGCAGCGTTTATGTGATTCAACAGAAAATTTATTTAACTAACTTCCCGACTAGCTAGACATTTGAAACTTTCAGAATAGATCAGAACATGGTAAAAATGCATTTTTTAAATATTTATTGCCAATTGTTTAGGGTCCCTGCTGCGTTCGGCATCGTTACCAGTACAAATATTGCAATCGATTTTCAACTAACTTCCCGACTAGCTAGACATTTAAAACTTCCAGAAAAGCTCAGAACACGGTAACAATGCATTTTAAAAATATTTTTAGCCGATTGTTTCGAGTCATTGCTGCCTTCGGCAGCGTTTATATGGTTCAACAGAAAATTTATTTAACTAACTTCCTGACTAGCTAGACATTTGAAACTTTCAGAATAGTTCAGAACACGGTGAAAATGCAATTTTTAATACTTTTAGCCAATTGTTTTATTGTCTCTGCTGCCTTCGTCAGCGTTACCAGTACAAATCTTGTAATCGGTTTTTAACTAACTTTCAGAAAAGCTCAGAACACGGTGATAACTCATTTTTTAAATATTTTTAGCAAACTGTTTCGGGGCCAGTGTCAATGTTTTTTGACATTATGTATATTTCTAAATGTGTATAAGGAAGTCATGTGGTGCCCACATCATATTTTTTCCATTTCTATTACGGCTTTTATGGGGATTTTAATTAAAATGCTCAGATTTTAAACTAAAATTTATTTTATCAAAATTAAATATAGCCTATAACAATCAGGCATACTGTAGCTTTAGGTCAGTGAAAGAAGTTTTAAAATCGGTTCAGTAGTTTCAGAGATTACCCTCCACAAACATACAATTTTTTGCGCTTTATATAATGATATAGATTCACATAACAATTTCAATAAATTAAATATCCTAATGTACATTTTTGCTTTATTTTGTCGTCTACAAACTAATGTTGATTTTGTACATTTGTTATAACATTTCTTTTTTAATTTTACTATATTTCTGGTTAAAACAATAAAACTCAAATAATTAAAAGTAATTTAAATCTCTTTGTGGGAGATATATCACATTATGTGGCTTTGCTTTGGAGAAATTTCTTGTTAAAAGTCACTAAAATTCAAAGTAAATATCCTGTATATTAGCCAAAAATATTTTGACTCTAAAACACTGTAATATAGGTTAGAACAAATATTTATGAATTAATATAAATTTCTAATTCCTACGTGCGTCAAATCTTAGCAACAAGAAAAAAAAGAGAAAGAAAAATATAACTAGCCAAATTCTTTGTTCATAAAGTATCAGTACTCAGGACCCTTAATTTGGATCGACTTGCAATTTGGCATACTTTATCTTGAGGCTATGGTATGCTCAAGGACTGTGCAAAAAATAATAGGTCTCACAGGCCATAAAAAGCGGCGAGATACAAGTAGTTGAAAATTCCACGAAGCTCTGCCGATATAATATACAATAGCTGTTTGAGCTTTTGATTTGAATTTTTTTTTTTTTTTTTTTCTAGATGTCTATTTTTACTTGACGAGGCACAAGGCTGTCACGTTTCTTGATTTCATAATTATTTCACAATACGATACAATAAGCTGGAATAATTAGTATTTATGACAAAAATGTCTGGTGTAGTATTATATCTGGGTTTGTGCTTGCATTAGAATTAAAGCTGATTGGCTACGCTAGGATCCTAAGTTTAGTGGAATGCCCACTGCGAGGGTTTTATTCGATATCGTATTCCCTAGTACAATCTTACAGATGGACAGCCATAAAATAGTAAATTTTCATACAATATTATTTTTAAATATAATGTAAAATAACAAGGCTGCTTAGCCGTAGTCCTGACTACTTATGAGTTGACCACGTCCTGGGTCCAGACAGGTGTTTTTAAAGGTACAAGATTAGTAATTAAAAATTGATTTTAATGAGAACTAAAATAATAGCTAAACAAGATGTAAGATTGTTTCTTAAAATAATATCTTCTCTCAAGGAAAATGAAACGGCATTATGTCATGAAATAACCATATAAACATGTGGAAAATAACTTTTTTTTATTTATTTATTTATTTTTTTTTTTTTATTAGAATTTATTTATTCTTACTATTTGGTAAGGAAATAAACAAATTATTGAGGCATTCTTTTGGTTGTATTGGTACTTGTTATAGACTGTATTTATAAATTTTGTTAAGACTTGTAAAAACTTAAACTTCTCAGCTTTTAGAGAGGGGCTCTTTCAAAATCCTATAGTGAAGCGTGACAACTGCTGTCACAGCCCCTCTCTAAAGGTTAGTCAAGACACATAGAAAATTAAAACATAAAAACTGTATATGTTTTTATAATTATCGAATAAGAATAATCTTCATTTAAGCAAAGTAATTTGCTTTTTTCGAAAGAAAATTATAAATTTTCTAATTGCTTATTTTTGCTTCAGGTAAGCAAATTTAAAATTTTTCCTTTTCAGAAAATATAAAGCTAATAAACGCCTTCTTTATCTATATTTTATTTATCCCAGAAATTTTAGTTGTTTATTTCTACTTGATATGTAAATTTTCTTTAGTGCTCTCTATGACACACTTAGTTTATGCAAAAGCAAAAGCGAGAGGAAAAAAAGTCTTTTCATTGATCTATAGAGTTTTCCGTATCTTATGCGTTTAAAGTATATTTTCAGAATGCAAGTAAAAAAAGAAATACATATCTCCGTAAACCAAATTTACGTTCTGTAAAATCTGATTTGTCGATTTTCTTTCTTTCATTTTTTCTATGCTAAATTTTATATTCGTTCGCAGTACAACATTGCATGGGTAACTTCTTTTTCCTCGTCATATATTTATTACTTCAAAAGATGCGACTACTTAAAATTGCTCCAGCATGATTTGTCAAGTATGTGCGGTTTTATACCGTTCGGTATCGGCTTTTCCCCTTTATCAAAATTTGTGAAACACGTGTTTTTATTTTACTATAAAATTCTTTGCGCATGCTTTTTATTTGAGTTTATCTGTGCATTGAGTTTTTCCAGATTTCCTGATTTAAATACGGTTAGATCAAAGAAGATGTATTTCTTTGAGATTTCCCTAAAGAATATTATTTAAAAAATATATATACACCAAGTTTTTTTAATAAAAGCCTGTGTGAATCCCTATCAATAATTCAGTTATACACTGTATAAAATATTCAACGTTAATAAAATTTTAAACACGGAGATTTTTCAGGGAAAAGAGTAATCAAACTCTGTCATAAAATTATTTTATTACTGTGTAGCATTTCATACAAAGTGACACAACAAATTTCACATGTCATTGTTAGTTTAAAAAAAAAAAAAATTAAAAATAAAATAAAATAAAATAAAATAATATAAAATTTAACAACTTTATTTCTGGTGAAGCTCCGTTTATTCTATTTGCAGATTTTAAACTATCTTATTTTCTTTTTTTCATTGAAGATAACATTTTAATTATTCAATTTATTCAATTATTTGTGTTCTGTTCCATAAAATTATGGTTTTCCAATCTTTCTTTTGGCTCATTCTGTTATTGTTAATTCCAAAAGAAAACTTTTGATTACAATCATAAAAAAAACTCTTTCTTGTAACGTTTCCATATGTTTTGTATTCTCATTGGAATTATTTTAAAGTGAGTGTTATTCTTCTTTTTAAATCTAAATTAAATGATCTGGTGTGTCACCCATACGATTGTCTCATAACCTGAAATTTAATACTATAAATACAGATTAGAGATTAAGGAGTAAGATAACGAGTACTGTTATTTAAACGTACTTCATAACAATTCAAATTAGGCTTCTAAACAGCTTTATTTGACAAATAATTCTGTGTGAGGGGGGTGGGTGGCAGCCTCCCCCCTCCTGAACCCCCCGTTTCATTATTGTACCTACATTTATAGAATTCAAATCTGTCATTAAATTAAAAATTTCATTTAAAATTATCCAGAAAACTTTCACACGCAACACTCCTGAAGCTTATCAATATTGATCAAACTTGCTTAATAACAAACGTATTAACTTCAAAATACAACATTTGAATCGTCTTTTTAATCCTCAATTATTTGTTTTTCATTTACTTCAAAAAGCACAGACAGAGATCAAACGTTAAAAAATTGACTTCGGCATTCAGGAAGCCTCAACACGTGTAAATATACAAAAACCAAGTGATAAACATTTAACTTAAAAAAAAAAAAAAAAAAAAAAACATTATTTATCATATGGCTATTAGGAATTAATTTCAATTCCTGAGCAGCTTTCCTGGACATGGTGAAATATTATAGTAAAGCACTTTTACTAATAATAAAAAAGAATACTATGGTTTAAATATTAGCAGCCCTGTATTTCTTCTGAAGGTTACGTACACACTACATGTTCACATAAATATAATCCTATACACGACACAACCTGAAATACACTTTCATCGATTTTCAAGCATTGTCTCGCTATAAACAACTTCTTTTGTGTTGCCCTGTAAACGACCAGCGATAGATTTCCGAGCCATATTCTACATGAAACATGTTTCTATGCATATAAAAAATATATATTCATTTCATTTGGTTTAGCGCAGTCTATAGATGTTAAACTCTACTTATCTGCAATTTCTCCTATGGACGTAGGGGTAACCGGGGTAATTTTTAGACAAAAAGTAAACTTTTGTTATAAAAAGGGTTACTTTGGATATAGTTCAAATTTTATATCTTTATATTATTAATATTATATGAATTAGCTTACCAGAATACTCAGTTAATGTCTTTGTAAATAAATAAAAAATAAAAAATAAAATAAAATCGTGCCTAAGAATTACCCTGGCAATTGGGGTAATTCTTAGAAATGCACGGGGTAATTATTAGACACTGGATTTCTATGTTTCATGAATAGAAAAAAAAAAAAAAGATTTTTACAAACAGTACTAGTCAGTCAGTATTTGGTTATATTGTGTACTTCAAATAGGGTAAAATAATTGGCAATTTACAACAATTATTGTGTGTAATAATACACACACACAAAAAAAGTTACATGTTTGATTTCACACTTTATAAAATTTTATAAAAATTAGAGAAAACATGGCAATAACTAAAAACGTAGTTTAATTATTAAATCTGGATGTACTAGATACTAGGTCAGTTGTGGCAATAAAGCAGAAGAATTAAAAAGTAAATTAGCTCAAAAAACAGACTTTATTAACATGAAGTTTTATTATACATTTCAACTTGAAACACAAATGACTTCAATTAATTTTTCTTAGTTCATTCACAAAAACATCCTTATTGAACTTGTTATGGGTTCTATAAACGTCAACAATCTAATAATTGCTTGAAATTTTAAAGGGATAAACATAATTTGTCTGAATTTAACCATAAAATAGATTCAGATACATTTTCAAAATCTGGTACTGAAGGCCACCAAAATTTGTTGTACTCATACCATTTCAAAAATTTCAATTCCAGATGCTCTTTTTATTTTCTTTAAAGAACTCCAACACTTTCCAAATATAATATTACATTTGTTAAGTGTAGCTTCAGTTGATGTGGACTTTTAATAAGGCATATTTTTAATATTAATATGGTAGCATTAGAGTTGCCTATTAAACTGATGTCAGAGGATGCATCGCTGTGAAAACTTTCATCATCTGAAGAACTTCCTGATTCTTTTGGTAAAAACTTTTCGTTAGAAGTGTTGTTCTTCTTCTTTAAGGAAACAATTTTCCCTTCTTTTTCTTTTATTTTTTCATATAATCATCATATGTTATAACAACTTGCAACTGCATCCATATTTATTATCATCTTAAAATGTTTTAGTTACTTATACTTTACTTTAAGGTTAAATAAATAATGTAGTTCAACCTTTAGAATCACTTTCAAGTTCTTTCCCAAAAAGTAAATAAAGATACCAGATTATAGTTAACAAGCTATAATCTCTATGTATTCATTGTTATAATCTAATATTTTTGACTGTAACTTAACATTTTTGTTCACTTGAGTTTTACTTTATTACGAATTGTAAATATAATAGTTTAGGTTATGTGGTGTTTTAATAAATTACTTACAGTTTCATAATATTTATTGATTTCTTTTTAAATTGTGCCTAATATAATCAATAAATGGATAATCAATAGTAACTGGGCTCTTTAAATACTTATTTTTTTACATTGTATTAAATTTACCTTTGATTAAAACATATAAAAAATAATTTAAACCAATTTTTTCATTGTCTAAGAATTACCCCAGGATGTCTAAACATTTCCCAAAGGATTACCTAAGAATTACTCCAGCATGAAACAATACAACAATGCCTTTTAGAAAAGCCTACACTCATCTCAGTTTATGGATTCTGCAATTTTCTGTTAATGAATTTGAAGGTAATGAATTTCTTCTTTAATACAATTTAAAATCTGCAAATAAACTAAATAAATATATGCAATAAACAAATTTAAAAATATTGAAAGTAAAAGTTGGTAGGTAATTTTTCAGAGACATTTTTCTAGTGAAATAGAAAACTTGCTAATATGTGGATTACTGCTTAGGAAATTTTTATACAATGAGAAAAGACATTTAAAAACTTAAATTCAAATACAAAATCAAATAAAAGTTAATAGCTTTTAAACACCAAATGTGTCTAAGAATTATCCCAAAGTTATCGTGCCTAAAAATTACCCCGGTTACCCCTAATGTATTTGAATTCTCTTGGTGTCCCTGTACACGAACCATTTTCTTCATCTCAACGAAAAAGTTAGTGTAGCATCCCTATATGATAAACATTTAGAATACCAAGTTTGGAGTTTCTGCTATAATTTGCTTTTAAGGTATGCTGGTAACAGACACACACACACACACACACACACACACACACAGACTATTCGCTAAAACTATGATTTTTGAATTCAGGGGACCTCAAAACATGTAAATATAACGAAAACTCTGTTTCGGAAATTTGACCCAAAAACAATACTTTCTCTACTTTATGGGTAAGAGAAATTAAAAATACCTGTCAAATTATTTAAATACTTTATTTTAGTTAACAAGTAACCAAATAGACTTTTATGGATTGTTTGTGGCAAATTGATCATCTGTTTATTATCCATTATATATCTTTTTATTATCATGATATATATATATATATATAATATAAATAATCGATTTTAATACATTAGATTGCGCATAGCGCGCTCAGATTTTAATCCAGGTAAATAAATAATATATGAAATATTTATTTATATTCAATTTTATGAGAGAGCTGAAAAGTTTATAAAAGAGTTCAAAAGTTATTAAACATTAACAGTTTATAAGAAGGTAAGATTTGTACTCACCTTCTCTCCAGTCCATGATTAAGTGTCCAGCGTCAATAAGAACGATCTTTCATCGGGAGTAGAATCTGAAAATAAATGCTGTGTGTGTTCGTAATATTAGAATTTGTAGTGAATTTAATTATTATTTTCATGATAGAAGTAATCACTGACGTTTATTTAATTTTTTAATGAATTCTGGATTACCATATATAATCTTATATATATTATATAATTAAAGTATTATGTTATAATGGAGCATTTAACAGAGCTCCTTTCTTATCCGGTTACATATTGCAAAAGTAAAGATACATATACATTCTCGAAGCGCTCGAGAGAAAGAGTTTAGAAAATGATGATTAAACAGTTTGAAAGCTAGGAGTGGTACATTCTTCTTAGCTACCCGTACATTAATGAAGATTGTTTCTTGGCTAAAAGAGTTTATTGGAATAAGAGTTCTTTAACAGTGAAATATTAAAACACAAATTATTTCAGTTTTTCTTTCACTTTTACGACACCCCTACTTGTTTTATATTTCGCTGTAATCAAGTAAGTTCAGATTTTTTCTGAGTTTTAGTAGACTCGTCTTTGGTAATGGTTTCGTCATGATGTCGGCAGTCATGTTGCTGCTATCAACATATTGCAATTTTATTATCTTATTTTCGTATAGTTCTTTATTTTCGTATAGCTAGAATTTCTTTCATTCATATCATTGTTTGTCTTTAACAGTTCCTCATCGATGTACTCAAGATTGTTATTTTTTGTTTTTGTTTCTATAAACTTTACTGTTCTACAGATTTTAACATTATTATCTATATATACTCTATAACCTTTACTTCTAAGGTCATAACCCACAAATGTACCCAATTTAGCCTTACTGTCTAGTTTCCTTCTATTTATTTTATGAGTATATATGTATGCTTTACAACCAAAAGTTTTAATATTTGAAAGATCTGGTTTGTTTCCTGTCCACCTTTCATACGGTGTTACGTCACAAGCTCTCGTGGGTAATCTGTTTTGCAGATAAGTTGCAGTCATGACAGCTTCGCCCCAGAATTTATTTGGTAATCCGCTCTGTTTTAGTAAACACTTAGTCATTTCAACTAAGGTTCTGTTTTTTCTTTCCGCGACGGCATTTTGAGGTGAACAGTGAGGTACAATAAGTTGATGTTCTATTCCCTCATTGGTGAGAAATTCTTCGAATTCTTTACTTGTATATTCCCCACCATTGTCAGAGCGGGGTATTTTTATTTTCCTTCCAAACCTATTCGCAGTTAACGCATGATATTCTTTAAATTTTTTCGAATGCTCCACTTTTATATTTCAATAAATAAGTAAACGTATATCGGCTATAATCGTCAATAAAAGTTAGGAAGTAGTTTTTACCACCTACGGTCGACGTTTAAAAAGGTCCGCATATATCCGAGTGGACTAGATCTAGGGGTCTGTTTGCTCGGTAATTAGCCTTTTTTGGATATGAGTCGTCTTCTAGTTTCGAAACTATATATATTTCGCATTCCTCATTATGTGTCTACACTTATTTAAATTTATTCCTGTCGCCATGTTCTTCTCGGTGAGCTACCTGATCTGTTGATAATTTTTGTGACCTAACCGCTGATGCCATATTCTAATACCATTTTTATCATTGCATGTTTTTGCAATGTTTATACTTTCCGATAAATTTTTATGTGTTTTTATCTCGTATAAATTATCGGTTAAGTTAGCCTCAATGTATGTTTTGTTGTTGTATTTAATTTGAGATTTTCTGTCTTTGAATATGGCAACACAGCCATTCTCAGTTGCTTTCTTTATGGGGATCAAATTAGTAGCCATGTCAGGGATATATAATACATCTTTTAATGTAATACTGTTCGTTTCTCTATCGGAGTTAACTACATCTATATTTATGTCCCCATGTCCCTGAGAAACTACGGTCTGTCCGTTTGCTAACATTACATTTACTTTTTCGTCGCTTTTTAAACATGTAAATTTACGCAAATCGTTGCAGACATGCGCACTGCTTCCACTATCGACAACGAAACTATCATTTTCAGTTTTGTCTATAATAAAAGTTAAATTTTTCAGTTTGTTTTCTGTTTCTTTAATTAACTGTGTTTTTTGTTTACCTCTACATTTAGTACTGTTCCCACTACTGTTATTGAAATTATTGTTATTGCGGTGTGGGTTACCTCCTCTGGGCTTTAAGTGCCAACACTCATTCCGGGTATGTGAGGATTTTTTGCAGTAAGTGCAATATTTGCCAGTCTGTGTTTTGTTTTTAACCTGCATTTTGTATGCGTTTTCTCCCTGAGTGTTTTTGTTTTGTGATCTTTTAATGTATTCGTCTGTTAACTTGTTTCGTATAAATTCGGCTGTCAATTCCTGCTCATTTCTGCTCTCAATAGCAGTAATAAATGTATCATATGAGGGGGGGGAGAGAACATAACATGAGTGCTGCCAAATGCTGGTCATGTATCTCTTCACCTATTGCCATAAGCTTGTCGCGTGTTTGATAAATGTTGGTAATGTGGTCTATAAGATTTCCATTCTCAGCCAATTTAGCTGAATATAATTTACGTAACAAAAATAATTTATTTGTTAAATTCGCTCTTTGATGAATGTTCTGGAGTGTTTCCCAGGTCGCTTTAGCAGTGGTCAAATGACGCGCGTTGACTATTTGGCTATCATCAATTGATAAATTTATTAATGCTCTGGCCTTTTTGTCCTTTGCCTGCCACTCAGCAGTCAGAGGTTCTGGGGTTGATTAGTCATAACGTTATATAGGTCCTCTTTTATGAGGACCATTTCAATTTTAAAACACCATAAATCATAGTTATTGGCATTCAGTTTTTCAACTAATGTTATATCTTTCATTGATGATGCCATTGTTTACTTTTATTTATATTATTTTGCTTTTCACAACTGAAATTTAATTTATTTATTTATATTCAAAAATATGTGTGTATATGTTTAATCATTATAGATGACTGGTAAGCAGATATATTTTTTGTATTTCTATATATATATTTTATGATACCTTTATAACACAACAATTATATATATACAGTCGGTAACAAAAGTGTCCGAACACTAGCAAAAATTCCGATGTAAAAAAAGTACACTTCATATGGTTTTGTTAAATAAATCCTTGTCGAATCCTGTTCTTTGTCAGTGTAAGAACATGATTCGATAAGGATTTATTTAACAAAACCGCATGAAGTGTACTTTTTTTACAAAGGAATTTTTGCTAGTGTTCGGACATTTTTGTTACCCACTGTATATATATATATCATTACTACACACACTTTCTTTATTTTCATTTCTTCTTTTGTAACCATATTTCTTTTTTGTTTGTTTGTTTATATTGTCATATAATTCAGCTCTCTTTCTTTTTCGGATTGCCTATAGGGCATTTACTGGATAAAACTGAGACCTTCAGTCTCATAAATCTAATATAAATAATCGATTTTAATACATTAGATTGCGCATAGCGCGCTCAGATTTTAATCCAGGTAAATAAATAATATATGAAATATTTATTTATATTCAATTTTATGAGAGAGCTGAAGAGTTTAAGAGTTCAAAAGTTATTAAACATTAATAGTTTATAAGAAGGTAAGATTTGTACTCACCTTCTCTCCAGTCCATGATTAAGTGTCCAGCGTCAGTAAGAACGATCTTTCATCGGGAGTAGAATCTGAAAATAAATGCTGTGTGTTTTCGTAATATTAGAATTTGTAGTGAATTTAATTATTATTTTCATGATAGAAGTAATCACTGACGTTTATTTAATTTTTTAATGAATTCTGGATTACCATATATAATCTTATATATATTATATAATTAAAGTATTATGTTATAATGGAGCATTTAACAGAGCTCCTTTCTTATCCGGTTACATATTGCAAAAGTAAAGATACATATACATTCTCGAAGCGCGCGAGAGAAAGTGTTTATAAAATGATGATTAAACAGTTTGAAAGCTAGGAGTGGTACACATTCTTCTTAGCTACCCGTACATTAATGAAGATTGTTTCTTGGCTAAAAGAGTTTATTGGAATAAGAGCTCTTTAACAGTGAAATATTAAAACACAAGTTATTTCAGTTTTTCTTTCACTTTTACGACAATATATGTATGTATGCTGGTTGGCATATAATACTGTGTCTTGGTACCACGTTTCAGAACAACTGGGAGGGGTAGGGTGTATACGACGTCTTGGAACCATAAAGCTATGCAGAGTATGCAAGCATCACATCTGCGGAGCATGGAATTTCGAATATTCTGTTTTCACGATTCATAGTAACTATCAGGAGATAAGGCTGAATTATTCCAGAATATTCGGAATTCCATATGCTGTAGGTGTGAAGCCTGAATTGAAGTCGGTGGACGAATTTTTAAATATTAACCGATTCATGTTTTCGTACTTTTCATGTGCATTTACTGTTAAAACGAATATTTTTTATGTGGCGTATTTTTTATTTTTATTTTTTCTGTCCATGTCAGGAAACGAAGTCGACAGTACATTGCTGTATGATTTCGAGTCGTTACCCTTTCTAAAATTTCTAAAACGTGACAACTGAGACATCCTGCATGGTGGCTTGTATATTTTTACTTTCTATGTTCAATAGAAGAAAGTATAGGAATCATAAAAAATTTCGACTTCCGATTCCCGACGGATTTACCCGTTTTGAGAGGTCTAGAACACGATTTAACCATCTTTTAAAAATGTGTGTCTGGCCGTCTGTCTCTCTCTCTGTGTGTGACAAAACTTTTGTGGCGACTGTATCTCCGGAACTACTGCTCAGAATTGTAAATAAATTTATATGTAGATGCAACTTGACCTAAATCAATGCCTATAAACTTTTGGTGTCAAACTCTCAACAGGTGGCGCTGCTATACAGCGATTACCGCATTTTAAGGGGAGGCTATATCTCAGGGTCTATGCGTATAATCAAACAAAACTTGATATGTGTGAAGGCCATTAAGCGAATTTAAGCTGATTCAATTTGAATGCTTATCCGCCGACAGGTGGCGCTGCTATACAGTGATTTCCGCAGTTTAAGTGAAGGCAATATCTCAGTACCTGCTACACAGAATCGCATATAAATTTATATGTAGATGCACCTTGACATAAATTAATGCCTGTCAACTTTTGGTGTCAACCGGCTAACAGATGGCGCTGCTATGTTGCAATTTTCTTCGATAATGGGAAGGGTATATGCTAAATTCCGTAGCATATACGAGGTCTGTCCAATAAATACGCGTAATAAGGCCATAAAAAGTTTATTTTGCAAAATTTTACTCTACATCGATTTTGACCCCTTCAAAGTACTCTCCATTCGTTGCTACGCACTTATTTCATCTTTTCCACTGTTCAAAGCACCCTTGGAAGTCCTCGGCCGTCAGGCGTTTTCGTTTTCTCGTCGTTTCCTGCTTTATTTTGTCCAAATGTTCCCAGTGATGTCCCCTCATCACATTTTTGCATTTTGGGAATAAAAAAAATTCTCATAGAGCGAGATATGGCGAATAAGGAGGATGATCAAGGATGGTGATTGAATTTTTTGCCAGAAACTGGCGAACAATCAATGCTGAATGTGCAGGTGCATTGTCATGGTGAAAGATCCATCCATCGCCTTGAGTGAAATTTCGTCGCACACGACGCACGTGATCTCTCAAACGCTTGAGAACTGTAAGGTAGAACTCAGCATTTACTGTTTGTCCTTTCCATTTTCGACACACAGTAAAAACAAGGAGAGCAGAAACTTACACAACTGGCACAATACGCACAGCTCGACGATCCGCCATGCACTGATGGTTCATTGGGTCTCAGGCAACTAGCATCGCTAGTGAGCGAGGCTATAGTCCGCGTCATGGGCCGACAGATGGCACAATTTCGCGTATTTATTGGACAGACCTCGTAACTGTACGAAACCTGATATGTGAATTAACCATAAAATCGCATTTTTTAAGATGCTATTTTTAAGCAATAAGACTGTTTTTCTTTGGATATTTAGTGTCAGTTTTCTCTAAGACGAAAATCGCTTGCATTCATCCTGTTAGATAACTTAATAGTTTTAATAAATTATTTGCACTAAGTGAATTAATATAGAATAAGTAAATATAGAATATAGAATATAGTGAATTAATAAGAAAGTCTTGTGGTGGTCACAACATGCAATTAAAATATATGATCATGCATCTGTAGCGAATAGAAACTGTTTAGAAAAATGTATATATATTTAGACTTACTGGTGATAGTGAAAAATATCAGTAATTAACAACTATTACTTGAAATGAAGAAAAGGGGCATTGCATTTATATTTTATGCTGTCCAACTCTTTTATAACGTCATCCAAGGAACCACACACATTCCTAAAGCCATAGCCGAGAGATGTAATTACCGAATTTGGTTAACTTTAATTTCTGTTTTTACTTTTCTGGTTTCTTCACATATTATAAAATAAGAGTGATCAAATTTTCTTGTTAGGAGGGAGGGGGGGGACTTTTGGAACACCCTGTATATATATATATATATATATATATATATATATATATACATTGATTGCATTACTTTTGACATAAATTAAAAATTTTTTTGAAATATCAATTAGTTGACTGCATTTTAAAATTTAGTAAGACTTTAAAATATTTGAAAATACTATGATCCGAATTGTTGCTTGGAAAAAAATTGATTAATTATTAATATAACAATATACTGAATAAAGAATTATGTTAGTTTTTTCTGTTAGTTTAGTTCAGCACAGTGTGTTAACCCTTAAATTATTCTTTTTATTATACCCTACAAAGATAAATATTCCAGAATTTATATTCTATTTTTTTCAATTTTACAAGCTATTTTGATAAATTAAATATCTATGTATACTTTTTACATTTTTAAAAAACACTAGGGGGCTCTGCCCCCTGCTCGTTCCGCTCACCAACCCCCGAGGGTGGCTTCGCCTCCCCCTCACTCGCTTCGCTCATTAATCCCTGCGGGATTCTACCCGACTATTCGCAACTTTGCCTTTCATTGAACTGGAATATTAATAATACATAACACAAGAGAGTTGAACAATATTATAGACATCCTCCATATTTGGTATCGCATTGAAATACACAATATTTAATATTATATCGTTTATAATATGTCAAAAATCTGTTATAACGTTCGACAATTTAATAACAATTTGCCATTATTTTGAGAGAGAACATAAAATAAACAACCATAGCACTAATTACTTAGAACAGAGAGAAATTCTTGACATCTAAATCATTTCGCGTTACAACTTTAGTATAATGATCGACTTGTTAAATTTTTGTCACTGTTTGACGATGAATTTTTTGGGTGTTATTGCTTGATTAAAGAAATTATGAACTTATTTTTTTCTAATGCCTATATTTTTTTACTATTGAATCTTTTTAGTTAATTTAAGACAATATGTAATACTCTGCATTTATTTCCTGCGTACAGCAAGGTTTAAAATGGTGCTTCTAACACTAAAGATGCAACTTTTTAAAGTGCATTTTTTCTAGAATATGATTTAGTCAGCTTGAAGATAAATATCTTATTCGATTATTGCAATTATTTTAAAAATTTCATTAGTAGTAGTAGTACGACAGGACAATTTCTTTCAGATAGCGATTTTTTACTGTCGCCACTTATTGTATTACACCATGAATTTGCCACGATGCCTGTCAATATCTGATTTTACCATTTAATTTCTTAAACTGTATTAAATACTAAGGAACAACTTTAGTATACCCACACAACGATATTTGGCGATTTTTTGTTGGAGATTATGGCTAAATCATAAATGATAAATGATAAAACATAAAATCATAAATCCAAAATAAAAAATCTGGAGTGACTCCACTCGACTTTCCGAACATTGAGTAATTAACAGTTTTGTAGATAAAGTAAAGAAAGAGGAGTTGTTAAACAAACAAAAAAGAGAAAACCATAATAGAGTGTTTGAGTATTTTTCTCCATATATTACACGATGTTTTATTTAACGCTACTGAACTTTGAGCCCATAGATCCATAATGACAAAGAATTTTTCGCTGTGTCCCTGTAAAAACCTATAAATGCTAGATTCACCAAAATGCTTATAGTTAGTGCAACAGTGATTTATAATACTCATATAAATTTTCAGCTCAATTGAATAAGGCGTTTAGATGCTATCGCACTTTTAAAAATTTGGTCCCATAGGCCATAATGATAAAGAATTTTTCTTTGTGTCCCTGTAAAAAAACTGTAAATGCTAGATTCACCAAAATCTATACAGTTGGTGCAACTGTGACCTATAATACGTGTACAAATTTTTTACTCAGATTAATAAGGCGTTTAGACGCTATCACACTTTTAAAAATTTGGTCCCATAGGCCATAATGATAAAGAATTTTCTTTTTTTGTGTGTCCCTGTAAAAAAAAATTGTAAGTGCTAGATTCAACCTCACCAAAGCAGCGTCGAATAAACTTAACTCAATACAGAGAATGTTTTTGGTCCAAATCTCTAGAGGTTACAAAACAATCTCTACTGATGCCCTCACAGTCATCACTGGTATTCCACATGCTCACCTCCAATTAAAATACAACTTTAACAAAACTAACGTCCTGCAATTAAATAATTCCATTCTCACAGACACTCTCCTCCCTAATATTCATGTCCAACAGCTTTCTAACAGCTGGCAAATACACCCAGCTCAGGATGCTGCTTCCCTTTTCATAAATTGTGCAAAAAACAGCTTCTCCCCGTCTGCTCAACTGGCGATCTACACTAATGGTTCCAAAACCGATCATGGAGTGGGAGCTGTACTCTGCGTTTAAAACAATAACAAAGTTCTCCATCAGTGGGCAGGCAGGCTCGCAGACCACAATTCGGTCTTTCAGGCTGAGCTCTTTGCCATCCTGAAGGCAGTTGAGTGGTCAGAAAATAACTCTCCAGACTATAATCAAATCTCAATCTTCAGTGACAGCCTCTCGAGCCTGCAGGCCATAGCTCGCCACAAGAGCAGACACCCACAAGTAATTGAAATTAAAATAAAGCTCTCAAAATTAAAAACTAAAATCTCCCTGGCACACGTTTCTGCCCATAAGGGGGTCGTCGGAAATGAACTAGCGGACTCTCTTGCAAAATCAGCAACAGAATCTAGTGACATAGCCTATTCACTCCCAGCTCCCCCTTCCTACATAAAATATCACCTTAATCAAAAACTAATTAATGACTGGCAGAGTCTCTGGAGTGTGTCTCCAAAAGGGAGATACACTCACGAGCTAATACCAAATGTCTCACTCAATATTTGGGACCTCTCTCCAGAAATCTCTGCCTTTCTGTCAGGTCATGGCCCCTTCCCCAAATACCTCCACAGATTTCATTGCCAACGATCACCCTTATGCTCATGCGGTGAGGAGGGGACTGCACAACATTACTACTTTCACTGTCAACTTACAATACCTTACCATTTAAAGAACCCTAACCCTAGACCAGCAACCTGGCTGAACAATATAATAACTAGAAAGCCCCTACGGCTCAATTTAAAGCGCATCTATGCCTTCCTTCAAGATTTATCAAATTCAACAAACTAAATTCCTTCTCTATCTTTCCTTAATTTTTCCTCCTCTCCTACATGGCGAATACTGGTCATGTCTGAAGCTGCAGAATTCCACTGAAGTGCTCTTGGAAAGCAATCATCCTGCGCATGATGTTGCTAACCAACATTGTTCTTAGGGTGTTTGGGCTTGATATAAAGACTGCGAGAACATTGTATAAAGACTGTGAAATTTGTACATTATCTGAATGAACTTTGTAATTAGACTTCCACTTAGCTCCGGTCCTCTTCACTTTCATGCAACTTTGTCGCCTTTTGTCGCGGGAGAGCTCTGCTCTGGCGACCTTTGTAATTTTTTTTTTTTTTTTTTTTTTTTTTTTTTGTTATTTGCTATGCAATAAACAACGGGGGAGGCTTAACCTTTGGAGACGGGCTCTTCTGAATCTCCACAGTGGCTTTGGAGCCCCTCTCTAAAGGTTAAAAACGCTCAAAACCACTGCATAGTGGTGAGCGGCTTCTTTCCGTCTTAGAATCTTAGAATCTTAGAAAGTGCTAGATTCACCAAAATCTATACAGTGGTGCAACTGTGACCTATAATACGTGTACAATTTTTTTACACAGATTAATAAGGCGTTTAGACGCTATCACACTTTTAAAAATTTGGCCCCATAGGCATAATGATAAAGAATTTTTCTTTGTGTCCCTGTAAAAATACTATAAGTGATAGATTCTCCAAAATCTATACAGATTGAGTATTTGTGACCTATAATATGTGTATAAATTTTTTGCTCAATTGAATAAGGCGTTTAGATGCTATCGCACTTTTAAGATTTTGCTCCCATAGGCCATAATGATAAAGATTTTTCTTTGTGTCCAAGTAAAAAAACTATAAGTGCTAGATTCACCAAAATCTATAGGGTTCGTACTATGGTGACTTACAATATACGTACCAAATTTCAGGTTATTCGAACAAAGTGTTTAGACGCTAGCGTGTTCACTCACAGACATACACACACACATACATACATACAGACATACACACACACATACATACATCATCGCAAAAATAGTGAAAACGGACTCATTGGACCTCGAAACGTATAGAAACATCAAAATCTCCAATTCGGATTTTTGAAATGATTACAATACTTTCCTCACTATAGTGTTCGGAAAGTAACAACATATAGACTTCCATGTTATATCGCAAACAGTCCAGAACGACATCGATATCGTTCAAAACGACGCCAAAGAAAAATCGCCAAATTCAGCTGTAGGGATATACTAAAGTTATATCAATACTAAGTTAAATCGAAAAAAAAAAAAAAAAAAAAAAAAAAAAAAAGTCACATTTTTCGAAATCTACTGACAAGTGAAAAATTCATCCTTGATTTTATTGTAAAAACATATTGTCGGTTTGAAGTATTCGAGATAGACCATCACCATTCATAAATTGGATGGCTTTTGAATATTTGTTGACAATATTTTCTGAATAAGTGTTGATGATGGCTCCTGAATACTTGTTGGCGATATCTGCTGAATAATTATTATTGTTGGCGATATCTACTGGATATATATTGATCATGACACCTTAATAGTTGTTGGCGATATCTCCTGAACTTGTGTTGATTTTGGTCTCAATATTTGTTGGCTACATCTTCTGGATATGCACTGATTACACCTTGATTTTTTTTTTTTTTTTTTTTACATATATATTATGTAATATTAAATTTAGAAAATAAAAAATGAGCCTGGAGAATGAAATTTAATGATACTGGATAATTTAATTTAATTTATAAAGACGTCAATGGTACAGGAAAAACTACTTCAGCCATTTTCTTTCTAATAATGAACAGAACGAAAAACGGATATTTTACCTGGCGATATTTTGTACATATAGACCAAATAAAAAAAAATCTTCTTTTTTTCCCTCGTGAATTAAGTTGAAAAATATTTAAAATAAAATTGAAAAAAATCGTTCTAAAGCAATGGTACAGTTTAACCTCTTGGCGAAATTTTAAATTTGGCACCGAAGTAGCTTAGACGTTTCTCGCGAAAATCTTGACATGCATAATTGCTATAGATAATTTAAGTCATAGTCAAAATAGATGATAAATTTAAAATCAGCCACTGAGGTCCTGTATTAGGGTTCTTACGTATTATCGCAACCAGGTTGGCGCGATTTGTAAGTTTGAGTAAGAAAGTTATTAGTATTAAATAAGTTATTATTATTATTAGTTATTATTATTATTAAGTTATTATTATTATTATTATTATTATTAAGTTATTATTATTATTAGTTAAGTTATTAGTATTAGTTAAAATATTTCACGGCATTCAATCTAACCAGTAAGCAAAATAATTTCTTTACGAAAAACCACGTATAACACGTAGGGTTGCCGTAAGTAGGGTCGCCAAATTTGGCGATTAATGCGAATTTTGGCCTAGTTGCGATAATACGTAAGTACCTATATTAGCTTTAACTGCAATATTTTAGCAATGCAATTACTACATGCCTTTATATATATATAAAAAAAAATGTCCTGTTGTATTAAATTCTGTTTTCTGCAAAGTTTTATATCAATGCTTAAAAAAAAAAATGGTTGCGGATTTTATTATTATTGCACCATTTTATAATTTATCTCTATAGGAAGGCATGGCTAGAGTTAAAATGGCTATTGTGCTTGCGTAAATGAATACCTTGGCGAAAAACGTACGAGCTACATTTCTAAATTTTCAAATCGCTAAATTGTTCATAGTAAAGATCTATCTTTTAAATATGTTTTGAGTTAAAAAGCTAAATCTTTATATAAACTAATATAAATTTTTATCGCATAAATTCCATTTTTAATATGTCTGCGCTTAACCTCTAACTCTATACCAATAATTGTTTAATATAATCATGGTATTCATTACTAAATCTTTTTCGCCTAACGTTAAAATAATGGAACAACTTCAGTATATCCCCACAACGATATTTGGCGATTTTTTGTTGGCGATTACGGCTAAATCATAAATGATAAATCATAATCTAAATCATAAATGATAAAATCATAATCTAAATCATAAATGATAAAATCATAATCTAAATCATAAAACATAAAATCATAAATCCAACATAAACAACATATAGGCTGCCATATTATATCGCAAACAGTCCAGAACAACATAGTTATCGTTTAAAACGGCGCCAAAGAAAAATCGCCAAATTCAGTTGTGGGGATATACTGAAGTTATACCTTAATATAAACTAAAATAAAAATATAAACTAATTTTCGTTTAATCTTTATTAAATTTTTAAGTAATATTTTTAAAATATCGGTTATTTTTAAATGTTTTGCTATTCTAAATATTTTTTTTCTTCTCTCGAGCATCTCAAAGATGCCAATTATTCAATTTTCCTTATTTACACCATTGATCACATTTTAAGTTTCCTGAGGAAAGTGACGTCAGAGACACAGAAATAAACGTCATAAGAGAAACTTTTCCCTCCGGAGGCAAATAGAGTACCTTTATAAACCCGCGTTTTTACTTAATAACTCAGTTAAAAAAAATGATAGAAATTTCTAAGCAGCTGAAATGCCTTCCTTAAAGCAGTCGGAATACACTGATATATCTCATGACGCGGAGAACCATGCCCTCCGCGAGAAGTTGCTGTCGCAGACAAAAAAAATTGACGCCAGCGACAGTTACTTTTTTTTAATATATAGAGACATCCCAGCCTCTCAAAAGACATTCTTATCTTACTCACTTTTTTTCAGATTTTTTTTTTTTAATTCGTAAAATATCAGCTAAAATTTTGCTAAGAATGCCGTCAGTGCCATCTTTTTAACACTTTCAAACAAGGTTGAAAAATGTTTATGACTTGGGTTTGTCTGTCTGTGTGTCTGTCTGTCTGTCTGTCCGCGCTCTAACTCCCGTAAATATCTATGGAATTTCTTGAAACTGATATATGTTATTCAAGTTCACTATCGGATGTTCCCTATTGAAAATGGAGTTTATACCTCTATTGGTTTGTGTACAGGGACCCCCGAAAATATTTCAAAGCATTGTGTTCTAAGAGAGGCATTTCTATAAACCATATTTTCATACCCTTACTGTACACAAATCTTAATGAAATTGAAATATGTTATACAAGTTCACTATCGGATGTTCTCTATTAAAAATGGAGTTTATACCTCTACTAGTTTGTGTACTGGGACCTCAAAAATATTTCAAAGCATTGTGTTCTATGAGAGGCATTTCTATAAACCATATTTTCATACCCTTACTGTACAAAAATCTTAATGAAATTGAAATATGCTATACAAGTTCACTATCGGATTTTCCCTGTTGAATGTGGAGTTTATACCTCTACTAGTTTATGTACAGGGACCCCTAAAATATTTCAAAGCATTGTGTTCTATGAGAGGCATTTCTATAAACCATATTCCCATACCCTTACTGTACACAAATGTTCATGAAATTGAAATATGTTATTCAAGTTCACTATCGGGTGTTTCCTGTATAAAATAGAGTAAATAGCACCACTGATTTGTGTACAGGGACACACAAAAGTATTTCAAAGCATTGTGTTCTATGAGAGGCATTTCTATAAACCATATTTCTGTACCCTTACTGTACACAAATCTTAATAAAAATTGAAATAAGTTATTCAAGTTCATTATCGGATGTTTCCTGTATAAAATGCAGCAAATACCACCACTGATTTGTGTACAGGGAAACAAAAAAGTATTCAAAAGCATTGCGTTTTATGGAGATATTTCTATAAACTAAATTTTAATAACTTTACTTTGCACGAATATTTATGAAATTGAAATGTGTTATTTATAAGCACAAAAGAAAATGCTTTGAATCGAATATAGCATGATTAGCATTAGATTTACAGGGTGACACAAAAATATTCAGTTATATAAAGAGCTATTAATAAATATTTGCTAAAAATGTACTTTCGTTTACATTAAGCGTTTTTATCATTTTCTAACATTTTTAACAGTTCCCAACAAGGTTGAAAAGTGTTAATGACTTCGGTTTGTCTGTCTGTCTGTCCGTCTATCTCTCTCTCCGCGCTCTTATTCCCGTAAATATTTGTGGAATTTCTTGAAACTGATATATGTTATTCAAGTTCACTATCGGATGTTCACTTTTGAAAATGGAGTTTATACCTTTACTGGTTAGTATACAGGGACACCCGAAAGTAGTTCAAAGCATTGTTTTCTATGGGAGGTATTTCTATAAATCGTAATTTTCATACTATTTCTGTAAACATATCTTAATGAAATTGAAATATGTTATTCCAGTTCACTATCGGATGTTCCCTGTTGAAAATGGAGTTTATGCCTCTACTGGTTTGTGTGCATGGGCACCCGAAAGTATTTCAAAGCATTATGTTCTATGAGAGGTATTTCTATAAATCATATTTTCATACCTTTACTGTACAGATATCTTAATGAAATTGAAATATGTTATTCAAGTTCACTATTGGATTTTTCCTGTATAAAATGGATTAAATACCAACTCTGTTTTATATACAAGGACACTCAAAAGTATTCTAAAGCATTGCGTTCTATGAGAGATATTTCTGTAAATCAAATTTTAATAACTTTCTTTTCCACGAAGTTTTAGGAAATTGTAATATGTTACTTATATGCACAAGAGAATGCTTTACATAGAATATAGCATGGTCACAATTAGATTTACAGAGTGACACAAAAATATTCTGTTATATTAAGAGATATTATTAAACATTAGCTAGAATTCTACTTTCGTTTACATTAAGCGTTTTTAACACTTCCTAACATTTTTTTAAGTGTGAGTATGATATCAATTTGTGTATCTGTCTGACTGTTCTGTCCGTCTGTTTGTCTCTCTGTCTGTCTTTCTGCGCTCTAATACCCGTAAATATTTATGGAATTTCTTTAAACCGATATATTTTATTGAAGTTCACTATCGGATGTTCCCTATTGAATATGGAATGGATACCTCTTCTGGTTTGTGTACAGGGACACCCAAAAGTATTCGAAAGCATTGTGTTCTATGAGAGGAGTTTCTATAAATCATATTTTAATACCTTTAATGTATAGAAACTTTAATGAAATTTTAATATGTTATTTAATTCCCTATAGGATGTTTCCTATGTAAAATAGAGTGCATTTCTAACTGGTTTGTGTACAGGGGCACTTGAGAGTACTCCAAAGCATTGTATGAGAGTTATTTTTATAAACCAAATTTTAATAATTTTATTTTCCACAAAGCTTAACTCAATTGAAATATATTATTCGTATGCACAAAAGAGTGTGCCATCTATGTAATATAGTATGGTTAGCATTAGATTTACAGGGACACACAAAAATAATCAGTTACATTAAGAGGTATTAATAAAAATTTGCTGGAATTGCACTTTTGTTTATATGAGCATTTTAACACTTTCTTATAATTTTAGTGGAAATATGATTTCGATTTGTGCAGTTGTCTGTACGATTGTCTACCTTTCTATCTGTTTGTCTCCGGCTCCTATCATCCGTGAATATTTTGAGAATTTTTTAAAAATGATACACTCAAGTTCCCTATGCAATGTTCCCTACTTAAAATGTCATTAATAGGTCCTGTACAACTAGGTTGTTTACAGGGACAACAACAATAACAACAATAAAAAAAAAAGCCAATGTATTAAGTTTTAGGACAAAATGTTTTTAAAGTTATATTTAAAAAACTTTCTACTACAAAAATCTTAAAAACATTGACATCTATTATTAATATTCTAAAATATACTTTTGTATAGAATATGATATGATTAACTTTCAGATTTACTGGGCTACAGTAAAATATTCAGAGCGTTTAAAAGTTGTAATTATAATCTAACGGCTGCATTTTCTTTTGCGTTAAGCCTTTTTAACACTTTCCAAAATGCCTAAGAGTAATTTTAAAATCAATTAGTCTATCTGTATGTTTTTCAGTCCTTCTGTCTGTTGTGCGATAGCGTAGGCAAAGAATATTAAAAGTTATTCGATACGATAATTGCGTACAGTTGGAAAGTGTTACTAATCAATGCGTACTGCATGATTTATCTTTCTTGTTATTTTTAAATTTAGGGATGAAAATGCAATTTGCATCAATTTTCGTACTCGTGTGGATTTCTATTATATCTGTTAATAATGTATCCCACCAGTATAGTCGAGAGGATAGCTAGCAGATTTAAAGTGGCGGGTTTGATTCAAGTCATGTTTGTTTGTCTAGTCATTTGGAATATATTGCGATTTTCTCCGACACTCCTACAGATATGGGCTAAAAGTCTTTTAAAAGGAAGATTCCGCCTTGCGCAGACGGTTTCATCCTGGCCTAGGACCGTCACGTTATTAATCGGCCTTAACACCATAGGCTTTAACATCGCTACACCAGTTAATAAAAAGTGGAATTTTTCTCTGTGACTAAACTCAAATGGAAATAGTTTTCGGGGGAAAATGTTAATATTATAATGCAAACAATAAAGTTTCGCATGTTCGAAATGTAGAAAAATGCATGTAGGTAACTTAATATTTTCGCGATATTTTAATAACAACAATAATAATAAATATATACATATTTGAAGCATAGGAATAAAAAGTTGTTTTTTGTACAGTCGGTAACAAAAGTGTCCGAACACTAGTAAAAATTGCTATGTAAAAAAAGTACACGTCATACGGTTTTGTTAAATAAATCCTTATCGAATCATGCTCTTACACTGACTAAGAACAGGTTTCGACAAGGATTTATTTATCAAAACCGTATAAAGTGTACTTTTTTACATAGGAATTTTTGCTAGTGTTCGGACACTTTTGTTACCGACTGTATCTATACAAATGATTTTTGTGGTTGTAAATAAGAGATTCTTAAAATTTCAACTTTGTAATTTTTGGAATAGAAATGCCAGATATTTTAAATTCCTTTTAAAATATCTGTACTTTTTTTTACGCAAATTTGTTATTTATGTTGTAAATTTCACAAAAATATTAAAATCTACTGTGAAGTTTTTCCAAACACGCTGTATATATTTTTAACGAATTCTGCTGGTAAAATTTCATTCCGTTTAAATACTCTATATTTAAAATCTTATCCTAGTATTTCCCAGGAAAATTATATTTCCTATTGATTCTTTCAGTTGACGAAACTTAATAAACAAGATAAACAGCAACGTACAGGAAAAATAATAATAAAGCACGCCTCTGAATGGAAGAGATAATTTTGCAAATATTGCTTGGCTCTCTCTATTTTGGCTAATTTGATTTGTTTTCAATTCGGTGTGTTTCACGATGACAGAATTCTCCTCAACCTGATAGAAGTCGATGAGAAATGGTTTTAAATCTAGCAGATATAGATTTGACGAAACTTTTTGAAATGAGGCATAGGTTCAATTTGTCATATTTGTATGTTATGAGAAAATGTTGATTAAACTTATTTGAATAATTGAATGTATATATTAAACATACATCATCATAAAGAAAATGCGTATTAGGATATACATGTGCACACTCCCACCCCACACATATATATGTACATATATGTCATCATCATCATAATCAATTTCAACCTCTATCAGTCCACTGCAGAATGAAGGCCTCTCCTAGATAATTCCACTCTGCCCTGTTTTCTGCATTTCTTTTCCATTATGTACGTCCAAACTTCCGAATTTCATCTCTCCAACGATACTGTGGTCTTTTCCTCGATATTTTCTTATCTCTCGGTATCCAAGAAAGACTGTAGTGGTCCATCTATCAAAGTTTATTCTGTCCCAGCACAGCTTCATTTTACATTTCCTCAATTCTAAAAATGACACAAGTAACTTAGGTTTGCTCCCTAATCCATGTGCTTCGTTTCCTGTCTCTTTAGGTGAATTCTCCATGCTTTTCTAGGTTGTTTGAAGTTTTTGTATAGTTTTACACGTTAATACCCAAGTTTCTGAAGCATAAGTTAATACAGACAAAATGCCCTGATTAAAAACTGCTCTTTTCAAACAAATTAGGATGTGATTTTTGAATATAGCGATATTTCTTCCGAATGCTCTCCATGCAAGTCTAACTCGGTTGTTAATTTCTTCCATGATGCTCCCATTCATTGTAATGACCTAAAAAAGTACTGAAGTATATACAAATCTAAAAAACTGAATTCTGGAAAATGTTTTCAATATAATTATTTTTTTCCTGAAAGATTTCCGGTGTCAAGCATTAAAATTTTGTCTTTTTTATAGGATCTTAATTTTATTTTTCTACATTTAGAAATAACACCTTAACACATTTTTGATTATAACTCTATAAATATTAAAGATAAAGTATACAAACAGTATACTTTTCCGCACTGCTAGACTCTCAGAAATTCGAATATGAAGTCAAAATTGGGTGTTGCTATTGAAAAAAAAAAAAAATCAAATTTGGAGTTTATTTCAATATATAGATGACCCCTAATTCAAACTTCGACGACCTTTTCAGAAAGTGCATTTCCTGTTGAATTATGTCTATTAGATGTTCCTGCGTCAATAAATAACAAAATTACAGCGGGTGTCGCGTTTTTTTTTTTTTTCCCGACTGTACCTTGCAAGCAACACAAAAATATTCAAGTACATTTATAGCTAATATTGGAAATTCCTATAATTGCATTTTTATGTATGCTAAGCACTTTGTAACAATGTTTAATAGTGATTAAGATTTCAGTTAGTTTACCTGTATATGTCTGTTCATCTGTTGGTGCTTTAATTTCCGATAATATTTATAAAATGCTTCGAAACTAATATACGTTATATATAATAGTGAACTTAAATCACTATTGCATGTTCTCTATAGAAAATGGTATAAATAGTGCAACTGTTTTGTGAAGAAGACTAACAAAACAGTTCCAATTCATTATGACCTATAAAAAACATTTATGTAATGCACATATTTATTTCTTTTTATTACACACAACATAATAAAAGAGGAAAATAATTTTCCTCTTTTTAATAAGATATTAATGGTGTAATTTACTGTTTTACAGAACCCCAGAAAGTTGTTCATTTTCACCGTGCAATATAAATTGAAATTACTCAGAGTAATTCGTTTAGTAATGTGGGGATTCTTCTAAAGCACTATATGTTGCATAAAAAAACAAATATAGAATATACAGTGCTGCACAAATACACCTTATTCAATGCTTCTTCTTTTTTTATGTCTTAGCCTTTTTTTTTTTAATAATATACAGTTTTACGCAAAAGTACTTGATTTTCTATTCTTTAATTAAAGAAACAAAAATATAAAAAAAAAAGTTAAAAGAAATTTAAAGAAACTGTAAAGGTTAAACAAGTAACGGGTATTCGAATGGTAAAGTGTTTATAATATATGCGAGCCACGTGATTTTTCTTTCTTGTTTTTAAATTCATCCATTTTTATTCTGTTAAAATGCTTTATTTAAAAGTTCAGCAAAAATTGGGAAAAATTAATGTCATCTAGAAAACTTTTAATATTTGTAGTATTAATAACTTTATCTCTTAAATACGCTTTGTAGAATAACAAATAAAATAAAAATAAATACAAGATTTACAATTGAACGTTTTCATATAAATACAGAATAGAATTTTTTAACAGTCTATTCTTTACGTTGCTAATTGCTGTTTTAACTGTAATAATTACTATTTTCAGCGGGGCTTACACTGATGATTGTTTTCGCCCTTAATAAAGCGTATGATGTAATTACGTTCGCCTCGCCTAGCAATCAGAACGATCCTAAGGGATGAGAGGGGTGCCAAATTGACCAACAGATTGGGATTTGGTAAACATCCATTTATTCAGCATTCTCTTATCGCTTATTTTCTCTCAACCACAAGAGTCCCTCACCCTCACTCACCCCTACTCTCACACCTATTTTAACACTTGACTCATTCAGTTAGCACATGCACAAGTATTCCATGGTCGCAAAAAACGGAGTTGATAAATACTTGGAACTTTTCTAAATTTTTTGCTTTATGGTGGTGTGACAACAGTTCGAAAATATTACTGTGATTTTTATTACTATAAATAAATAAATAAATAAATTTTCATTCTATCTTTTAACATTATATGAATTAAGTAATTAATATATAATTAGTAATTACATAAACGAAACTTTTTAAGGTATATTCCACATACATTTATCAAACGAATATGGATTTAATAATTAAAGAACATTTATATTTTTCGGTAAAATAGAAATATGTACATATAAGTATATGTCTTCCGTTCCGTTATATGCATTTGACATATAAACATATGTTTCGAATACAAAAGTGGCAAATTCATTCAAGAAACAATTTTATTAAATCTTTTTATAGACTTCTAATTTTAGGTACATCACGCTTAAAAAAAAAGAGAAAAAATGCGTTAGAAAAACAGACCAGGGAGATTAATACTTAATGCAAACAAATGTTTTCAATAATCCGACGGTTTATATTTAAAACAAACGAAGATTGATTTTTGGTGTAAAAATACAAACATTGTCTATTTGTCAAGATTTATTTCTATTTTATCTTCTAGTGAGGCATAGTTATAGATATGCTTTTTTTACAATAGAGCTGATAAGAATCAGATAAAAGCAATCCAAGAACATTAGATTCTACAAACATTTAAAACTAAAAAAAAAAAAAAAAAGCTTTACGAAATGTTTTAAAAAGTGTTTTATTTAGAGCCGTAATCGCAGGCTAATTTTCCATTCGTAACTGAAAAATCTTAAAGAATGTGTTTTAAAAGGTAGTTCATAAAAATATTTATTTTAAGTTTCATTTTTTTCTGACAATATACATGTAGAGAGGAGAGAGAGAATATAAGAACTGAAAACTGTGTGATACTCAAAATATGAAATATAAAAATGTCAGAGACCATACCAAATGATGATTAATCAAATGTAAATTAGGAAATAGGAGAATATCTTCGAAATACTTTCCGTTTACAACATCGTTAACAAGGGTAAATTATTGGAAGAGGGAAACAAACTAAGATGTCTCTGATGGGTTTGGGACAAAATCTCTCCGACGTAAATGAATACAAAGCAAAAATGAGTTGGTAATTATTAGTAATGTTGTATAAAATTTCATGACAACACATTCCTAGGTTAGAGCACTGACATTCTGACAAACATACAACATTTTTTTTTTTTTTTTTATAAATTTTACTTAAAATAGTTTAAAAACTATATTTATTAACTTTTGTCAAAATTAGTCATAATGAATTTAGTCCTTCTTATCAATTTTTAAATTTTGAATTCAAGTTTGTGAACTCTGTTCAGATTTAATGTCAGCAGTGATGTACACGATTTTTAAAATATATTTCGAATAGTGGAAAGCAAAAGGTAGAATAACTTAAAAATTAACATAGATAAAATTATGAAATTCAACTCTATGATTTATTTATTTAATTATTTATTTATTTTAATTAATTAATTAATATTTATAAGGCCCTGTGGCCCCCACCAGAGATCACACGTGACACAAAATCAAATTTTCAAATAGATCATACTATTTTTTGACGCGATATTTTGTCCGGCGATATTTTGTCCCGCGATATTATGTCCGGGTCCCGTCTCTGATAATATCAATGAATTAAAGAATTCAGGATATTGTTATCAATTTGCACGACATCCCAATAAAAGTAATATTCAGAGCCAAACAATAAAAATGATTTTTTTTGCTAGCCCCTACTGATACGCTTGAGTCTCTACAAGTAAAAATGTAACTGTAGTAAAGATGGGTTTACCTTATTATTCGTGGACTGCTTTGGTTCATATTTTTTACTTCCTTATTCTACACTTTTCATTTCATCTTGGCCAGTCTTTAAAAGGTATTCATGATATCCTTCATTTTTAACTATTAAGCTACTATAGCGCATATTATTTGGAATATCCTATTTTATCTATTTTTTAAATGCAATATTTTGCAAAAACAAAATTATATTTTTGATGCCTTTATTTGGCTCTTTCTTAGTTTATTAAAACTATGCTTACAAATACATGACTTGCTTTACTGCTAATACGCAACAGTCTTATAAAAATAACTTTGTTATTTGCATGAATTTCTTTTTATTTCACTGGTTATTTGGTCTGTTTTGATTCTAATTATTTTTTATATATCCTTTTCCTTTTCCTCACATAATATTTCCCATTTCCTCCTGTGCAATGTTTGAAAATGTTTTCATAATACATATTGAGTTGGCGGTAAAGTTCTGTCACATTGAATTAAACAACTGATACTGGATTGGGTTGGGTTGTGGAAATTAAGGCCGATTGATTGCACTAGGGTCCTAGACATTAGGAGGAGCGCCCTCCGTGAGGGTCTTTCTAAGGGGTTTTAGAGCATATATACGCGTTTCGGAGAAACCCACGGAAAATACCGAAAGGTTAGATCGACGAGCGTGACATGGGGTCGAACCCAGCACTTCACGTCTACGAACTTTAAGCGCAGAACCGATCGACCGCTGGTGGGCCCAATTGACACCGGATTTTTATTCTAGACAACATTTATATAATTTTAAAAATACATTTAACAAATAACTTTTTTTTAAATCATATATATGTTGTACTGGAGAAATTTCCGATGTCAGTTATTCAATTCAATACGACAGATCTTTTCCGACAACCTAATATATATAAGAGTGTGTTGTGTGTGTGTATGTTCAGTAAATAGGTTCTAAATTACTGTAAAGCATGACTTCTATTAGGTCCTAAAATTTTGCTGCCTTAAAATGCAAGTTAGCATCCCTTTTCAACTATAGGCTATTGCATTAACGATCTCGTAATTTTCAAGAAAACGGTTAAAGAGTGCGTATTTTTTTAATTCAAGAAAATTGTATTTAAAAAAAGGTCTGAAGAATATATGTATTTATTTTTAATTTTTTGAAATTGTTTTTAGCTTGAAATCCTAAATATAATTTTACAGAAAAAACAACAATCAGGGTTATTATGACTGAATGTTGGTTTTTCCGTAAGTAGAAAAAATAAAAGATACATGTTTTAAACATTAAAACAGAATATTATTAAAAGAATTTTTACGCATAATACAACACTATACGTATAATACACTGTTTACAGATTCACTATTCGAACTTTCCTAAATATCATTTATTTCCGAATCCTTCTCGGATGCATTTAAGGTAAAGATACCAGTGCTCGTCACCCTCACAATAGACACGTTAAAATAACCGTTAATTAACATCAATGAATTTGAATTCACCTCCTTAGAACCGGAGAATCTAGCTCGAGCGGATTCAATTTCATAGATGTTAATTAACGGTTATTTTAACATGTCTTTTGCGAGGATGACGAACATTGGTGCAAATCTTTGGGATGACGAACACTGGTGTCTTTTCCTTATACTAAAATTAGAAACCGAGTTACTTTGTGGTTCTGACTACATAATGAACACAATATTAAAAAAAAAAAAAAAAAAAAAAAAAAAACCTTAGAACACAAAACCACATGCATTCAAAAGTCTAATTAAGTTAAGATTACAAAATGAGTATTAGAAATATTTAAAATTGCAGAGTGCTAACAGTTTAAAATAAACCAACTATCTCCAATTCCATTTTAAATAGTCTGCTACTTTCATCTAGGGTACAAAATAAGAAATAAAAATTTTTCAGATATCAGAAATGGATTATATTTAGACCTTTTTAGTGCGTTACTTTTGAACAAACCATCCCGGAAATATCACGGGCACGAGAAGTAGAGTGGAAACTCATCCCGTCATTTTCACAGGAGCGAGAAGGAAGGAGTTAATTATGAACATGTGTAAATTATTATAAGAATAAAAATTATTAATACCCTTTATTTAAAAAAAAAATGATTTTATAAATAAAATTTTAATTTATCAGAATTTTTGTAACTTCTATTTTATTTGATTTGATTTTGTACGTTTATATCACACACATGTTAATAAGGGCAAAGTTGAGTTATAATCAATGCAAAAGATAAGCTATTAGAGCAAGTTTATATTACAAAACAGTAAACGTCAGATTAATTTTTGTATGTATTTAATAAACTACAAATAATATCTTTCATAAAACTAGATGTAATATTTTTAAACGAATTATGGAAAGATATACTCTAACAAAAAAAAAAAAAAAAAAGTACATTTTCATATTTGCTTAAATTTTTGTACGTGATAATAATAAAGAATCACCCCGCGATTCTGTTTTAAAAATGCTGAATAATCTGCTTTACTTCAAAATCCAGATACTTGATAATCCTTCAGTGCGCGACGTATAAATGGAAATGTCGAACATTTCTGGAACCACATTTTCAATAGCTTTTACTAACTTAACAATAAGGTTACAAAAGAATATATATATAATAATTCGTTCTTTTTTCTTCTTTTTCTTCCATTTGCAATATCTTTTCTTGCACATTTGTATAACGAAGGAAAAGCATCTCATAATCGATTTAAACTGCATACAGTGGTTTTCAAAAACCCTAGACATATGACTACTTATTCGATGAATATATGGACATGAAATTAACAATACATTTATTATTAATCAACTAGCCAGCTTTCCCCCGCCTAGCTGTCGATATTTCCATATGAGTCAACTTCCAAATTTACTGTTTAAATATTGTCTTGGCAAGCTATATTCGCCCAATCAAAAGCAGAGGCCATATGTCCTGATAAATGCCCAATAATAATTTAAAAAAAAGAGAGAGAGAGAGATTATTAAAGATTTAATACTTTTTATTTTTCAATTAAATAACAGATTTCGACTTAAATTTCATTTAATTGTTTCGCAACATGAATGATAGATATTTAATTCATTTTATTTGTATTATAACATATAAGAGGTCGTTAAATAAACAAAAGCGAAAATTATAATAGGGTGATTGAGTATTTTCCACATATTGTTTGTTGTTCATCAGTGCTATTGCATTTGAGATAATTTGAGACCATGTATCAGAATAATAAAGGATTTTACGTTGTGTACCTGTAAAAATCTGTAAGTACTGTGAGGTCGAGCTATGGACCGTCACCAAAAGTTGGGACGGGTAAATTACTTCGTCGCCAGTAGCTCGGCGAAAGTCTTGGTCGAGATTGTTTTATGTCAGCATTGTGCAGCAGTAAAATAATTAGGATCTCGGTGTTAGATGAGTAGAAGAGATGTTAAAAGGTTTTGATTGAAATGAAATGAAAGGGAGTTGTTGAATGGAGTATAAAAGGAAAGATAGTGAATTGCTAGGATAGATATAGGAGAGATATAGGATGTGATGTAGTGGAATGATGATGAAGGGGTAGCTGATTAGTGTGGAGTTAAGAGAAATGTTGATGGTGATAGTTTTATGCGAATGATGGTAGAGAGGTGTAGTTTTGTGGAGTAAAGAAATAAAAGAGTCGGTCGTGTCCGGGAATCCGCTCGACGCTCTAAAGTGAGAAAAGTGATAAGTAGCCGTGAGCAGTCGTCAAAAGGATCAGCGTTGGTGAGATAAAGCAAGCTCTTATTTTTTGTTAAAGTTATTTCCTGAGGTTATTTATTTAAATTGCGTTAGCTCAACGTCCTCCTTAATTTTGAATGCTAAATAAACTTTGTTTATCTGTTAACTTTGTCTCGAACTTTCATCATTACGTAATTAAGTTAATCTAAGTTCATATTTAAGATTAAGTAAAATCTATATTAGAGAATCATGGCCCACACGGATTCTCTACAGTGGCGCCCAACTCAGTTCGACATCCCCCCCGCTCGAGTCTATTTTACCGGCTCAAATAATGTACTTAAATTTTTTGAAGAACTTGAGAATTATTTTGATGTATGTCATATTGATATTTCTGATCGATGTAAATGGTTAAAATACTCCTTAAAAGGAGAACCTAAAATGTGGCTTGACCTAATTGCCTGTCATTCTTTGGGTCAAAATCCCACCTATGAAGAGTTAAAAATGAAAATGATAAACACCTTTTCCTTAAGTGCCGATAGAGCAAGATTAAGGCAGGAGCTCTATACGCAGAAAATGTCTGTATTTGATAAACCGACAACCTTTTTCCTGCGTAAGCTCGATTTAATTAAACAACTCGATCTGAATTTATCTTTTTTAGAAATATTTGATATTGTTAATCCGCTGTTCACGGTGCCAATTCAAGATTACCTCGAGTTAAAGCCAACCACATCTGTTGATACTCTTTTTGAAGTCCTCGATAAATACCAAGCACGTCACGCTATTAAACCGGCTGATAAGTCTAATCGCTGGCAAGAACCCGTCAATGTTCAAAACGAACAGCGAGAAAATTTCACCCCCCCTCAAAATAATAATTTCATCCGACCGCAACAAGCTAACTCTTCACAAGCAAGACCCAGTGACTTAAATCAATCTGAAAATGTTGCAAGAAATCAACCGAGCCCCTATAATACAGAGGTACAAACTATATGTTTAAATTCTCTTTCTATTTCTTCAGCCAACTTGCAGCGTTTAAATTCTTCTCAATGCGTTTCCAATTTAAACTCTCCGTTTCCTTCAAATTTAGAGAAGAATGAAAGTTTATTAAATGTAGCGGCTAATCCTTTCATCAATAAATCACATTTATGTTTTCAAACTGTTCATTCAAGAGACCTTTCTAGTAATTTAAATGCACCTCATAATAAACTACAGTTTAATTCTCAAACTATCAAGTCGGGGGCAGATTCTGCTATTTTTATTGATAAATCTCATACAAATGCTAAACCGGTCGAGTCCAGAAATTTATCTCGGGTAACAGGAAAAATTTTCGCAGAAAATGATGTTAAAATTAATGTTGGTACTAAATCTTTATTAAAGGCATCAAACTCTTGTTTTCATTCTGTTCAACCAACAGATTTATCTATTAGTATTCATGCATTTCCTGATAAACTACATTTCAGTTCTAAAACTGTCAAGTCGGCAAAATTGGCTATTTGTAATGCTAAATCATATTCAAATGCTCGACCGATCAAATCCGGGGAGTTATCTAATTTCACAGACACTGTATTAAAAGAAAGCGAAAAGTTAAGCCACTGTGCTTATAAATATCTCGCATCTACTTTAAACGAAAAGCTAGTAACTAATTTAAATGAAAGTAATGAAAAAGGGCCTTTAAGTTTTCTACATGTCAAGCCGAAAGAATCTTCTAGTTTAAATGAAAAGGCTCCCAATGAAAATGACCGGTTAAACTGTCTTCAACATAATTTACATTCTCCTACCAGTGCTTCTCGTAAACTGCTAGATAATTTAAAAGCAAATGTAGTAATTTCAACTAAAAATATAAATTATTTCCAAGCTCGTAAGCCCTTCAAGACATCAACACTCATGAGTAGAGATGGAGCGAAATCGTCCACTGATGCTACGGACAGCGACAGCGTGCCGGGTTCGATCGCAGCCCAGGAATGCGCCCTCGCAACGCCTGACCTCCTGATGCCAGCCTCCAGCCCTGTGATCTCTGCGGCCAGTGCAATGTCCAGCAGGACTCTCATGTTTAATGCTAATTTTCTTACAGCGGAAACCCTGGTTGAGGTTGTATCGTTTCTAATTTTACTTTTTCTCAAGTATTTGTTTATCAGAGCTGTACCAAACTGTAAGACATGCCTTGAAGCCTTTCGGACTTCTTATTTTTGTATGAAAGAGCAGGACTTTCTAAAAAGAAAAACTGTAAAATTTAAATTAGTACATGAACTTTCATTTCGAAAATCATGTTTATGCTTCAAATGTCAACATTTTCGTTCTCTCTTAATATATTTTATGCATGTATACTAAGTTCTTTTATTTTGTAGCCATCGCCTGCAGAATGGGTAATATAAAACTGTTTTTTAACCTTTGTAAATATCCCCCCCCCCCCCCACTTTTTCGTATTTCTATACATATTGTATTTGTATATATAGCTAAAATGAACTTTGATAAGTGTATAAAATGAATATTTTTTATTGTTATAACTTTTGTATTCCACTAAAAGTTATCTATCTATATATGTATATATATCTATGTGTATGAGTGGGGAAATTTTTTTTTGGCTATATGCATAAATCACGCGTAACTTTAAACTAAAATCACTAACAAATTAATTTTTTGTCGTTTCGCATGCTATAGCCCAGGCGGAAAAAATTATTGTATATAAACTATTTTATGTATTCAGAGACAATTTGTCTCGTTAATCTATCTACAAATTGTAGTTTAAGTCTATTTTTTGATTTATACTTTAAAAAAAGTTTCCATTTTAGAAATATCTTTGATGCTCTAATCTGATGTAGAAAATGTTATTCTGATGACTGACGTTTCTGAATAAATATTTTCTCAAGTACGTTGGCCAGCTGATGTGGTTGAGCCTAGACTGGCTCTGTTATGGATGAAGAAATTCCTCTTCTAAGTTTCGAAGGATGATTCTGCATCTAGGCTGGTCTTTCGATGGATAATTAAAGTTCAAGATTTTATGTTCAATAAAGGGATTTACTCAATGTTGCAAGTTTAAAATTATGTTTATTCCTTTCTGGATTAACAGAAAGATGGTTGTAAGCCCCATTGTAAAGTTGAGCTAACCTATTTGAGGCGTTTTTTTTTTCTCCCTGTAGTCTCCGGCTGTAAAGGGCCCTCAATTCAATTTAAAACTTAAATTTATTTTTTTTGTTCGAGGTTTGTCCGGTTTTAAGCTAAAGGGTTTTTTATTCGCCATGGTATTTGAAGCTGTAAGCAGTTCATTGCTCAGCAAATTACACTTTAATTTTTTTTTCTAACTTATTTCAAAGTTTCCAATTAAGTTGTGGTTGCACTCACTCCTATGTGCTATATTAGGGTTTAAATTTACTCGGTCAAACCCGTTGGGGATTTTCCCGACTAAATTTTTTTTTCTTGAAGGGGGACTGTGAGGTCGAGCTATGGACCGTCACCAAAAGTTGGGACGGGTAAATTACTTCGTCGCCAGTAGCTCGGCGAAAGTCTTGGTCGAGATTGTTTTATGTCAGCATTGTGCAGCAGTAAAATAATTAGGATCTCGGTGTTAGATGAGTAGAAGAGATGTTAAAAGGTTTTGATTGAAATGAAATGAAAGGGAGTTGTTGAATGGAGTATAAAAGGAAAGATAGTGAATTACTAGGATAGATATAGGAGAGATATAGGATGTGATGTAGTGGAATGATGATGAAGGGGTAGCTGATTAGTGTGGAGTTAAGAGAAATGTTGATGGTGATAGTTTTATGCGAATGATGGTAGAGAGGTGTAGTTTTGTGGAGTAAAGAAATAAAAGAGTCGGTCGTGTCCGGGAATCCGCTCGACGCTCTAAAGTGAGAAAAGTGATAAGTAGCCGTGAGCAGTCGTCAAAAGGATCAGCGTTGGTGAGTGTCTACTAGTTTTCGGAAGTTCAAGCTGGGATAGAAGGGAATCCTCTGTCCCATAGTGAAGCCGTAGTATTGGAGTAAGAGTGCGACCGTCTCTACACTTTCGACTATCTGCTGTGGTGAGATATTTAAGATTATCTACTTAAATTATTGATTCATATATTTTGATTAAGTAAAACGCTGGCTGAGCTATATAAATTTACCAGGCCGCCCTTCCATTAATCTGCTTAAATAAACTTTAGTTATTGTTATTTAAAGTCTTGTGTTCTCTTAGTAATCTAATTAAGTAAGTTAAGATGGAGTTTGCAGGAGCGCAAACTCCACGGTACAACAAAAAATACATCAAAATATATACAGTTCTTGTGATGGTAACCTAAAACATGCCTTTAAATTTTCAGCTCAATCAAAAAAGGAGTTTAGACTCTATGACACTTTAAGTAATTTGAGCCCATAGGCCATAATAATAATAATAATAAAAATCTGTAAAAATAGCACAAATGAACTCAGGAGACTTAAAAACGTTCAGAAACACCAAAAGTCTCAAAGTCGGATTTTTGTTAAGATTAAATACTTTTCTTACGTTTGTATGAACGGAGAGTAAAAAAGCACATAATACTTGAAAAATTAGCACAGACATTCAAGTATTGTTGTACAGTTTGCGAAATAATTCGTATAATAAAGCATTAAGCTAATTTATCACAAAATAGATTCTGAAAGATTATAAACATATATAATGTTATATTTTACGTTTAGTATTATTCCAGTAACTAATGATATTTACTTTCCTAATAAAAGAGAAGTTTAATATATGATGAAGAAAATTTTTGAAAACAAATTTCATAAATTTCAAAAACACGCAACATATAAGGTAATTCCGGGACAGATGCCCCACTTAAGGAAAGGGAGCTATAAAATAAATTGAGTAGTAACAATGACAAATGTTTGTGGTAAATACATAATAGATATTGTTTATTACTACTAGGTAGATTTTTTGTACCATATTGTAAATTTTCTAAAGAAAAAAATAAAATTGCGGCCGTACTACATTTGGCCATCTTTTCCGAAGTTGCGGGTGAGATGAACCCCTCACATGGGAGAGATGCCCTACCTGTAAAAAACATAATAAAAGGTTTTAACATTGGTCAATAGTTTATAACAATTTTTAAGTAGTTTAAACCATATGAAACATAAGCTATTAAAAAAAAAAAAAAAAATAAGACCTTAGCATTAATTTATAAAATATTAAAATATTTAGCTACCATAGACAAGATGTAAAATTTGGAATAAAACACATAAACTACTGAAAAATATTTCAAGTATTTTTTTTTTTTTTAATGCATGTGAAAATTTCATATTTACAGTTTAGAAAGCATAATGAAAATTATTATGCAATGTGTCGAATTTATTCAGATAATATTTTTCTTTTTCTCTTCTCTAATTTTCGCTTTTCCGCAAACATTGCACAAATTCCGTACATTGTGCATGATTCATGTAACCATTTATGGCACTTTATGCAATTGATCCAATCTACTGATTCTTTTGTAAAATAATAGTTCTCCTGACATTCGACACAATTGTTTGTAGGATCATTTTCGTCCTTTTCAATGGGCATGTTCATCACCAGCTGTTTTGGAGCTTTGATTTTTTTCTTGGATGTGCTCTTGACATGCAATAACCTTAGCCGACGGTATCTTTCTTTTTCGGCATCTTTTCTCTAACGTAGGTGCAGGGGAAATCTAGTGCAATATTTTTGTCTGGAAAGATGTTTATACAGTTTATTCAGAAATTCGGGACTGTTCACCCGTCTATTTCAATGCTTCACTTATGGAAAAGAAATGGTTTGGAATCGCTGCTTGGTTTAGAGGAAAAATTCCCGTCTCCAGAAAATCATTAATAGCAGTGTCAACAGAAGCTGCCCTTTTCCAGGATCTACCAATCAGTTCTGAAGCTTGTATTCTCCCAATGGTACTTCCTGGATGATTAGCAATCCATTTCATTGCTTCATCTTTAAAGTAGTGTTTTAGTGGCTTAAAAAAGACCAGTCAAGAGGCTGAAGAGCTTGTGTCGTATGACTCGACAGTCATATAATTATAATAATATTCTTGTCCGCAAATTCTAGCAAGTCATAACAGTTTAAGTGCGATGCGTGACCATCCAAAATTAATAATGTCTTTCCTTGGGGGTCTTCTTGGAACAAAAAAAATCTTTAAGTCATCTCAAAAAAATATCTGTACTGATGTACGATAATTTTTCGCTCATGAACACCATAGATCCAGGTGAAGACCATCACAAAGTTCTTTTTTTTTTTTTTCAAAACGCCTCTAAAAACAACTGAAGGGGGGAGATATTGTTCTTCTGCATTGCAACAGGCAATGACTGTAACATTTTCTCCTCTTTCTGTAGACGTCAAAACATGAACATGATCTGCCCCTTTGGTTGCTACGACCTTTCCTGGAACGTTATATAACTGACAGCCGGTTTCGTCCATATTATAAAAACTCCCCGGTCTGGTAAAGAATTCATTTTCTTCAAACACACTTGAGAAAAGTTTAAAAAAATAATCAACACTTTTTTGTTCATGCCTTCCCCCTTTGCTAAAGAGAGCCCCTGGGCTTGTCTAATACTTAGTTCTGGGTTTCTCCTAACAAAGAATGACAGCCAGGCGTACCCAGCTATTCTTTCTTCGCAATTAAATCGATGCTTGAGACCTAGTTTTTCAAGAAACTGAAATGCAAGTGTCCTAATTATCTCTCTGTCAGGTGCAAATCCACATTTTTCTAAACGTTGCATGTGCTTGACGAGATTTTTATCGTTTTCAACTCCAAACACTCCTTGTGGCCCCAAAGATCTTGTTTTGGTGTTGTTATCTGTTTTTCTTCGACAACGAAGTGTCCGAGAAGGAATTCCTTAGCACCTAGCGGCTTCATTGACACCAATTTCCCTTGCTTCTAGTCTCCTATGAGCCTCTTTTAAATGGTCTTCTGTCTAGGTCCCACGAGCTGCTCCAGTATTTTTTCTTTTGTACACTGTAGGCATCTTTCCTGAAACAAACAAGAAGCATTGAAGAACTGCATGAACCGGCACAATTAACCGCCCACCTACAGTTTCGTTAGAGCCCAAGATTGTTTACGTTATAGTTTAAATATCAAAGGTCAGTCTGACATACCTGAGCGTTTTCTGCTTTCTTTTCTGGATTTAATCGGCATTTTTGTGATTTCGTTTTGAGGTGCCACTTCTAGCGATCACGCGACTTTGAATTTTATTTGAGGAATTTTAATCTCATTTTTAATTTATTGTTTCAAAATAAGTTAAAAAATTTAGCAATTTACAAATATTACGTATTTTATAAAAACAATATAATTTTAAAAATATTAGTTTAAAATTTAAACAATTAAAAGAGTTTTCTCCCTGAAAATGTATGTGGGGCATCTCACCCGAATATAATCTGGGGCGTCTATCTTTTTGGTATGGGAGAGATGCCCCGGCAACTGTCCAAAGTAAAAGACAGCAAAAATGGCTGCACAATGGCCGAAGTCGACTGATGAACTTCTTACTACAGGTTTTTAAGCTTATATTAAAAAAATCCATTTTTAGTAACTAGTGCCAGCCTTAAAATGCAACATTATTTTTATAACAGAGTAGAAAAAACATGGTACTTACTTGAAATATTGTTGTGACAGCAGAATACAAAAAAATAAGTTCACGTAACTTCCACAGCACACCTTTCAACATCTATCTGAAATAATAATAGGACTTGCAGAGCCATCTAGCGTTGCGTTTCGAAATTACAATAAGTGGGGCATCTCTACCGGTGGGGCAACTCACCCGGAATTACCTTATTTTCTCAGGTTACTGTCATTGGCTTCAAATGTTTTTGTCTGCGATCGCATCTCCTTGCGAAAAGCAAAGTTCTCTGCGTTACAAGAGATAGCAATGTGTACCGAATACTCCAAGACATTTCAGTTAATTAGAAATGTCTTTCATCTTCATTAACGAAGTTATTAATTTAAAACATCGAGTTAATAAGGGTACTCTATTTGCCGTCTTGCAAAAATTTTCTTCAAATTATTGTTCTTTCAATCTTATGACGTCATTTTCCGCAGGAAAATTAAATGAGACCAAAGGTGTAAAAAATGTAAAATAAAATAAAATAAAGGTCAGTACTGCTATTGGTAACTAAGAAATTTGTCGTCTCAAATAAATAAAAGCGTTATCTAAGGTATTTTCAATGAAAAAGTGAATTCCGGATAATAATTTGTCGTCTGCAGATATACAATCGGTAACAAAAGTGTCCGAACACTAGCAAAAATTCCTATGTAAAAAAAGTACCCTTCATACGGTTTTGTTAAATAAATCCTTATCGAATCATGTTCTTACAGTGACTAAGAACAGGATTTGACAAGGATTTATTTAACAAAGCCGTATGAAGTGTACTTTTTTTACATAAGCATTTTTGCTAGTGTTCGGACACTTTTGTTACCGACTGTATATATACACTCATGGACAAAAAAATTAGCGCACCAAGAAGAAGTCGTCAAAATGAAACGAAATTTTACATACGTAATGACAACTTTGATATAAGTAAATGATTAGAAAATCAAAGAAAAAGGATAATTTATTTCAGAGAAAAAGGCAAAAGAACGGAGGATTTAATACCCTGTTGGACCCCCCTCTAGCGCGAATGCACGATGCGATACGATCGGGCATTGAGGCATACAAGTTCTGTATGATGTCTTGAGACATTTCGTTCCATATTTGCTGTAACCTTGCCTCTAGTTCGTTCAAACTCGTGGGATGCCTAACTCGCCGTCCCAAATGATCCCAGATATGCTCGATTGGAGACAGATCTGGGGATCGGGAAGGCCAAGGAAGGGTAGTAACAGTGCGGAGACAGTCTTGTGACAGCCTTGCCGTGTGAGGCCGAGCATTGTCTTGTTGAAAAATGGCTCCTGAGAGCCGTTGCATGAGTGGCAACACATGTGGTTGCAGGATGTTATGGACATACCGCTGGGCTGTCATGGTGCCATGGATCAATACTAGGGGTGACCGTTTATTGTAGGCAATGGCACCCCATACCATCACACCAGCTGTGGATGCAGTGTGAAACTGTAAAGAAAAGGCAGACTTGAGGTATTCCCTACTTTGCCTCTACACACGTACATGTTAGTCATCCCTGCCCAAATTGAATCTGGATTCGTCGCTAAGCACGACGTGGTTCCACTCGGTTGCTATCCAACCCCGTCGAGTGTGACACCACTCCAAACGGAGCAGAGGGGGTAGGTATTATTGGCGGCACATGTAATGGACGCCGCGATACCAAATGACTTTCAGCCAGGCGCCTTCGTATGGTTCAAGAGGACCCAGGGGCCTTAAGTGAAGGTGCTATCTTTGCCTGGATAGCGGCCGATGAAGCAGTTGGCTGTACGCGTGCTTTTCTTACGATGTGGCGGTCTTCTCGACGACTGGTCTGTCGAGGGCGTCCTGAGCCTGGTCTTCTTGTACATGACATCTCTCGGGTCCACTGGTCCCAACACCTCCTAACAACACAATCAGAGCGGCCTAATTGACGAGTTACTCGCCTAGCTAACCACCCAGCTTCCATCATGCCGATGATTCTCCCCCTCTCAAACTGCGACAGCTGCTCATATTGTCTTCGAAAACAACGTAATGGCATGTCTACCTCAGCTCTTTCTTTGTAAACGAGTCAGCACACTCATATAAGCTTTGGTTACCTTTTTTATACTCCACAGATAACGACAATAAACGCCCCCTACCGGCTATACATAATGCGCAATCACGCTGCATTTCTAATCACTTGCATAACTCCCCGACATGTACATTCATGCCAAGTTTTGTTACGATCCCGCAATTATTTCTTGGTGCGCTAATTTTTTTGTCCATGAGTGTATATATATTTTCTATTTTTAGAACATTTTCTTACTGGCAATTTCTTATGTTATTTATAATATTTTTATACGCATTATTTATTTATTTATTTATTTATTTATTGTGAATAATCAAATAATGCTTGTGTAATTGAGTGCACTTCTTTTCGTCTTTAAAGTGTATTTATCGTTTTTTTTTTTTTTTTTTTTTTTTTAACGTATTTTAAAATACTTCGGATGTACTTTGCATAAAAATATTTTAGATTCAAATTCAAACTCATTTATAAATGACAGCATCTTCTAATTTAGCACTGATAATTTTTTAACATTACAGAATTATACAATTCTATGATATATTCCATATTTTCAATTATGGAAAGAAAACATTTCATCACCTAAAACTCTTTAAAAGAATCGACTAGATTTTATCCTTCGTCATTTTAAGAAGTAGGTAAGAGGAAATTAAAAATTGAAGCTGTAGGAAATTTATCCTAAGAATTAATATATGTATATATATACAGTCGGTAACAAAAGTGTCCGAACACTAGCGAAAATTCTTATGTGAAAAAAGTACATTTCATACGATTTTGTTACATAAATCCTTGTCGAATCCTCTTCTTAGTCAGTCTAAGAACATGATTCGATAAGGATTTACTTAACAAAACCGTATGAAGTGTACTTTTTTTACACAGGATTTTTTGCTAGTGTTCGGACACTTTTGTTACCGACTGTATATATATATATATTCTTTTTAGATATTTTCGAATGTGTAAAATTATTATCTAGCTGTATATTTTACGTTAAATTAACTAAAAAATCCAATAGTAAAAAGTAAAATCATTAGAAAATATGTAGTAGTTTTTTTTTTTTTTTTTTTTTTTTTTTACCAGCAATTATACCAAAAAATACATCGTCAAATAGTGACAAAAGTTTAGAAGTCACCAAGGTGTGATATACTAAAGATGTAACGCAAAATGATCTAGACATTACGAATTTCTTTCTATTCTGGAATAAATTACTAATTTTAAGCATAATATTTCATTAAAAAAATGGTATTAAATGTTATTCATTTTAGTTTGACATTGAATATAGGGATTTCTATGAAAAATTTCTGCTTTTGTCTTGTGTTGTGCACTATTAAAATTTATATTCAGTGAAAGACAAAGCAACAAATAGGCGGGCAGAACTCCGCTGAAGTTAATAAGTGAAGCGAGTCGGGGGAGGGGAAGCCTTCCTCGGTCGATGGATGACTGGAGCGAGCAGGGCAGAGCCCCCTAATTAAGTTTGTATATACAGTCGGCTGCAAAATTATTCGAGCACTAGTAATAATCCTTGCGAAATAAAAAGTACACTTAATACAGCTATGTTAAATAAATACTTGTCGAGGCATGTTCTTAATGATTCGACAAGGATTTACTTAGCAAAACAGTCTTAAGTGTACTTTTTAAATATAGGAATTATTGGCTACTGCTCGAATAATTTTGCAGCCGACTGTATATTATATATCAACGACACTTTTTCGGGCAAGAAAGAAGTAAGATTTTTTTTTTCTGCACTTGTGATTATTTATGTTTAATAATTTCTCAAATAACAAGCTCTAAGGTTATATTAACGTTTAGTATTTCAAATGAAAAGAAGTAATAACTTAGTGTTTCTCAGTAATTGCTAAGATTTTTAATGAATGATTTTAAGATCAATATTTCCAGAAAAATAACAAAAATCACAAATATTGCTGCTAAAAAACTTTTTAGCTTTCATGTTGTTCAAAACATCATTTATTATTGTCAATTAATAATCGTTAATACCTTTAAGAATTTAATTAATTTAATACTAAAAATATAAACACTGAAGAGAAATTGTTGAAATATAATGTACATTTAACTGGTTTTCGAAACGGTCGGTTTGCTTCTACTTTTCAAAACCTTTTTGGGTGCTTATTACTTTTACAAGAAAGTTCAAAACACAGCTTTAATTGAGGGAAAGAAACTTATAATTTTATTTTTCATTACCTGAGTACTTTTGGGAAACATGAAATTCATATTTACAGACTATATTGTGAATTGTTTTAAAATAATAACATTTTAAAAATTGGATATATGTAAGGAATGTTGAGATAAGATGTTACGTGTGTTGGACAAGATGGCGTGTCACGTGGTTCACTTATATGCAGGAACCGTATTGGGTCGCGGGCCATATATAAGAGAGTTAGATCTGCAAAGAGACGTATGTTATTTTTTTCAAATTTTTAGAAATTTCTCCTGTAATCACGTTTGTAAGTTATAAGCGGTTTAGTCTTGTTTTGGGGTTAGATGAGGATTTTTTTTTTTTTTTTTTTTTTTTTTTTTTTTGAGGTAAGATGCCAGTAGTTTTTCATTGAGAAAATATGCCTGGCCGTCTTTTTTATTGTCTTAAGTGACATTGGGTATAATTTTAGAAAAATATTAAATGAAGTATAAAATAATAATAATTAGAAAATATTTTAAGACACTTAAAAAAAAGTTTAAAAAATATTTTGTCGTTTTAACTATATGGCTTATTTTACTTTGAATCTTCATAAGTCAACTTACCTGAATCTTGGAGTTATATTCCACAACGAAGGCGCTTGCGAAATCTTTTATTTTAAAGCTTTTATAATATTTTTGAAGATATAAACATTTTTAATATGTATTCAAACGAATAATATCATAATATATATATGTATATATTATAATAATTCACACCTATAAATTCAAATGAATAGCAGGCAGTAGAATTTTACAATAAAGTTAAAATATGTGTTCTACAAATTGTTTGCTGTAAAACAGTTTTAAACACTTAAAAAAATTCCATATATCTTTCACCTGAAAAAATAAAAACCACGGACGCATTTCGAATTCGGCTCAACATTCAATTTGAATACAGCGTTATCGTAAATGCGAAATTACATTTTGGGTATATTTTGCCCTGAATAAGGAGCTTGGTGAGTATACAAATCAAATCTGATAAATGACGTTTCAAAGATAATAAATTTCGCTTTCGTTCTCTTTCTTTCTTTTTTTTTTTTAAATATTTCTTTCTATACGTTCAGAAAAGAAATACTTGAATGTTTCGTTACAATGAACGTATTTCCATGTGATAGAAACATTGAATAGAAATGCGTATAGAAATGTGAATAGAAATGTGTATAGAAATGTGATAGAACATGTGATAGAAATGTGATACGTGTTTAACAATGTTTTGTGATTAATTTGTTATGTATGTATCTAGATTGTTCAGCGCATTTAAATATTCTGAAAAAATGGCATGTATTCAAATAATATTTTCTTCCAAAATAGAAAAATTAATAATATTTGTTTAACAACAATATATGTTCAAAAGTATTATTCATTGTTTTAATAGATAATGAAAACACATTGAATGAGATTTTTTTTTTTTTTTCTTTTTCGAAGGTTTGATTAAAGTAAGCTGAGGATATTATAATTTCTGCTACTTTTTAAAACCATTTACCATTATTATATAATAACTATATCACTATTCTTTAGTATCTATATAATTATTAGTTAACGCCAACATTTTTATGAGTGTAGTTAAATAAAAACGTTTCTAGTCACAAGTACATTATGCAGAATCTAACATGTGCGTTCTTCACTGTTTAAAAAAAAAGAAGAAAAAGAAACGGATCGATTCGTTTTAGAAACGAAAAATTTTAATCTACACCACGATTTGTTTCAAATCTGTGATAAATATAACCTTTTTGGTAATGAAAGAAGCTTTATTTAAATATTTCATTACCCAAAAGATTGCTGTCGTCGCAGACGTGAAAATAATCGTGTTGAAAATTAAAGCTTTTCGTTTCCAAAACTAGTCGATCCTTTTGAAAAAAAAAAAAAAAATCTGTGTACTGTCGCCATTTTCCCAATATGTTGTACTCTTTTTAGCATGATATCTATGTCTGTTTAATAATATAAAGGTTAATTATGGTACAAAAAATTTTTAAAGTACGGTGTCGTCCTATAATGAGTAAAAAAAATAAATATTGAACGAAGATTACTGATCGAGTGAAGAAACTACATGTATATAATAATAAATAAAAATTAATTTCTGATTAATGTAGTACATGAGGTATGATTAAGACCTCAGATCTGTGAATATGTAAATATTTTAAATGTGGCGCATAAATAACAGAGAAGTGAATTAAAGATAGACTACATTATACTCTAAGAAATTTTAGTAAAATTCGGAGAGTTGACAGTGAAATTAAACGGCTAGCTCCCTTTATTGAGAACAAAATCCAGTACGAGTACTTCTAACAAAATATTGTAAAAATCAGAGTATTGATCTTTTTATAACGACCTTCTCCGAAAAAGAAATCATAGCAGCTGAATGGGCATAACTTTATTTTTACGGCCAATGTATGAAATATTTAAACGGTCACTGATCGACGATAATTATTCAATTTTTTACGGTGTAAATGAATATTATCATTAATTATTGTAGTCAGTAAAGGATTTCATGCAATATTTTGATTATACGAGTAAAAGGATTAAATTAAATATGAAACCACTTAATGTAGTCTTGTAGTTTCCAAAATAAGAATAAAAGTTTAAAAGTTTATCAAAAAAAAAAAAAAAAAAAAAAAAGAAAGAAAGAAAGAAAGAAAAAACCCATGACTATTATAGTTCTGTTCATGGAACTTAAATCGTCAAAACTGTACGGAAAATTCCTTTTATTCCCTAAAAGAAAATTTATATTTATTGTGGAGCAATTTATGATTAGAAATATCATCAATACAAAAGGCGGAATTAACTTATGAAATATACATTACTTTATGTGACTAATACGAAGCGATGAGAAATAAGTGTGAGAATTTGTCAGCAGTTTGACAACTTCCAAACTTTGTACAATCTTTCCATCATTACTAGAATGTAATTTAAGAATACATTGGCAAATTTTGTAACATTTTTATAAAACAAAAATCGTAGACATACTGTATACATATTCTTAGACTGACTAAGAACATGACTCGACAAGGATTTATTTAACAACACCAGTATTATGTGTACATTTTTTACATAGGAATTATTGCTAGCGCTCGAATAATTTGGCTGCCGATTGTAAAGCGCACCTGCTACATTCGGTTTGTAACAGTTCTATTCCCTCCCTCTGTTTCTTTTCTGAAAAAAACTATAGCAAGGTGTTTATATATTGAGGGTGGATCGCTTGTCCTGTAAGTATTTACATGATAGAACTACAATTCCGTATTGATCCTCAATCCTTAATATCTCACCTGGAACTTCGCGTTCCAGTTTTCTTCTCATTTTCGTTGTCCATGCACTCACAGCTTTCCGAAAATACATCATACACCCTGATATTTCGACACAAGGACTTTTTAGTGCATTTGAAATTAAATTAATACATTATTTAATAGCAATTTTAATAAAACTTTTTTAACCTTCTGACGATCATGTGAGGTCAAGGAATGACACCCAACACTATTTTGTTCCAAATATTTATTTAAAAATATTTATATGTTTCCATTAATATTACAGCTGGGTTTTATTAAAATTTCTAACATTATTAGTTTCCAACAAATGCATTAAAAAAAAAAAAAAAAAAAAAAAAAAGAAAAGAAAAGAAAAGTAAAATAAAGTAAAATGTATAAGATCTGAGAAGTGCTAAAAGTGCAAAAGGAAATACTTAAAATACTAATTGAAAGGATTTTATTCAAATGCCGAATTAAATAGATATTTTAATTTAATTCTTCAAATACTTTTTATTATTATTATTATTATTATTATTATATTATATATACATCTATATATATGATTATGCTTTATTTAAGCAGTGAAAGCATAAATTGAATGACTTAAAATTCTAAAGCAAAGATTTTTATTCAATTTACAAATTAAATAGATATTTAATTTAATTCTTAAAATAGTTTTCATTAAAAAATGTATAAAATTATTCATTATCTAAGTAAAAGAATTGCAAAGTGAATGATTTAAAATGCTATTCAAAATGAGAACAAATATTATGTAACAAAATTACTATTGGATTATTTTTAAAACTTCTGAAAACGAATTATAACCATTAACATGACATCATTGTACAAGGCATCATTCAGAACTACATAAAAGATACATTTTCTTTTAAGAATGCTTCTGTAGGTTTATACAACATTTTTTTAAAACCACAATCTGAAATAATGTTCTCTTTTAACTAACACAAAAGACCCATTTCAAATCTCTTTTCCACCTGAAAACATTTTATTAACCTTTTTCTGGGTATCGGTGTCGCTGGATTTTGGGTATTGTAATTTGTCCTTTGTGATTTCAGTTAAGAGAAAAGAAAAAAAAGAGCTCTTTAATGGGGCATTTGAAAAAGCGGCTCAGGTGTTACAAAACAGGGCGTATTAATCAGACACTAGGACTGTTTTTTCATATACATAGTAAAGTATTTTTTTTTTTTTTTTTTAGCCATAAAGAACACTGAGCATTGAGGTCGATGTTTGAAATAAAGTCAAATAAAATTTATATGTTCTTCGAATTAACCCTTTAACGTTCACTACTTAATTTATTTTAAAAATTACTAAACTAATTTTAAAAATGGCTTTTAGATACATAGCTGATCATAAATAATAAAAAAATAAAAAAAATAGCATTGTTCCTTTTCGAGAAATTTTCGGTTTGAAACATCTGTAAGTAAACCTTATTAAATTCAAATAATATTTAGTTTAATAAATAAATCACTTTATAAGTAAACATTATCGACAACAAAAACTCGTAAAAGTTGCATAGATCCCAACATTTCAATTTACTCCGGAGTATTTTAACCCTTTGCGGCGCAAGGTAATTCGATGAATTTAAATTACACTGCCACCGGAAATTACGCACATAATTAAAATAAAAGAAATTTTAAATTTTTACGTTAAAAAAAGGGCCTTTTCTGCTATGTTATAAACGTAAATTTTTGCTAAAAAATTTCCGGGATGAGTTTTTGCACTTGAGAATTAAAATTAGGTGTTCCATCAGCGGCAACACTGCGACTGAAAGGGTTAAAAAAAATGGGTTAAATAATTTCCTTTGCATTATAATGATAACTTATTTCTTATTTTAAAATCTTTTTATTAGTGCTAGAGGCCTTTTTCAGTCGGTACAGTTGTCGAATTTTTATAGGTCACTCTTAATTAGTGCTAGAGGCCTATTTCAGTCGGTTTATTGAATGGGGATTTATTGAATGAAGTCCCCCCAAGGCACAACTTTGACATGAGTCCCCCCCAGGCCCAACTTTGACATGAGTCCCCCCCAAGGTACCCCTATTTCAGTCGGTACAGCGTTGTCAATTTTTATAATACACTCTTAATAGTGCTAAGGGCCTATTTCAGTCGGTTTATTGAATAGGGATTTATTGAATGAAGTCCACCCAAGGCACAACTTTGACATGAGTCCCCACCCAGGCACAACTTTGACATGAGTCACCCCCAAGGTACCCCTATTTCAGTCGGTACAGCGTTGTCAATTTTTATAATACACTCTTAATAGTGCTAAGGGCCTATTTCAGTCGGTTTATTGAATGGGGATTTATTGAATGAAGTCCACCCAAGGCACAACTTTGACATGAGTCCCCCCAAGGCCCAACTTTGACGTGAGTCCCCCCCCCCCCCCAAGGTACAACTTTGACATGAGTCCCCCCAGGGCCAACTTTGACATGAGTCCCCCCCCCAGGCCCAACTTTGACATGAGTCCCCCCAAGGCCCAACTTTGACATGAGTCCCCCCCCCAAGGTACAACTTTGACATGAGTCCCCCCCAAGGCACACCTTTGACATGAGTCCCCCCCAAGGCACACCTCCCCCTCATTGGGAAAAAGAGAAAAAACGTTGTTTTGCGGCTATAAGACAGTTTGGACTTCCAACGTTATTTGTTACAATATCTGCAGCTGAAACACATTGGTTTGATTTAATGAAAACTTTATCATGGAATTTAGATCGTCAAGAATTAACTAAAGAAGAATTTGTCGATATTAACAAGTTTAGCAGTAGGCCTCTGGCACTAAATTAAAATCGGTCAATGTCAGATTTTCATGTTTTAAATAATGAAATAATGTCGTGTCTGTATAATTTTTTTATTTATTTTTATGCATTAATATGCATTAGTCTTCCATTCATGTTTTGTATAAAATAGTTTCGATACATTTTAGATTCTTATCATATGATGAGTGCCAAGAATTTGAGTATTTGTGAAAAAATTTTAACTCAGATTTTTGACTTAAATATATATATATATATATATATATATATATATATATATATATATATATATATATATATATATAATAAAAATCCAACAATCACAAAATCGATTTTTCTGTACGTTAGCCAGGTTGTTAGCTTCTGCAGAAAATATTTAAAGAATGAAACTTCGTAGTGATTTGATATTTGGGAAATAATTAATAGGAAATATCATGGACCTTCATGAAATTATAAATATGAAACTGGCGTCAATAAAAATACATAGAAAATTAGGATATGGTAAAAATCATACTGGTAATGAATGGAAGGTGTAAGATTAGCTTAGTGAGTGCATCATTCAAGTTTATGACCATGCTGGATGATTAGCAGAATGCTTTGCTCTTATCATTTGACGAATCATAGAAATTTATTAGAATAAATGTATGATAGGGAACTGAGCAGACTCCACCTGTGTTAACTAATTTAAATTTAATGGGAAAAAAATCTACTGTAAGTAAAATTGAATATATTTCTGAAAAATGTTAGTAAGCAGTAAAATAAATAGATGGAAGAATAATTGTTTTTTTTACAGAACGTCGTGTTTCAAATATTGGTGGAAGAAAAAGCAAACTAAAATAGTGCAGTAACTCAATACTTATTTTCAGAAAATATTCAACATAATTTTAGACATGTATGAGGCGATTAAAGACATTTATTTTTAAATTAAAATATTCATGCTGTTTTCGCTCACCTTACTTCAAACAAAAATGAATAAAACGCTATTTAAGCAAAGTTACACTCTAAAACTGAACATTTAATTTTTGACATTACAGAATTGATCAAATTATACATGATTTCTATATTAGATGCCATAGGTTATTTATATATATATATAAATAAATAAATAAATATATATATTTATATATATATACATATTTATATATATATACATACTAGCTGTTACCCGCGACTTCGTTCACGTAGAAATTTTGATGTGTATGTGTGGGAACTGACGGTTTGATCATAATATGTAATGTAATGAAACCTTATGATTGTGGTGCTGTGCAAAATAGAGTCTGATAAAGTATACTCAAAAAAATTTGTAACTCATTGAAAGATCTACGGGAAAAATATACAATTTATTTTTATTTTAATACCGATCTGTATACAACATTAAATGACTTATGATTTTCCGTCAACACATGCAAGTTCTGGGCACTTGAAACACGTGAACAACCAACATATAATTGACCGTGTGAGAAGCATGGAGTTCCTAAATGAATGCCTGCCACTTTTAAGGTTTGCCCCTGGGATTTGTTGATCGTCATTGTAAAAGCCAATTTCAATGGAAATTTCAATCTCTTGAAATGAAATGGCAAGTTGTTGGGAATAATAGGTATGCGGGGAATCAAAACGCTGTCTCCTTTAGCAGTTCCTGTAATAATGGTACATTTTATAATATTAATACCCAGCTCTGTGATACAACTGGTCTCTTGACTTCTAGCTACTTTCATAGCCCGAGCTTTATTATTTCTGTTGGAAAGATTAGATTTGCGTTTCCCGGGCATTTCGAAAACCTATCAAATAATAATAATAATAATAAAACCCTTAAAAGGGAACTAAAAACAAAGTACTACTATGAAATAATAACAAATCAAAAGAATTAAAACTACTAACAAATAAAAAGTAAATTATAATTCAAAAAAGTAAGAAAACGCACGTTAAATGACAAAGTGAAATAAAAAGTTAAAAATGAGAATAGTAATTAACCAAAAATATTGAACGTGTGATGCTTTCTACTTATCTATATAATATTTCTTTAACGTTGTCCAATAGGGCAGTTCCTTGTTTGTAAACAAACATCTCAACTTTTATGAGTGGTTGGCAAAAAGGCTTGGGAAAAGCATAGCGATGGAGGATCACCAATATAGTAAATTGCGCGGGAAAGTCGAGCGCGCTTTTTTGCCAACCACCAGACGTCACGAGGAAATGCTCTATTACGATATACATGGGGATAAAAAATAATATTTATAAATGGACAATATTTACACACGTGGAATAAGCTCAATAATTTAATAAGAAAAACTGACGACATTTGTCTGGTAAGAGTATTTTATATACTTCATGCTTAGTTAATAGTAGTTGGTATATAGAAAAATAAATAAATTAATTAATGTGTAAACTTGATCATGGTACAGCCTTAATGCCCTTGGCGACTTTGAATTTTTGTTTCCGTTTTAGACCAAAATAGAATTTATGCGATTATTGTTCCTATACGCAAGAGAAGTGTGACGTCACTGACCGTCCGTGGATGCAAGAAATTTGATTTCCTATGTTAATCGCCCATTGGATTTTTTGTAAAAAATTATTAAAAATCGAGGAAAATTATTTCCCGATTTTAATCCCCATATTTGGGTATATATATATATATATATGCAATTAGTTATCATGTGCATGTGTTAGATTGAGTTATTTTGCTGTCAAATTGACAACATTTTAATTTTAAATTTCAAAACTCTGTCGTTCTTGGCGCTTATTGTATTTGGTGATCAAACACGTAATACGAAAATATACACGCCAGATGCATATTTTCGTAATATGCATAGTACGAAATATTGTTTCATATTATTCATTACTATCTTAATATAAGTTGTTAAAATAACTATGATTTTTGAAAGGAATTAAAATATGTTTGCCAGGTAATTTGGCGATATATTTTTTTTTTTTTTTTTTCTGCAAAGGATGACCGATATCAAATCTATTCTGCTGCAACATATTAGTATCTTTATCAGACACTTTATTTAGACATTTGAAAACAAATTTGACATCAAATTATGATAGAATATTTATCACTTTCCTTTTAATTAGTATATTAGTTGGATATTTATTGTGCAAATATCATCCTTTGAAATGAAATGTTTGTGTTTTCAATCGAATATGGAAGTTTGCCATTTTTTTCTAGAGTTTTGAAATTAAAAATTCAAATTTTGTCAATTTTACAACAAAAATAACTTAATCTAACGCATAGCCATGATAACTAATACATATCTATGCCTAAATATGGGGATTAAAATCGAGAAATAAATTTCCTCGATTTTTAATAATTTTTTACAAAAAATCCAATGGGCGTTTAACATAGGAAATATTTTTCTTGCATCCACGAACGGCCAGTGACGTCATCACTTCGCTTGCGTATTTCTTTCTATCTTTTCCTTGGCGAAAAATGTCCGATCTACTTCAGCATCAAAATTAAAAAAATTGTCCAGAATTATCAATAACAAAATACCTTTAATATAATGATGAATTAGCTTTTATGCCAAGCGTGTTCATCCGCCGTACTCAAAAAAAAAAAAAAAAAAAAAAAAATCTGAAGTTGAGGTATATAAAAAAATGCTATGAAATAAAATTCAGAAGAAATATCTTAGATTTGTAATATTACTATTTTATTTTAAAATTATAAAGTGTCATTTTCTCATCGACCAATTTAACATTTAGTAATTTTTTATTTTTCGCGTGAAAGCATATTTCATTTTATGTTGAAAAATAAATAAATAAAAATACCTCGTAAACTTTTTTGGCAACAATTAAAAATTTAAATGGCTTTTATTAAGTCAATTACCGGTTTATTATTTTCAAAATTACCGGGTTTTTTTTTTAAATCTAATCAAATTTTCGGTATAAATAGTAGCCTATGTTCTATTCCAGACTATTCTACATCTCTGTACCAAATTTCATCCAGAACCGTTTAGCCGTTGTGGCGTGATTGAGTAACAAACATCCATCCATCCAAACTTTCGCATTTATACATTAGTATAGATTTATATATTACTAGCAGACCCGGCCACGCGTTGCTGTGACTAAGTTATACGTTGAATTATACGACTGTAAACTATTTAGTACAGTCAAATTATTATTTACGAACAAAGACGAAAACGTTGTAGCCGATGTAAAAACCCACAAGGTTGAGATTTGAAACTTAGGTCAAAATTTGGAAGCGATTGATAAAAATTTTCGTAGTGTTGATATTAAGCACAAATTAATTTTATTGTAGGGTCCTATAAATTTTAATGGAGAAGTGATATATATTATTTCTAATGCTACTTTGGATAAAATTGCTAAAATGACTAACATATAAATTAAATTCTATTAAAATTCTATTAAAATAAAAATATAAGAGAAACAGACGATTTTAAAATCAATTTTTATGGAGGAGTGAAATATAATATATGCTATAATGGATAATTTTACTATAAAATGACCTCATCATTTTAAATATTTTAAAGAGGGCAACAGCTGTAGTTATAAAAAGGAAAACAATAAGGCTAAACCAGAAAATTAAGTAAATTTGATAAATATTTTAAAACTTTAAAATTGGAAATCTTATGAAATATTGGACATTTAAAGTAAATACATGTATCATTTTAAATAGAAAAAGATTTTGGAAAAGTTTAGTGTATTTTAACGAAGTGATGAGAAGTGTTTGAGTATGTTAAAGTAAATTCAAGTTAATAAAGATGGGAAACATTGAGGATTAAGATAAGAATAATTATAAGATTTAAAAAAAAAAAAAAAAAAAAATTTATATACCATGCTTTTAAATTTTAATATACTAATAATATACTAATTAAAAGGAAAATGATAAATATTCTATCATAGTTTGAAGTCAAATTTGTTTTCAAATGTCTAAATAAAATATCTGATGTAAGATACTAATATTTTGCAGCGGAATAGATTTCATTTCTGTCATCCTTGGCGAAAAAAAAAAGAATATCGCCAAATTATCTGGCGAAAATATTTAATTCCTTTCAAAAATCATGGTTATTTTAACAACTTATATTAAGAGTAATGAATAATATGAAACAATATTTCGTACAATACATATTACATGTCATACATACGTACAATGAATAATACATATTACATTTCGTACAATGCATACATCTGGCATGTATATTTTCGTGTTACGCTTTTGATCGCCAAATAATAATAATAATAATAATAATAAAAGCCAAGGGCGACAGAGTTTTGAAATTTAAAATTAAAATTTTGTCAATTTGACAGCAAAATAATTCAATCTAACACCCGCGATAACTGATACATATCTATACCCAAATATAAAGATTAAAATCGGGAAATAAATTTCCTCGATTTTTAATAATTTCTTACAAAAAATCCAGTGGGCAATTAACATAGGAAATCTTTTTCGTGGCTGCACAGACGGTCAGTGCGTCACACTTCGCTTGTGTTTAGAACTCATAGATATAGTATAGCATATATAGAATAGAGTGATCATTGGGGAGAAAAAAGTTATTCCTTTTCATTTGGGAAAAGACGACGTTTTTACCAAAATATGGCCGTCTTTCCCCGAGTGAATACACACGGGAATACATACTAATATTTTAGCAAATAAAATTTATGAATAATTTATTTGCTAAAGGGGAATGGAAGACTCTAGATACAGTTTCAAATTCATATTTCTTTCTTTCTTTTCTTTTTTTTTTTTTTTTTTTCAATACCACTTAATGGCTGTTTCCAAAGCTTTTTTTTTTTTTTTTTTTTTTTTTCGGCATCAAAAATCTTTGTACGATAACATGGGGATGAGAGATCTATATATATTACTATATGTATGATAGAACTACATTAGCACTTTATCAATGTGTATAAAATCTTTAAATTGATTATGACGTCAATTTTCGTGAGATGCATAATTTAACTTTTTATAATTTTTTAACGTTCACGTTTGATTAAATGTATTTATTTTTATGTCGAAAGAAAATGAACTCGTATTTTTTTTATTTATTTATTTTTTTTTTATTTATTTATTTATTTATTTATTTATTTATTTATTTTGGCAACAATTAAATTAATGGAACTCACAGATATTTTGGAGCAACTTTAATAAAGGTCTATAATTAACAAATAATTGCAATAAAACAATATTGTGACAATAAATTGAGATAAAAACTATCCTATCTCTCAAGTTGGACTAAACTGCACACAGTGTGCAAAATTTCATTAAAATCGGTTCCTTAGTTTAGGAGTTTACCCCGGACAAACATCGTGACACGTAATTTATATATATATACAGATAGAGAAATTTAAAAATATAAATTAATTCGATGAATAAGTGTAAATTTTTAATTCTACCCAAATGTTATACATTTGAAATTAAATGTCTTAGAATAAATAAATAATCTGGTGTGTCACTCACACGACTTTCTCTTACCCTGAAATTTAATGCTATAAATACAAGTTGGAAATTAAGAGGTGGTATCATAAGAAGTAAGAAGAAATTAGGAAACGGTAACATAACGAGTACTGTTACATAAACCTATATTAAAACATTTCAAATTAGGCTTCGGGAAATTTTTATATGATAATTAATTCTGTGTGAGGAGGGGAAGAGGCTACCCACCCCCCTCAAACCCCAGTTTCATTACTACACTTATATTTATGTAGAATTTAAATTTGTCATTAAAATTAAAAGTTCGCTTAAAATTATTTAAACAACTTTCACACAACATTCCTTGAAACTTATCATTCTTGATCAAACTTTTCCAGCATTTAAAAATAGAACTTTTGGATCTCCTGGAATTATTCGTTTTTAAGTTACTCTAAGAGACACAGACAAAGATCAAACTTTAAAAAACTTGACTTCGATAATCAGGAAGCCTCAAAAAGTGTAAATAAACAAAAACAAGCAATGAATATTTATCTTAAAAACATGCATTATTTATATGCAATTTTCCCCATTCACGTAATGTATTTGAATACTCTTGACACGAACCATTTGCTCCATCTCTCCGAAAAGCTTAGTGTAGCATCCCTATATGATACACATTTAGAATACCACGTTTGGACTTTCTGCTGCTATTTGTTGTTGAGATATGCTGATAACAGACACACACACACACACAGACCAACCGCTAAAAACATGGTCTTCGGATTCAGGGGACCTCAAAACGTGTAAATATAACACAAACTCACTTTCGCAAATTTGACCCAAAACGCTTTACTTTCTCTACCTTATGGGTAAGAGAAAGTAAAAAGAATCCATGAGCAAAACAAGAAAAAGCGACAAAAAGAAAAAAAAAAAATATATATATATATATATATTTCATAAATGACAGCTTTACGCAGAAGTTCCAGTGATTAAAAGTTTGCATATCTAAAAAAACCAATTTTTCTCAATATGTTACAACATTTTTACTTAAAAATTTCTTCACACGCCATAAAATTAGAGCGAGCACTCCAATGTAACCATGTGCTTACAATAATTTTACAGTGTGTGAAGAAGTTTTTAAGTTTAAATATTTATTGTGCACCAGTTCTTTAATTACTTTTTGTGATATTAGAATATAGCCACAATTTTACCCTGGTTTATAGCTATTTATACATAGGTTGTCCGCTTAAATTATTCCCAACTAACTTAACTGAAAAATAAGGATAGCTAGTGCTTTAAAAGTGGATCTAGGTATACTAAACTGGCTATGCAGTACCAGTTTACAAAAGTTATAGTGCTACCTAGCGACAAACAACAGAATTAGCGTTCGTAAATCGGAAATAGTAAAAGATAGGGGAAAAGTCAATTACGACGTTTTAGAATGTCCTCGAATTAGTACAAAAATATGTTTTCCATAGAACGATTATAAGAAAAGAACATGTAATATGTGAATTTGTTTGGTTGAGATTTCCTTAATCTGATAAGTAATGTTACCAATAACAATAAAATTTTGCGCATAATTTTCTCTTCAAATTTATTCTTTTTTCAAAATGTGGTCTTATAAACATTTATTTTCCTAGTTGAGATTGTTAAATGCTTTCAAGAAATTTTGTTTCTACATGTCTTTTTATTTTATTTTATTTTACTTTTTCAAATTAAATACATTTTACATTTTTTTTTTTTTTTTACTCTTTTGATATGATTGTTTTTCATGTAAGGAAAACTCTAAAAAGTTATGAATTTTGCACATGTGCAATTTATTTCTTTAGATCCTTATTTTCATACTTTTCATTCATATAAATAAATAAATAAATAAATAAATCTTTACTTCATATACTAATATTATTAGTAGTTAAAGATAATTTACCATCTAATTTTGAGTAAATGGAATATAGTTGGTATTATATATGATCTCTAAACTGCGTGGAAAAATTTAGAACGTTAGTGTTTATCTCTAAAGTACGTCAGAATAAAATCTGTATAAATTGAAGTTCATGAAAGTTAAAGTTATACTTAATTCTTTTGAAAACCACAAGTCATTTGTTTGAATCGATTTTCAGCCTGTCTGTGGAAGGTTATCTTTAGGAATATCTGTGGTATTTTGATAGATTAAATAAAGATGATTTTTAGATGCTCTGTATTCCAGTACATTTTGAAAATTTTCCGAATAAATGTTGTGACGCGTATCGAGGACTTAAAAAAATATTGATGGAAAAGTCAAATGATTTTAACAAGACTAAAAAAAATGACTATACCATGATTCAAAACTAGACGTATAGGATTATCTTCCATTTGCAAAATTGACATAGCTATCCGTTTGATATTTGCCTTGCGTTAATCACTCATACAAAACAGTGAATTTTTTCATTAATTCTATAATTACAGATGCACTCTTTAGGATAAAATTTATTTAAATCAACTTTTATTGGATTATGGATCATATGTATTGCATACCATTTTGAGCAAAAAATCGATTATTGTTATTTTTATTTTTTATATACGAGGAACGTGACCAAAGTTGGATTCGAAATTGGACTTATCATAATTGGAATCCGCTAACGACTGAGATATGCGGCCGTTATTTTATTTGCACGAATGGACAGTTTCAAACAAGTCTCATATTACACGAACCTCCTGTTCAGAACAACAGATTTTTTTATAACAACACGGAGTTTTTAAATTTAAATTGAATTAATACTTTGGATATTTTATATTGCTGTAAGCAAAAAAATTTTTCATTTGTAATTTTCATATGTTTTTATTATTTTTAACTTTTATTAACTTCTTATTTGAAACTGGAACCGAAACGTCTTTATTATTTGCAGTGGCCCACCTAGAATGAAATATAATGAAATACTTTTCCATATTACTTTATAGAGTTAGAGACAGGGAACAAAAAAATTTCCTTAAATTTTGAATATTGACAGACATAGAAGAAAACATCCTTATTGGAGTTAAGAAAGCAAGAAAGTAAGATAACGCATCTTTCGTAAATTATGAAAATAGTTTTTGGAAAAGTGGTATTGAGTTTTGGTACTTATTTCCTTAAACAATTATTAATAATTTGCTATTCAATTGTTTTAGTTAAAATATTAATTAATAAACAATAAACAAAATTATTTTGCTGTGAAGTTTATTACTTGGAGCACCATTTATATATAAAACCTTTATATAGAAAAATTCTTGAGTGAAAAAAAGTATATGAAGATGACTTATTTCAAATTTACTGCTAAAAAGAAATATATTAATAAAATTAAACATAATTTATACGTCTCATTAATATATTAAAACCAATGTAACATTTAAATTGAGATAAAAAATACAAAAATTTAAAACTTTAAAAATATAATTTAATTAAAAACATTAAAACACAAGACAGACGTTTCGGCTAGAACACTAGCCCTCCTCAATGTAAAACATACAAGCACAAACAACATTTACAAAAATTCTAAATATATCACAGGAAGATTAAGTATTCAGGAGGAATAGCTTTAACGGGGTTAAAGCTTTTCCTCCGGAATACTTAATCTTGCTGTGATGCATTTAGAATTTTTGAAAATGTTGTGTTTGTATGTTTGTTACTGAGGAGGGCTAGTGTTCTAGCCGAAACGTCTGTCTTGTGTTTTAATTTTTTTTAATTAAATTGTATTTTTAAAGTTTTAAATTTTTCTATTTTTTATCTCCTTTTAAATGTTACATTGGTTTTAAAAAGAAATATTTTGGCATAAAATTCAGCAGATAAAGAACAGATTATTTGAGGAGTTTAATGATGGCTAGAACACTAGAACTATAGAACTGTAGAACTATAATAATAATAATAAAATCACTTGTGAGGTGGAAATTGCATCATCTGAAAGTAGTACCGAATTGTGTAATAAAAGATATTAAATAGTTTTGTTTTTTTCCTTTTTTTAATACAAAAAAATATTTTAAGGCAAAGACGTTGTGACGAAAATGGTAAGTCGTTTTTTCAAAAATTTCGAATATTTCCGTGATAATAACGATTTCTAATTCTGAAAATAATATATCTTTATACAAATGCCGCAATTTCACTTAGTTACTATTATATTGAAAATATATTGTAAAGAAAATAAGAGTAAAAATTATTTGTTTCTTCTAAGAAAAATTATGAACTTTCTAAATTGAAATTTTGAAACATTTGAGATATTTCTTCTCATTTGTTTAATAAATCCTGACACATTTTTACTCACCTAATAGCATTTTTTTCTTTTTTCTTTTCAAGATAAAAATCCGTCGGGAAATTTCACGAAAGGAGATTTCTAAAAAATATTTTTACAACTCTTTTATTGTAAAATAAATTATTCTACTTTTTCTTTGTTGAAAATGCAAGTGTGAATTTGCTATTTCCTTCGAGGTGTCTAGTGTCAAAAGAGAACTGAATAAATAATAAGGTCAACAGAAAGTATTTGTTGCAAGGCTTTCAACGATTATTTCACATGTGTTCGTTATTCCAGAGCAACATTCTATTTAGAAACCACAAGAGATTACGTCACTTCTCAGAATTTTAAAATATTCGAATTGTGCTTCCCTAAATAAAAATATGTAGATTCAAAATAACATAAAAATGTTATTCTGCTTAAAATCGAATACATATATATATATATATATATGCTCCTTCTTAACCCTTTCATGGTCATGAACGTGTATACACGGTCAGAGTTTTTTACTTCTGAATCATTTATTCATTGCTACGAATTTGCTAAATAGAAAAAAATCAGTTTCTCGGTATTCCTGATAAATTCGTAATATTATTAGTACTTAATGACTTAAAAAAATATAAAACACATCCCTCTGAAATGGCTTCGAAACGAAAAAATTAAAAATGGCGTGACCATGAATGGGTTAATGAAATGGCATTTTTCTAGATTTGTAAAAGTTATGTATAAGTTTATACATAAATATGAAAATGCTCAAGGAAAAAAGAAAAATATATCAAAAGATGTACTTTACTTTTATGTACAACGAGGTTTAAACAAAATAGTAGATGCCTTAATCATTCCAGGACGGGTGTTGCAAATAGCGTGGGGAATGTATTTAGCGAACACTTTAGCGAACGCATGTTTTTGTGTTTTTTGACTGTAAGTTTCGCTTATGACCATTATTTTTTCAAGGTTTATTATTTTATATCAATCATTTTTGCATTTATATTTATATTATAATTGTGTATACATTATACTCTTTCAAAAAAAAAAAAAAGCATTCCTATGCATAGTATATTGATAGTACGGATATGAATATTATGTATATTTGTAAAATAATACACAAATTGCACGAAAAATGGAATTAAATAAAGTAACATATCAATTGCAAAATAAACATCTACTATCGAAGCTACAAGTTTCCAAATGATGTGAATTCATATCAATGATCGCAAAAGTATTAATATTATATTCTAACTCAAATAAACTACTACGTCAGAAACGCCAAAAGAAAATTTTTTTTGCGATGGATACAGCTCTTTCGGTAGCCTTAAGCTTCAGTGCAAAAATAATTCATTTTTGCACTGAATACGGTACGCTTAAGGCTACTGAAACAGCTGTATGCATCGCAAAAATTTTCTTTCGGCGTTTCTGACGTAGTAGTTTATTTGAGTTTTAATATTCCAACTCCAAGTCCCCTGTTATTAATATTATATTCTGTTACATTGGAAAAATTAGTTTTCTATATAGGACTGTGTGATACATCGATACATCTCAAATATGGATTTTCGACGTTTCGATATTTAAATTCTGGTTCTTTAGAAGCACTGTATAGTTTATTTTAACATGATGTGTGCGATGTTTTCCGATGCATCGAAAATTCTTTCCTCGTTTTATGTCTAATCTGTCTCGTTTTACGTTAATGCTCGGGCGTAAAACGACGAAAGAATTATTCGCATGGGCATAAATTTTTCCATGAATTTATAAAGATCGTACAGTTCTTGCTTTTCATCCACCATGGATCTGCCAGGACACAGTATGATGTGCTTATTGCTTCGAAAATAAGAATGTCATCGATGGATCGTTTTTGACATTGTAATTTATCGTCTCTTATAGTAAATATTATATGCTTAGCCCATTTTTTTAATTTAGAAAAAAAGTTTCTCAAAAGAGTTTTGTTACAAATAAAGCAACTATTTTGTGTTACTGTTCGCTTATTAATTTATTTAATGCATTTTTTAAAAATATCGTTATAAAATATGAAAATCATTGTTAATGAGATTTTCTTTTCCTTCACAATATGTGTATTTATGTGGACAACTTATGAATAAATTTTCTAAAAATACCTAAAGAAATTAAAAAATATCCAAGTAAATCAGCAATAGCCTTTAAAATTTATTTAATAGGTTAAATGTAATGATAAAAGTTTTAAAAATGTATTTTTTAACGATGATATTTAGCCTTAGCCTTAATTACTTCCCTTTTCCATTTGTCCTTTCGTTTGTCTTAATTTCTATATAATTTCAAAAATAAGAAAAGAAAAAAGGAACCTTAAAAAAAAACATTATTAAAGCATTTTTAAAGTAGGTTAAAAAAAAAAAAAAATTAACTCACTAAATGTTTTCATTTCTTTTTTGAATTTTGCATCTTTGTAGAAAAAGGAAAAGCGTAAAGCTTTAAGAATATCATTTAATTATTTATATCAAAGCTAGGTTGCCGATTTTGTGTTTCGTGTGGAAAATTGAAAAAAAAATTCTGTTAAAGTAAAATGACTATTTTATTTCTGAATTTTTCCCATTTTATGTCAAAAGGATTAATATTTATTTTTTAAATTAAAAATATGAAGACTGGGAATATGATTATTATGAAGAAATCGACCTTATATCTACTAATATAGAATAGAAGAATTTTAAAAATTAGAAATTAGGTGTCTGTTTTCTTTTCTTTTCTTTTCCTTTTTTTTTTTTTTTTTTTTTTTAATTGTAGTGTACAATTTCATTAAACACACACAACTTTCATGATTTTTTTTTATTATTATTTATTGGAGACTTAAAATTTAAAAATACTGTGATTTTTAAAAATAATGATATTATCTATAAATATCTTGTAAACAAAGTTATATGTTTTAAAGTGACATGGTGTCTAGATGGGAAAGGAGTAATGAATCTGAAAACAAAATGCGGACGACGACCAACCAGTTTATATATATATATATATATATATATATATATATATATACATTTACTTTAAGCTTATTTCGTAAATATTTTCATTTAAAAAAATAAAATAGCTCTAATGCAATAACAGTAATAATAAGGAATTATATAGATAAATCTGTATGTCTGTCGATGAAACTGTTTAGCTTTCTTAGTTCGCATAGTCCTTATTTCATGCAAAGCTACACTGGTACATTTAATAATCAATACAAAATATTACGAACGCCGTATTATTATTATTATTATTATTATTATTATTATTATTATTATTAATAGGATAATTTGTTCAGAGGATACTAAATAAGAACCTAATATTAAATTTAAAATTATTTAAAAAATAATAATGAAAAGGAGATACAGAAAACGTTTTCATGTTAATTTTTCGTTTATTTCTGTATAAAATAGCTATGTATGAATACATATTTGCCCATAAATAACAGAATTGAAATAAAATGTTATCAAAAATTAAATTCGATTACACTTGATGTCATTATAAGTTAAAAATATTATATATATATATATATATATACATAGTTTTCTAAATAATAAAACACTAAATTCTTGAAATAGATATTAACAAGGTTAATTTTAATTGTTAAGAATTACTTGAGCTAATTAAAAAAAAAGAAAGAAAAAAAGAAAAAATATTAATTTTTAGTTAATGAAAAATAACTAATCAAACCAAGAGCAATATTAAAGTTTATTATAAGTTTCACATGTAATGATACATGCATACATATATATTAATGACAGCGTTAAGCTTTAATTACTCCTGCTCTTTCCGTTCAACCTTTTGTTAGTCATTTCCACAATAAGAAAAAGAAAAAAGGAATTTTGAATAGACACATAATTTAAAGCTTTTTACGTAGCCTAAATAAAAACTGAATTAGCTCACTTACTGCTTTCATTTCTTTTTTAAATTTTATGCCTTTCTATGAAAAGAAAAAGTGTCACTAAGTATCAAGAATATACTTTTATCATTTATGTAATATATAGGTTGCATGTTTTTATTTTTAGAAAATTCCTTAATTTTTCTGTTGTTAAAAAAAAAAAAAAAAAAAAAAAAAAAAAAACTAATTTATATTGACTAAATGGATAGTTGTGCTATGGTCACATGATTTAATTTTTTAAGGGATTATTTACAAAACATTCTTTAATAATTTGCAATTTACCACATAGACAATTTCAATTTAAGTAAGTGTACTTTATTTGTATAATTCTTGATATATACTTTACCAGAGAATTATTTTACATAGAGCTAATGGATTGCACAGCCCTATTGCGACATAAAACCCAACCAACCAATCATAGATTTAATGGTCTAACAAGCGTCTTGTCGGGAAACACTCTTGGTAAAGTCTTTGAGCTTTCAGAGTATTACCGTTCGCAGAACGATACATAAAGAAACTTTCTGCCTTTTTCTGATTTTTAAATTTAATAATTCCTTTATCATTTCCCTACAGAAAGGACGATGATTGAAGAAAAAGAGAATATATATTATATCTACATAAAGAAACTAGTTGGCATAGGTGGACTCTGCTCAGTTCCCCATCATATTTATGTTCTCATAAATTTCTAGTGCGAGACATATTATAATCATGTTAAAAGAAATGAATTTGACCAAAGCTTGATACAGTGACAGAATGAAATCCCCGCCTAATAGGCTATCCACCGTTTACTTCGATATATTTATCTTATTCTAATCTATTAATTTATTTTATCAGGGTCAATTCCGTTGTTTAGTTTTTGTGATACTATTTTCAATGCAATAATCCTCAAAATTCAGATTCATATGAAGAATTTACAATTTCGCTATGTTGATAAAATCGTAAATTACGAATAATTTACGAAATTTTCCTATTAGAATATTTGTATTCAATCATGTTCAAACAAATATCATAAAAATTTTGAAGTTGTCTAATGTATTTATGATCCTCAAAATGGAAGTTTATGCTCAATTTTGCCTTATTCTGACATGTTAAGTAAATCGGAAATTCCAAATAACTTACAAATTTTTTAAACTGGAAAAATCATAGTCTATGATATTTATGCCAGTATCCTAAATAATATTTCGAAAGTGGTTTGACATCTTTACGATGAAAATATCCCTCAGGATTGACGTTTATGCGAAATTTTGCTCTATTCTGCCGTGTTAAGAAATTCGTAAATTTCCAATAACTTACGAAATTTTTATATTGGAAAATTCATAGTCATTAATATTCATGCCAGTGTCCTAAATAATATTTCAAAAGCAGTCTGACATCTTTACGAGGAAAATATCTCTCAAAATTGACGTTTATGTGAAATTTTGCCCTATACTGCCATGTTAAGAAATTCGTAACTTTTCCAATAACTTGCGAAATTTTCAAAGTAGCATATTTATAGTTACTGATGTTCATTCCGGCATCAAAACTGATATTTTAAATCTGGTCTGACATTTTTACAGTAAAAAGTTTCCATTTAATGTACCTTTAAGTGAATTTTTGTCCTATTCTCCCGTGTTAAGAAAATTGTAAATTTCGAATAACTGCTGAAGTTTTTAAATTCGAATGTTGCAAATGAATAGGGTTCTTGCCAGTGTCGAAAGTAATATTTTAAAACTGCTCTGATCTCTCAGAGACAATTTGTTCTTGAGATATCGTGTACACAGACTAACAAATTAATGGACTAACACACTAACCCACTAACAGACTAACACACCAACAGACACCCTACAGACAGACACCATACAAATTTTGTCATTGTTGGATTCCTCACACCTGAAAACGTGTAAAAAAGTAAAAAAAAAACCGAGAACGAAAATTTTCACGATTACCTAAGTTTCCCATACCTATAGTATGATGGGGAACTAAAAGTAAATAAATATAAATAAATAAAGCACAGACTTATGATTCAATTTGTTCCAAATTCTTATAATTTATACCACCATTTAGCGAAAACTCTTTCTACAAGAATAAACAGTTAAAAACTGTTCCCACAAGCACATAAACATCGTTTGCAACAAAATTTATTCTAAACAAAATAATCGTTTGCAAACTAATTAATCATTTTCGAAGTATGAGCCTTAGTGTGAACATAGGCTCATTCGCTAATTTTGAAGCAATAATCGTAGCATTGAATCTAAAGCGCCATCTAGCAGCTCACTACTTACATTGTGATTTGTACTATAAAAATTGCTCGTTTAGATGTGTTCTATCACCCCTTAAACTTTTTTTTAAAACCAAAAACACTCTATGTATGTGATGTCTTATAAAGTATGAGATGTGTTGAGTTGGATATTTTAAGTTAACCCGTCGGATCCAGCGTTAAGAAATCGTGCTTTCGGTGACAGTGTCAAGTTGAGCATAGAAGTGTTGTGTTGAGGTAAAAAAAATAAAACAAAAAATGTTGTAAAATATTACCAGCTGTTTACAAGTAATTTGTCAATATGTAGAAAGAGTTTAAGGGAAGTTGCGAAGGTGGAAGTCAGATCGATATTGGTAATTTTTGGATGAGTATTTTATAGGAAATAAAGTGAATCGTTTCATTAGCTATTTACTTATTGACTTCCGAATTCAAGAAGTCCGTGCTTTTTGGATTTTGCTTTTTGGATGGTGTTACGATATAATTATTTGGAAGGTAAAGTAAACCTACTTGATTTCACGGAGCTCCAAAGTGCTGAGTTATATTTAATTATAATCTTAATATTTTGTAGTATTGTTATTTAGTTAAATTGAATCTAAAACTATACTCCGTCTTAGTGCCTCCCTCCCTTTATCCGTAAAATAATAAAGATTAGATTTTAAGACACTATTCTTCATTCTTAACACTTCTGAATCAAGATGAGCGATAACTCACACACTGAGAAAAATGTCTGTAACTGGCATCTAGAATCTAAATTATGGCTCTAGAAAAAATAGTTCCATGTCATCCCTATAAATTCTAGTCCCCTTTGAAAGCGAGTTCTAGAAACCCCTATTAGAATTCTAGAACGTTTGCCTATATTCTTGAGCGCAAAATTATTTAAAAATCTCTGCAAATAAATGTGAATACAACAAGTGGGTTTCAGCAATTATAATCTTGGTATATTACTCAGTTCTAGAAAATCAAGAAAGAATTTCTCGCAACACAAAAGATTCAGAATATTCAGAATATTGTTTCACCATCTAGAAATGTGTAGACTAGAAATTCTCGATCATTTCGTCTATTCAGTTTATTGGCGTGCCTTATGCGCATAGCTCGGAAATCAATATCTCAAGTTAAGGGATTTAGAAAATGACCACTTATTCATTCTAGATGAAGGCGGTATATATTTTTTTTCTCAGTGCAAGTTTAGGTTATAAAGCAGCCTCTACAACCTAATACATTTAATTAGTTCGATGCTTTATTTTTTTCTTTACAAGTGTATGATAACTAAAATATGAATTACAATTTTATGATAACTAACGTTACGTATTTCTTGGTGCATTTGCTTAATTATTATTTTTTAAATGTTAGGCTGTATAACAATTAGTTTAACTTAAATATTTAAAAAATGCAATTGTTTTAATAACTCTACATGTTACTGGATTATAACTTTCGCTAGGAAAGGTATAATAGTTGGTAAACTCATTATCATAACTTTAAGTACGAGAATTCATTTGTGAAAGCAATCTTGAAATGACTTTCCTGCATTTCCTGCATTCGCTGTAGTCACACTCCAGCGCTAAAGTCAAAGAGTTGTTAAGTGGGAGAACAGATGAGGGAAATTTTCACTCCTTATTAAATGTGAAAATAAAGTGGGGTTGCCTTTGTATTATTTTCAATTTCTAATGTACAAAAGCTCTGAAAACAGAACTAGCAGTTTAATTTCTACTTCTCTGAGACTGAATTCTAATAGTTTCATACAAATCATTTAGACGTTTGAATACAAAGTTAAAGTACATCGCTTTGAAAGAATATGCAATTTATGCAATTTATTTTGAAGCAATTTATTTGAAAGAATATGCATATGCAATTTATTTTGAAAAATACTTGAAATAATTTTGTAGTGTGTAAACTTTGATTTATCAAAAAATTATGCTAAATCTCTAGTTGAGTGATATACATCAGGATGTAATAAATATGCTTAATAGAATATATCAACTTTTAATATAAAATAGAGGAATCTTTTTCCTAAAAATAAATAAATAAATAAAAAGTTCTTGATAAAAATATTTTAGTTCAAATATAAATATGTCCGTCTACTTTTTAAAGAAAATTTACGATGCAAATGTGTACCATTCTTTTTTCTCAATTTTTCTCCTTTGTATGTCATTAGAATAAATATGTACTCCTTAAAATTCAAAATATAGAAAGACTGAGGAATATAATTATATTAAAGAAATAAGCCTTATATCTGATACTGTTGGGTTGTTTGGAAAGTAATTTCTTTTGATGAAAATGAAAGACGATTATCAATTATCGTATAGTGTACAAATATTTTATTGAATTACACATTCTGTATTTTAGTTAAATATCATTTGCCATCTTTCTTGCCATTCCACATTCATGAAATTTCTGATATTTGGTGGCAAAATACTTAACCAAACCATATTCGATGTCCTCATTTGACGTTTATTTAATTTTTAAATGTTCATTTGATTTTTAAATGTTCATTCGATTTTTAAATGTTTTACCACCTAAAAAAGTTTAAAGGAGACCGGATCAAGTAATAATTCGAAGGTGCCAAATCTGAAGACAATGATAGTAGTATATCCCATTTAATCTGCAAAATATTTTGGAGAATTAACAAACTTGTATGCGGTTTTGTATTATCATGGTGAAACACTACATCTTTTCTATTGAACAATTCTGGCTCTTTTTGTTTCAGTGCATCATACAATTTCTCCACTTGATAACAATATACTTCAGAAATGATCATTCCAAATGTCCAGTAGAAGCTAAAAAAGAGTGATTCCAGTCTCACCAAACAGACAACATTACCATTTATTATTATTATTATTATTATTATTATTATTATCGAGTTTCGAAGTACTTTTTGTAAGGACATAGGAACCCATATGTTAAGTTTAAAATTAATGTAAGGTATTTCATGTGATCATCAACGGTTGAATTCGGTAATATGAATTTCTCAGCAATCTCTCGAGTTGTTATTTGACAGTTTTCATAAGTTAATGCCTTTATTTTGTCTTCATGAGCTTTAACTGATCTTCCAGAAGACGGTGTATCTTCAACATCAAAATCGCTTTGACGAAATATTGCAAACCAGTTTTGATACAGGCGTTCTTGCAATGCATATTCTCCATACACTTTTTTTTTTTTTTTGCTTGAACAGTATTTTTGTCTTTTCGACTGTAAAAAAGAATGTGTGCTGCAAATGGTGCTTTCGGCATTCTATATTTTATTGGTCACCAACCAAAAATATGTGCGGAATCAAACAAACATTCTCACACCCTAGTCTTTCTCGAAATTAGTCTCACTGACGATATTGAGTGTCCCCAAATTCTTAACTCTTTACAATCTCTGAACTACCCGGGAAATATATCAGAAGTCATTAGCTCATACCTATGGGACCGGTCAGTCGCAATCAACTAGGGACTAGGAACCCCTGACCTTCCACAGTCAATAGGATGTCCACGAAGCTCCTGTCTAGGCCCCATACTTTGTAACTTAGTAGCCAATAACATTCTTCATGAAATGAATACTAAGGACCTCCAAAAGTTTGACTATGTTGATGATTTCTCGTTTATTCTTTCGGGCTGAAAAAGGAAAGAACTATAGAAACAGGATAGGGAGGCCTTTCCCTTTTCACCTCACTCCTTCGATGATATAATCTTTCTCCATCACTGAAAAATCCCTAACACTAAATTTCTCTTTTTCCAAGCCGCTTAAAAGAAGTCTAGTGATAATAATCCTAAGGATAACTATACACAAAACCTTAACTGGTTCTGACACATTAGTGATTTAAAAATTAAACTATTAAAAATTTACAACTCCACAAATCTGGCAGGCAAAAAATGAGGGATAAGCACAAATTTTCTAAAATCTGGTATAAAACAGTAATTGATAAAATTCGCCCGTACGTGGCAGGAATCTGTGGTTGGGGGAATTAAACAACGCTGCGACAACTAAATTTAACTTCATCCAAAGAATGTTCTTACTACAAATTTCGCGACGCTATACAACCACTTCGACTGCTGCCCTCGCTGTTATCATTGGAACCCTTCATGTCCACCTTCAACTTAAATATTTCTACCTAAAAACCAAGATTCTTCAACTCAACAACCCTCACATGAAAGAAAAACACTTTCCAAATAAATAAATCCGAAACATTTAGATAATTTAGATAATTTCTGATCAAACGTGCAGTGTACTCATTGTACTTCTGATCATCATCATTGTACTTCTGATTGAATCTATTGGTCTTCTAGTAAGTGACGTTACACAAATATATAGGTACCTGTGAACTGTATCATCCAATAAAATGATCTGTTTAATTTCCTTTACTTGTATTAATACTAAATCAAATCAGTCTTAAAAATGAAATCGTTTGTATAATACGTGTATCATAGTTGTAATTGTTCTTCATGGTTCGTTACATTTTTTGTAAAAATATTAGAAGTATGCTTCATCATATGTTATCACAAATCTCCCTCCTGCTAAATATAATAGAAATGGCGACCAGAAATAAAGAGGAAAGCATTAAAATGTTATTTTATTCTGCAGTAATTACATTCGATTTCACAAAATTCAGTTAATGCAACGTTCTGTTTTATGTAAAAGAAAAAAAATTTACAAATCGTCCACCAATGAATGGAAAAAAAAAGAAAAGGAAATATGCTACTAATATTAGTTTATTTACAAATCTAAACATAACGAGAAAATTTATTACTTCACATGAATTAACCACCGTATAACGAGACGACGATTGTATTAGCATTATAAATTTCTGTCTGGTGTCTCGGGGAAGTGCCACTGAGCATCATTCTTTATAATTAGTCTGCGATTTGTTTATTTCGAGAAAAGGGAAGTATACATTTGTTTTTTTCTTTTTTCCTTTCTTTTATCTGATTGCTTATATTATTAGAATTAACTTATATTTACATTTAAAATGTTCCAAAATGTTTAAACAATTTCGAGAATTCAATGATTTTATCGAGCTTTTTGATACTTACATCCGCCGTTTAGATCAACATTTTGTTCTTTTCGATGTGAACACAAGAAACGCGTACCTACAATAATATCCTTCCGCGGACCGAAATTATATAATTTACTGACAAATTTACTTTTTCCAGGCCTTTCAGAATCGAAAACATATGCGGAAATAGTGAATGTTTTAATGAAACATCTGGGCAAAAGCCCAAACAAAATTACTGAAAGAGTTAAATTTAGAAAATGCTTCCGTGGGGAAAATGAATCAGTTCAAGATTTCAGTGTTCGTTTAAAGAAATTTATAATACATTGCGCATTTAAGGGTGATATTCTGTCAGAAAATTTGTTTGAACAATTTTTACGCGGATTAAAAAATGAAACAATTCAAAGCAAATTAATGTCGCAGGTTTAGGGTTTAACTTTTGAGAAAGCCGTAGAACAGGCCGTAACTATGCAAAGTACTGAAAACGATATGGAAGAATTACAAAATAAAAATTTTAAATTAGTAAATTTGAATAAACTTTCTACTCATAAGAAACCGAAAGAAAATTATTCTCAAAACTCCGCGCGCAAATAAAAGTAAAACTCTGTGTTACCGGTATGGAAATCGTTCTCATTTAGCAAATGTTTGTAAATTTGTTAATACAAATTTTGTAAAAAACGTGGGCATTTGAGTAAGGTGTGCAGGAATGCACAAAACAATGTTGCCCAAATGAAAAAATGTAAATGTTCTTGAAACCGTAGATTTTTTGCCATTACATTCTGAAAGCACCAAATCAATAAAAACTTAAGTTTTGATAGAAAATAACGCTAAAGCAGAAATGGAGTTAGATACAGGATCGGCTATTTCCGCTGTACCGATATATCGTTTTCGAAGATTATTTCCTGAACATAAAATGTTTCCCGGCGATATACAATTAAAAACAACTACAGGAGAAATTTTCCACCCCGGGGGTTTCGTCAGAGTAAATGTATCTTACAAAAATAAAACCAGAAATGTTAAGTTATATCTCTATATATTAAAAAAAAGTAACTGTCGCTGGCGTCAATTTTTTTTTGTCTACGACAGCAACTTCTCGCGGAGGGCAGGGTTCTCCGCGTCATGAGATATATCAGTGCATTCAGACTGCTTCAAGGAAGGCATTACAGCTGCTTACAAATTTCTATCATTTTAATTAACGAAGTTATTAAGTAAAAACGCGGGTTTATAAAGGTACTCTATTTGCCACCGGAGGGAAAAGTTTCTCTTATGACGTTTCTTTCTGTGTCTCTGACGTCACTTTCCTCAGGAAAATTAAAATGTGATTAATAGTGTAAATAAGAAAAATTGAATAATTGGCATCTTTGAGATGCTCGAGAGAAGAAAAAAATATTTAGAATAACAAAACATTTTAAAATAACCGATATTTTAAAAATATTACGTAAAAATTTAATAAAGATGAAACGAAAATTAGCTTATGTTTTTATTTTAGTTTATATTATGGTATAACTTCAGTATATCCCCACAGCTGAATTTGGCGATTTTTCTTTGGCGCCGTTTTGAACGATAACTATGTCGTTCTGGACTGTTAGCGATATAATATGGCAGCCTATATGTTGTTTATTTGGGATTTATGATTTTATGTTTTATGATTTAGATTATGATTTTATGATTTAGATTATTATTTTATGATTTAGATTATGATTTTATGATTTTTAGATATATGATTTAACCATAATCGCCAACAAAAAATCGCCAAATATCGTTGTGGGGATATGCTAAAGTTGTTCCATTATTTTAACGTTAGGCGAAAAAGATTTAGTAATGAATACCATGATTATGTTAAACAATTATTGGTATAGAGTTAGAGATTAAACGCAGGCATTTTTAAAATGGAATTTATGAGATAAAAATTTATAATAGTTTGTATAAAGATTTAATTTTTTAACTCAAAACATATTTAATAGGATAGATCTTTACTATGACCAATTTAGCGATTTTTAAAATTTAGAAATGAAGCTCGTACGTTTTTCGCCAAGGAATTCATTTACGCAACCACAATAGACATTTTAACTCTAGCCATGCCTTCCTTAGAGATAAATTATAAAATGGTGCAATAATAATGATAATAATAATAAAATCCGCAACCTATTTTTGTTTTTTGAGCATTGATATAAAACTTTGCAGAAAACAGAATTTAATACAACAGGACATTTTTTTTTTTCTATATAAAGGAATATAGTAACTGCATTGCTAAAATATTGTAGTTACAGCTAATACAGGACCTTATTGGCTGATTTTAAATTTTTCATTTATTTTGACGATGATTTAAATTATCTATAGCAATTATGCATGTCAAAATTTTCGCGAGAAACGTCTAAGCTACTTCGGTGCCAAATTTAAAATTTCGCCAAGAGGTTAAACTGTACCATTGTTTTAGAACGACTTTTATTAATTTTATTTTAAATATTTTTCAACTTAATTCACGAGGGAAAAAAAGAAGAAAATTTTTTATTTGATCTAAATGTACAAAATATCTCCAGGTAAAATATCCGTTTTTCGTTCTGTTCATTATTAGAAAGAAAATGGCTGAAGTAGTTTTTCCTGTACCATTGATGTCTTTATAAATTAAATTAAATTAAACTAAATTATCCAGTATCATTAAATTTCCTTCTCCACGCTCATTTTTTATTTTCTAAACTTAATATTAATATATATAATGATCCTCATCTGTCATGAACGAATCCGGTTAGTACCGCTTCAAAACAGAAACTTTTGGCAGCCATTTTTTTTTCCGTTTGTTCAACTCACTGAGCTGGTTCAACTTACGAAAACATACATATAATATGTTTTGTATCGCACGTATTCTTATTTACTTTCCCTAAAACCTTGAAAAACTATTCAATTGTAATGTTTAAAGATCTAAACTAAATATAATGGATCACTGGCTATTATAAACATGAATCTATAAATAGAATTATGAAACTTCATGATTGTAAGCAACGGAATACCAAATAAAAACAAACCAAAACTGTTGCCATTCAGAAAATACAAATTCCAAATGGATTCCGAATGAACGACTCTTTGACTGTTTCTACGAAAAAAAAAAAAAAACGCTTAAAGTATTTCTAAATCTATTAAAGCCTTAAAACTCTTAAAATATTTGTAAAAGCATATTAAAGTCTTTAAATATTTTTTTCAAGCTTCATTGTTTGTTTACATTGTAAGGTATGATTGGCGTCGAGTTCAGTACGTAAATGACGCCAGTTGATTTTAGTTTTGAAATTAGTGTAAATTTATAGATGGGATAGAATGTTTGGTTGGGCAAGTAAAGGTCACCAGCTGAAATGAGTATTGAAAGTAGAGTAGTCTAAGGTGATAATGTCGAGTCAAGATAAAATGTTCGGTTGAGAATGAGAAAGTCCCTAGCTGGATCCCGGATATTTTGGCGATGTTGCGGGTGAGATAGCTGGTTGGAAGTATCGAGTAGAGTTGAATTTGGGTTAGCATGGAGTGTCTGTAATTATTGGATAGTTAATTAACAGGGAGCAGCCCCCGCTCATCACTCTTGGAGCGATATAGAGCGCTTCTAAGGGGACTACTCGCAGTTTATTGAAAAACTCAAAAAAAAAAAAAAAAAAAAAAAAAAAAAGAAAAGAAAAAGAAAAGAAAAAGAAATTACAAAATTCGCCAGGCCCAATCCGGCCTAAGCCGACAGTGGGCGATTATTCAGGAGCTGAAATTGCCGGGCTATGCCCCACGCAACAGGTGGCATGAAGTATACGAAAGTTCTTGATTGAAAAGTCTATATGAGTAAAGTCTCTGGGAAATGAAACACATTGCTAAATACTGGTACTTCTGCAAGTTGCCAGGATAAAATCCCATCGCGACAACGGGCAAGAGCAGATGATGGTGGAAATTATATTGGATAGTTAATTAGAAAATACGCAAGCAAAGTGATGACGTCACTGGCCGTCAGCCGATGCAAAAAAAAAAAAAAAAAAAAAAAAAGATTTCCTATGTTAATCGCCCATTGGATGTTTTGTAAAAAATTATTAAAAATTGAGGCAAATTATTTCTCGATTTTATTCCCCATATTTCGGTATAGGTATGTATTAGTTATCGTCTGCATGCGATTGATTAAGTTGTTTTTGCTGTAAAATTGGTAAAATTTAAATTTCAAAACTCTAGAAAAAAAAATGGCAAACTTCCATATTCGATTCAAAACAAACATTTCATTTCAAAGGATGATATTTACACAATAAATATCCAACTAATATACTAATTAAAAGGAAAATGATAATATTCTATCATAATTTGAAGTCAAATTTGTTTTCAAATGTCTAAATAAAGTGTCTGATATAAGATACTCATATGTTGCAGCGGAATAGATTTAATATATCTGTCATCCTTGGCGGGAAAAAAAATAACGCCAAATTATTTTGGCGAACATATTTAATTCCTTTCAAAAATCATGGTTATTTTATCTAGACACACACAAGAATATTCAAATATTACTATTCACAAATAATAACCACATGCAAAAAGTATTAGGCAAAAGAACTACTCTGCAAGAAAAACTTTGAAAATGAAAAGGGAGAGACGAATATTAAAATTTATTAATCCTGAAAAATCATTTGGATTAAAACATAAAAAAATTTATGTTTGATTTGTGATTTATTACCATTTATTTTTATTTGAAATATACTTTAGTTTTATTATTTCTCTTTTTTTTTTTTTTTTTTTTTGTAGTAATTTTGAAATAAACAGATCATGACTAAATTATAGGAAATTTTGAAAGGGGATGTTTTTTTTCTTTCATTAAAATTTCAATAAGAACATTTTTAAGAGGTTAAATTACTTAATTTCTTAAAATAAACTCAACATTTATTAATATCAAAGCATTAAAACAATAATTCAGAAAATTAAGAAACAACAGTCACTACAATTTCCTAAAAATCCTTAAAAATAATAATTTTTCATTCTTCTAAATATCAAAATTATATATATATATATATATGTGTGTGTGTGTGTGTGTGTGTGTGTGTGTGTGTGTGTAAATCAAAATTACAATATAAACTTTCATTCTTAAAACATAGAATAAAATTCCTAATTATCAAATATCACTATATTTATAATAATAACCTTTTCCTTAAATATTATTTATATCAATTTTCACAATACATCACACCAATTATAGCAGCTTTGAAAAATTTCTAATTAAAATCGTGTAAATAAAATTCAAAATTGCAATAGTAAAATTTTTAACTATCACAAGGCATATTTAAAATTAAAATTAAATACTTTTAACAGAACTTCGTGCTGGCAGAAAGTTTTTTTGGTAGGGGATCCCCTCCTTCTACAGTGCCGACTGCACTTTGTGGTTGGTGTACTTTGTAGTACGCCAACCACAAAGTGCAATCGGCACTGTAAAAGGAGGGGATCCCCTACCGAAAAAGTTTTCTGCCAGCACGAAGTTCTGTTAAAGGTATTTAATTATAATTTTAAATATGAATTATAAACTTTGTTAAAAGTAGTTCACATAATATCACAATTCAATTTTAAATGCAAAAGATCATGTTTATAAAATGAAAAAGTTTATAAAAGTATTTCCGTCCTCATGTGAGATATTTTTTTCCCCCTAGCAAATACTCCCTGGCATAAACCCACAATAACTATACATTTCAAACAATACTATTTTTAACTTTTTAAGAAATAGGCTAAAAATGTACGACAAATTTTATGTTTTCTTTTTAATATTAGAGTGGTTCTTAAGTTTTTCTAAATTTCTGACTATTTTTCACCACTTTCCCCACCATTTCTCTGACTCTTACTACTTATTTCCCATGAAATTCCAGGACATTTGTGAAAATGTTAGTGATTTAGAATAACGAGCTTTCAAATATGGCTAGATTTCACAAAATTCCCTGACTCCTTGTTTTTCCCTGATCACAAGCCACACTGAATATAAAGTAAACAAAAAATGTCAAAGATAATATTACATAAAAAGATAATTCAGCAACAGTATATTTTTAAGAAAAAATTTTAACAGATTGGCAGTTAGGAGAAAGTATTAGTGTTTAAAAAAAAAAAAAAAAAAAAGTGAAAGCATATTTACGCATACAGAAAAAGAAGAATTGTTACCTTTAAAGTGCACATTGATGTCATTATAGGCAATGAAAGGCAAGAAAACACTTCAAAACTATCTGATTTTTTCCCACATGAAAGGCAGTTTAATGTTGATTTTAATAGACCTTCAAAAATATCAGATATTCTGGAAATATTGTCAGCTTTATATTGCAGCCAAAAAATATTCTCAGGATCTAAAGTACATTCAAGATCTAATTGAGGTACAATTTTCTTCTGAAAATTAAAACAAGGCAATATGAGAAAGATGCGAAATATAGAGTACAACAATAATAATAATAAAAAGCATTGAATTATTGCTTAACAACAAATTGAGATAAATTTGCTGTTTAAAAATAGACAATTAAAAATGAATCTAATTTTTTACATGAACTGTTTCTATATTAAGTTACATCTGGATAATTACAGTTAAATATGAATAAATTACACCAAAAACTATTAAATTCAAGCTCGGAAAATTTCACTACAGTGACAGCCCCCCCCCCTCCTAATTATTTTTTTCACAATACTAGAATTTTATGAAACTAATTAACTTTGGCTTTGTCATACTGATAGAGTTAGAATAATTATAAATATTAAAGGGAAAAAGAAAAAAAAAAGGTGTTTAAATATTACATATTGTATTATTTATAACTAAAAAATGGAAAAAAGAATTTTGATGATTCTAATCATTTAACTCATTTTCCATAAAAAAAAAAAAAAAAAAAAAAAAAAAATAAAAAAAAAAATATTTATTAGTTCCCCCTTTCTTTCCCCCCCCCCCCCGAAAAAAAAAAAAAAGATTAACATTAATGGCTGTAAATTTTACATTTATATTATTAATCTTCATTCAACACCAGTATTTTGGTGCATTTGTTTGCTAATCAAGTTAATGTTGTATTTCTCTGAATAAATTTAATAACTTAGAATATTTTGCGTTAATTTTCTAAGTTTAAAATTAAAAAAAAAAAAACAATTGAGAGCTTACCTTACTTAAATCTGCATGTAATTTTTCCATTAATACTAGCAGAAATTCATGCGCATCCTGCTGCTCATTATTTGTACAAACTGCAAGGAATTTACTGGCTTTATTCTGAAAGACAGCAATATTAGGAAAAACTCGTTATAAATTATGTAAATTAAAATATAAATTAATATCTTCTAATAATAAATAGATAAATGATAAAAAGTTTTACAGCATAAATATTTTCAATGTTATAATACTTTAAATAAAAAAACTACTACTACTCTAAACACGTATTTGTTTTTCAGTATTACCTTCTTGCATTAAATTAATAAGTTTTTTCAAAGTTAGTTCATTACTTGTGTTAAATGGCAAATGTATAAATTGCATTAAATGGTAAATGTATGCTTTTGAGATATAGACTTTTACATTTTATTAAAATTACATTTTTATGTACGTAAATAAATGCATAAGTCGATACCATATTTGAAAATCTTATGCATTATTTATTTTAAGAATAATGTTATGCAAATATAATGTTAAGCCACAATATGTATTATTAAAAAAGAAAATTGAACATGTACATTTCTATCTAAATGATTTTAGGATTTTTGCTATTTTTATTAGTTTCCCCCCCCCCCTTTTTTTTTCAAAACAAAGATTAATCAGACCCTTGTTTCTGTGTGCATATGTTCTTTTCTTTGGGTATGTGTGTGTACATTATTATATCCCGTTCGATGACCTTGTATTAGAAATGTGATGGGCCTCCCCGAAAAACAAATCCTGGCTACGGTCTTGAGTGGTGACTCAAAAGGTGTGTCTCAACATACAGTGTAGTGTACACTGCTGAGTATAAGTCTATGTAGTTAGCAGATGATTTTTCTCCCTCTGCAGACAGCACCTGCAATAGGCCAAGGAATATTGGCACTGGACCATAGAATGGAAGAAAGACATTTTGTCCAATGAATAACATTTTCAGGTCATCTTTATTCATGGGTGTGTTGCAATGCGGCATTTTCCAACAGAAACCCTGGTCTAGATAGAATAAGGTAGTGGCAGCAATTATGGTGTAAGCAATGTTTTGATGGGGTATATTAGAGCCCATTCACTAAAAGAAACTAACCTTGACATCAGTGCATTATGTGAACACCACTGCAGACTAGGTGCATTTCTTCATGACAACAGTGTTTTTGGCAGTTGATGGTGTTTACCAAGCCATGTTATAAAAGCCAAATTGTCCAGAAATGATTTAAAGAACATTCTGGTGAATTTCAAATTACATCTTGGACTCCAAATTCATTTGGCATAAATCCAATTCAGCATTTGTGGTTCCACCTTGAAAACTGAATTCATGCTGCCACACTACCACCACAGAATGTGCAGGAATTCAGATCAGTGCCTTGTACCAGACACCTCAGACTACATATCAGCACTTTGTTAAGTCATTGCGCTTTACCAGATGTCAACAATTTTGAGGGTGAAAAGTGGTCTTACATCATATTAAACAAGTGGTCATAATGTAATAGCTGTTTGGAGCATGATAATTTACACATTCATTTATTTACATTACATGAAAGTATAATTTTGAAAGATTGTAATATGAAGATATAATAATTTTATACAACAAAAAATTCAAACCACAAAATTCAACATTTCAAAAAAGCAACAACATAGTAAAAACTTGCTTTTGTTCAAACCAATTAAACACGTCAAAATTTTATTGAATAGCATTTGAATTTCTTTTTAGAAAAAAAAAAAAAAAATATATATATATACTATGCTTAATAGATCATCTTTATTATATATATATATATATACATACATGCAAAGGTAACAGATTTATTCAATGTATTACTTTGTTATGATACGCAGCAACACAAAACAATTGAGTTTTGAAATTTGTTTGTGTGTTGAAAATGGTATACACTGATTAGCAGATGAGTCAATTGTGTCACCAAGTTTAACCAATTTTAGTCTATTGAAATTTATATATATATATATATATATATATATATATATTCATAAATAAAATTGGGACTTAACAAAATGACTGAAAATTTCTTTTAAGATAAAAATAACATATAAATTGAAAAGAAATATTTTAAAACCCAAAATTGTTTGCTATATCAAATACACAAGCAATTGATTCTTCAGAATGAATTAAAAATTGTTTACACTTTAAATGATTTTATTAGCATGGTTTAGACCAAGTGGCCTGGACAAGCTTTCAGACAATTGATCATCTTTTAAATCATCAAATATAAGAGTATGCTCCTCTGTATTCAATAGCTATTTTAAAAACTATGATAGCGAAATTTCTAAAGTACACATGATAAAGTTTGTAAGCCTTCAAGAGACATTTGTGATCATGTCTAATTCTCTTTTCAAGGAGGGGAAGAAGAAAAAAAAATCTGATATATATTTAAAATGTATAATTCATGGAAAAAATATTTCCTGTTAGGCACGACTAACTTAAATTTAAATCACAGTTACTTGACTCAAACATTTACTCTCCTTACTGCCCCTTCATGAGTGAGCCTGGGTAATTCGTTTACCAGAGTTTTGAGCTTGTGATTACAGAACAGTGGGATTGACACTCCAGCTGACAAAAGATTGTTGTGTACATTAATGGTAGCTGCTGCACATAAAATTTGTTGTGGCTGCAATCTCCTCCATGTTCTATAAAAATAATACATTTGGGGGTTACTTATCGACAGAGGATCAAAATTGTGATTTCATGTCTTTCGATCACTCTTGAAGCCCAGGCCATCTCCAAATGCCCATAGTTTAGATCTAGTGCGATGTCAAAACCATAAATCCAAAAAATTTCCTGAGTTGCATTTGCAAGAAAGACATTTTCGAAATTTGAAGTGTCGCTTCTCAATTTGCACAACATTTGACAAAAATTACACTCAATGTAAAATATATATATATATATATATATATATATATTAATTTATTGAATATAAGTTGTGAAATCAAATCTTGAGTAATTTAAATTTTTCTGCTTAAAAATGATTTATTAAAAATCATTAGAATGCATGAAAAACAATCATGACATAATTATCAAAAAGAACTGATTAAAAAAAAAAAAAAAAGTACACATTTCTTCTTGTTTGCTTTTGATCTTTTCTGTGGAGGATCAAAATTGTGATTGCACGTCCCTGGATTACTTCGAAGGAAAAATCCAAGACCGTCACTAATCGCCCACTGCCCAGCTTCTGTGTGACCTTAAACCCCTTAACTCCAAACCTTTTCCTTTTTCTGCATCCCCGCAATGGGAATGAAATTGTGATGACCTGATGTTCATATTGCCTGACATTTAATAAGAGGAATGTGATCGTTTGGGATTGAGTATAAGAATTTTACACATGTTCAAATGCTCTCATTTTGCTCTCAAAGAAGCAAACCTGTGTTTTAATATACATAAGATTCTTATACTATAAACAATGAAATTTTATGCTATAATTTAAAAACAGCAGATTTCAGAAGTTCAAAACTGATGATTAAGTTAGTTATTATTATTTAATAGCAAACAGGTTTTTTCATAAATATACTAAAAAAAAACCTTACTTCATGCTTCTTTAAATTCAGCCATAGCACTTGCATTTTTGTGCTAATGGTTTCGGTGATTTTCTTGAGATCGATGGAGGGATATCAGTTAACTACATCAAAACTTACTAGTATGTGGTTTTGGTTAAATTCAATTTCACAAAATTTTTTAATAAATTCTTCAATTGAGTGCAAACTAGTTTCAGAAGGGGGGAGAAAGGAAAAATAGATATTTGTCATATTTTTCGAGGGGATACCCGGGATCTTCACATTTGCTTACAATAGGACGCATTTTGGGTGGATTTTTGTGATCTTTGTATCTTCCGAAAATTCTGGAGGTATTGGAGGCATACAAAATATTTTACAGTTTTGAAAGTTATTTTTTAAAGCATAACAAACGTCGGACATCATTTTAAATGTTAAGATTTTTTTTTTTTTTTTTTTTTTTTTAATAGACTAATTTTATTTGTTAGATTTTCGAATTACTAAAACAAAACTATTGCAAAATATAGACAAAGAATTTTCAAAATACCTTAAAATCTCTGGGATAGAATGATTTATACTGTCCCGTCCATAATGCTTTAATAACAGCTGCAAATTCTTCCACGAGATGTCCAGTTGTTCCTTGATTTTCATCTCTTTAAAAAAGGGAGTCAAAATTCAATTTTTTTTTTACAATAGATTAAAAAAAAAAAAAAAAAAAAAAAAAAAAAACTTAATTCTAAGAAATACAATATTATCAATGCTAAAACAAACAATAAACTAGTATGTTGTGGCCACCACAAGACTTTCTTCTATATTTTCCTATACATATTCAATCAGTAACAATATTTAAAAAAAAAAAAAAAAAAAAAAAAAAAAAAAAAAGATATTTTTTTTAATTTTTTTTTTTTTTGTAAAAATTAATACATATTCAATCTCTAACAATATTTAAAAAAAAAAAAAAAAAAAAAAAAAATAGAATTTTTTTTTTGGTTAAAAGTAAAAAAAATCGATAACTTTGTTTTAAATTACTACAGATTTATAGTTCAACCATTCGCTTTAAAGGTATTGACGAGATCTTTCAAATGATACCCATCTTCAAAATTTACCCCCCACGGGGGGGTACTTCCCCCCCCATGCACAAAATTTTTTTCCTATTACGTACTACTATTATCAATAATTCATATTAATTTTACAATCACAAGTGAACTCTTATTATGCACATTTATATGAATTTTTGTCCAATACTGCCATGTTAAAAATTTAGATAAAATGCTATCACAGCGCCTCCTGTTGAGCTATTGATCCCCAAATATAATCAGCACCAGTTTATGTCGGGGACCAACTAAATACCAAGTTTGGTAAAATTTCGTTAAAAAAAATATATATATACGATTTTTTTTGTTAAAAGTAAAAAAAATCGATAACTTTGTTTTAAATTATCACAGATTTATGGTTCAACCATTCGTTTTAAAGGTATTGACGAGATCTTTCGAATGATACCCATCTTCAAAATTTAACCCTCCCGGGGGGGGTACTTCCCCCCCAGGGGGGAACAGATGCCCCCCATGCACAATTTTTTTTCTTAGTTAACTACTACTATTATCAATAATTCATATTAATTTTACAATCACAAGTTTAAAATAACTCTCATTATGCCCATTTATACGAAATTTTGTCCTATGCTGCCATGTTAAAAATTTGCATAAAATGCGATTACAGCGCCACCTGTCGAGCTATTGATCCCCAAATCATCTGGCCTCCAGATCATGTCAGGGTGCAACTTAATACCAAGTTTGGTTAAATTTCATTCATTGGTTCGTGAGATACAGCGTCCACAAAAAAATGATACAGACAGACAGACACACAGACAGACAGACATTTTCTAAAAACTATCAATTCGTGTTCAGGACATCCCAAAACGTGTAGATCCATCAAAAAACTGAGGTCGAAAATTTTCGCGAATCCAATACTTTCTCTATATTACATATAGAAGAAAATAAAAAAAGAAACACAATACACTCGTAATTTAGAAAAAAAAAAAAATGAAACCAGTTGCTGTGGTCATTATAAAAATTTGCTCTCTCTCCATCTTTTTTATTATTATAACATCGCCTACCAGTTAACATGCAGAAAAATTCAATTAATAAAGCTTCCCAAAGTTTTACAAATACAGATTTTTATAATTTTAACCAATGTATACTGATGTAGCAATGGAAAAAAAATTGCAGAAAGTGGGTAACAGCAATATTATCTGTCATCTATTAGTCAATATGTACCAATTTGAATCAGAATATTATTTTAATAATATCACATATTCAGTTTGTGTGTTTATAAGCAACAGAAGTGAAGGTATAGCTTTATCAGAATCAAAGAAATTTACAATTTAACAATGCCTCCTACTAAATGATATGCATCCAAATTAAATCAGCATAGTTTTTTCTAATGGTTCTCTTACATATAACGTTCTGTGCACAAATACATAAATAAAAGCAAAGATATAGCTTTCCAATGAATAGAGAAAATTGCAATACAGAAGTACCACCCCTTGAGCTAAAACATGTCAAAAACCTAATCAACATCAATTTATGTCGAAGACTAACCAAATACAAAGCTCTCTGTAAACTACATTCATTGTTTTGTGAGCCCCACTAAATTTTGGTCACAGACTCAGACTTTTTTCAAAAATGGATAAATCATGTGTAGGAAACCTCAAAAGGTATAAACACATTGAAAAAACAGAGGTCGAAAATTTTTACAAATCTTCTTTTCATCTTATTTATATAAAAGAAAGTAAAAACGATGTAAAACTGACAACGTTAAGTAACAGTTTAGTGAAAGTAATCAAGGTTTCATTTCTTGATACAATATGCATAATTAACCCCATATGGTACAAAACTGGAACTGGTTTCCAGTTAAAAAAAAAAACAGCAGTCTTAAAATAGAAAACTTTATAGAAAAACTGTTGACAAAAGTCATTGATAAATTTTTAAGTATAAATAAAATTAGTGCTGCACTGAGTAGCACTTTGGCCTAGTAACCGAGTACTCGGCCTTTTACTACTCGGCCGAGTACCGAATACTGAGTAGTTGTAAGAATGAGTAATTGATGCACATATGAAGAATTTTGCACATCTTGAAATTTAAAAAAAAGGCCTTTTAAGTACAGAAACTTAAGTTAAATGGCAAACAGCATGTTTTCATGAAATGTTTCAGAACTTTTGTAGTGTATATTACTATATACACAATTAAGTTCATTGTTATATTTGATACTTCCAGCTTAGTGGATTATTAAAACCATAATAACTGATAAATTCATTCTTTATTATATAGTCTTTCTCAGATGCGAATCATTCTCAGATAATTCTTAGAGAACATAAAATTTCCTGTAATTTCAGGCTTAATTTAAGATGCATGAAATTTACATATGAAATAAGAACAGTAAAATAAATATTTTATCATTTCAAACATGATAGATTTCATTAATCCTCAAATTCTAGAAGAGTAAAAATGACGGGTGGTTTTGGGCCATAATTTGCAAAACAACAAATTTGATTATTAAAATATATTTTTAATAACACTTTAGTGTATTTACTCTTTCCATAATTATTATTTTTTAAATTAAAAATCAATCTTTTCTTACAGTTTTAAAAGTGTCTTACTTTTATTTTCACAAATATGTGACTAAAGTTTTATCTACAATATTAGTATTACATAAGGATTTTTTTTTTTTTCTAAAATGTTTTATTTTTGTCCGTTTTATAGCTACAATTATATGTACTAAGTTTTTATATAAAAAAAAAAAAATTGCATATTACACACATACAAGATGATTATACTTAAATTCTTGTAACTAAAATGGATACGTTCATATAATAAATCATCTCTATACCGAGTTTGGTGGCAATCTACTCGCCCGTTTTAACTGCAGAAAGCTGTTTGCAGCAAAAGTTTAATGTCTCTATATTTATATTTTCATATTTTTTTAGTTTGTTTATTAATAAACAACTCTTATGAATACATTTCTTTCAATAATACATAAAAATAATGAAATTATAACAACTACTCAGTATTGGTCCAAATTTGGCCGAGTGCCGAGTATATACCGAGTACTGGGTACAGCTCTAAATAAAATATTAAATTTTTTATCCACTGTCTTAGAAAAGTAAAAAATTGTAATGTTATTTTCATTAAATATTTTTTACACCAAACGATAACATTTTTACTTTCTTCTATATGTAATATAGAGAAAGTATTGGATTCGCGAAAATTTTCGACCTCCGTTTTTTGACGGATCTACACGTTTTGGGATGTCCTGAACACGAATTGATAGTTTTTAGAAAATGTCTGTCTGTCTGTATCATTTTTTTGTGGACGCTGTATCTCATGAACCAATGAATGAAATTTAACCAAACTTGGTATTAAGTTGCCTCCTGACATGATCTGGAGGCCAGATGATTTGGGGATCAATAGCTCAACAGGTGGCGCTGTAATCGCATTTTATGCAAATTTTTAACATGGCAGCATAGGACAAAATTCCGTATAAATGGGCGTAATGAGAGTTATTTTAAACTTGTGATTGTAAAATTAATATGAATTATTGATAATAGTAGTAGTTAACTAGGAAAAAAAAATTGTGCATGGTTAAATTTTGAAGATGGGTATCTTTCGAAAGATCTCGTCAATACCTTTAAAACGAATGATTGAACCATAAATCTGTGATAATTTAAAACAAAGTTATCGATTTTTTTTACTTTTAACAAAAAAAAAACTTAGAAAAAAAATCGTATTTTTTTTTTTTTTTTTAATGAAATTTTACCAAACATGGTATTTAGTTGGTCCCCGACATAAACTGGTGCTGATTATATTCGGGGATCAATAGCTCAACAGGAGGCGCTGTGATAGCATTTTATCTAAATTTTTAACATGGCAGTATAGGACAAAAATTCGTATAAATGTGCATAATAAGAGTTATTTTACACTTGTGATTGTAAAATTAATATGAATTATTGATAATAGTAGTACGTAACTAGGAAAAAAATTTTGTGCATGGGGGGCATCGCTTCCCCCCCTGGGGGGGAAGTACCCCTCCCCCGTGGGGGGTAAATTTTGAAGATGGGTATCATTCGAAAGATCTCGTCAATACCTTTAAAACGAATGGTTGAACTATAAATCTGAGATAATTTAAAACAAAGTTATCGATTTTTTTTACTTTTAACCAAATATATATATATATATATATATATTCGATTTTTTTTTTTTTTTTTTTTTTTAAATATTGTTAGTGATTGAATATGTATTAATTTTTACAAAAAAAAAATTAGAAAAAAAAAAATCTTTTTTTTTTTTTTTTTTTTTTTGTTGTTACTGTTTGAATATGTATAGGAAAATATAGAAGAAAGTCTTGTGGTGGCCACAACATACTAGTTTTCTGGTTGAAATTAAAAATGAATTAGTTAAATACAATTCACTTGACTTAGAGTCTTTTTTAAAAGGAAAACATTTTTTTTTTAAATATTTTTTAAAACTAAAATAATTTATTCTAAAGTTAGCTAATATATATAATTACCTTAGTATGTGTTCCACATACTCTCCACTGTTTATGAAGTCTGCAAGAGGAATTGTATTTGAAAGACACTGCAGGACGGAATTTAAATAACAAGTATTGCCTAAATTTTGCAAACCTGTAGCTGGTACCTACATTTATTAAAATAAAGAAATAAATTATTCTATATTTAATATTTTCTGTACCATTCTTTTAGAAATAACTTTCTCAATGAAATGAAGATTTAAATTACACTAAAAAAAAATCATAGTTAATAATATAATAATGTCTATACCATTTTAAAAATTAAAAACTTTAATTTTTCTAATTTTATTTATTTTCTAAATATATTTAAAAATCATGATGATAGCCGATTTACTGAATCAAAGCTTAACAACAAATACGCTGCAGAGTAACTCAACATGCACCCAAAATAGCATTTACACCCAAAACAAACATAGCTAATCCTTATTATGTAAAACAATAAATACTTATATCAAATGTTTACAATTTTTAACATATTTTAACTTGATGTGTAATGCTTAATTTTAAAAAGATTGTATATTACATGAAGAAAATCATTATATTAATGAATTTTTAACAGTATATGGTCAAGTACACTCGTATCAATCAACCAATTTCCTACAAAATGACTAATATTAAACCTTTTTCAATTTCACCACTGGCTACCTCCCAAATAGCACAGTTTGACAGGTGTGACAGCCTCGCAGGTGGCAAAAAATATCATAAGGACTTCCTTTTCTTAAAGCAGCTTTACCCAATGAAAGCCGAAAAATAATTTGCTATACGACCCCCGAAACGTTTGCTTCCCATCTAGCACAGTTTGATCAAAGAATATAGAAGAGAGTAGTAGAAGTTCTTTGGTTTGATAGCTGTGACAGCTCTCACTCCGCCTTCTTTAAAGGAGGTCGTTCCTGTGATGTTGCGATGCACTTAAGAAATATTATGTTTACTAATATATATATTATATATATATATATATATATATATATATATATATATGTATTTTACCGTATGTTATTCATTTCAATATGATGTATTTATTAAGTTCGATAAGCTAAACGCATTTATATTAAATTATATAAATTAAAGGCAATTAATTAATTTAATTTAATAATGGCTATTAATTTCTTAATATAGGTGTGTGATAGTCAAACAATCGTACCCTTTTTACGCTTGACACATATCTCATTAAACATTGAAACCAGAAATATGAAACTTTATAATCATGTGAATAAACGTACAAATCTTGAATAAATTTCCTTAAATGCTAACTAATCTCTGATTGTATTTAATAGTTTCATTTAGATTATTAAATAGTTTATTTATTTAATAGTTTCATTAGATTGTTATTAAGATTGATACACAATATCCTCGCGTCAAATTGTTTTAAGTAAATATAAAAATAATGGAAAACACATATAAATACAAAACTTTTTCCCTTTTTGTTGTTGAATGTTTTTTGATACAGTCATAGTAATTTTATTATTATTGTTATTATTATTATTATACGACGTTTCATCATGTCAAATTATAACGTTCGGTTAATCTTCAAATTAATTTCAATTTCAAATATTTTTGTTTTCATAGCTTATGCCTTTGTCTTTTTAGTTTTGTGAATCTGGTTATTTATTTGTTTGTTATATGTATAAAACTCTTTTCCTCTGAAAACGAGAAAAGTAAATATTGATTCGAAATAAATCTCAATTAAAATTTAATTATATGTTGGTATCTTCATCTATCTTTTGTCTGCTGAGTGTTACAATGGTATTAAATTATTCAAATTATATATATATATATATATATACAGTGAAACCTCTCAAGTTGGACACCCCTGTAAGTTGGACGCTTTTTCTCGGAACGGAATGTATCCATTAACATTATGTCTAACCCCTATAAGTTGGACACCTCTCTAAGTTGGACACTTTTTCTTGGAACCGTAGGTGTCCAACTTAGAGAGGTTTTACTGTATATATATATTAAACTAAGTGAATTTATGTTCTTCATATTACTTAAGGGCCCTATTCACTGACCGCCGCCAGAAGCCGAAGCTAATGTTATTCTATGGGAATTTTTTCTTTACAAATAACTTATTAACTAATAAATATTTTTAAATTCTGTTTTCACATTCTGAAAATTCCCAGCTGTTAAATTGACGGACCTTTTATAAAAAAATATTTTTTTAATTTTTTATATTTTATTTTGAAGCTGCAAAATGCAAATATTCAATATGTGATTTTTTTTCATTTTCCAATTTCAAAATAAAATATTAAAAATTAAAAAAAAAAAATACTTTTTTAAAAAAGGGTCTGTCAGTTTAACAGTTAGGAATTTTTTGAATGTGAAAACAGAATTTAAAAATATGTATTAGTTAATAAGTTATTTGTAAAGAAAATTTCCCCATAGAATAATATTGGCTTGGGCTTCCGGCGACGGTAAGTGAAGAGGGTCGTTAACGCGAACCTCCTAGTGTATGTACACAATTTAATCTTTAAGTAAAATTATTTATTTCGTTTTATTTATTTATTTTTTACGGAACAAATCATAGAAACACTTTGATTATTCCATATGTAAATTATCAAGATTTATCACATGAATTTTAAGCCAAAAATACATTTTAGATTTTGAGAATGTTTAATTAAGTAATTTCATTATTCACGATCGCAAAAGTACTTCTAATGTATTATTTAGTTTTTCTACGTTATTTTCTCTCTCTCTCTCTCTCTCTCTCTCTCTCTTTCTTTCTTTCTTTCGACGTACATGACTAATTATTAGATTAATAACTCAACTGCAAGTAGATATCTCTTTTTAAATTCTCTCAAGATATTTAAACTTCTATAAATCTATTCTAAAGTTTTGTCAATTAACTATAACACACGCCTTCCCATATATATATAGAAATTCATTTAATTTTGCATACAATCATCAACCGATGCCCATGTAGACGTATTAGGTATATTATATGCTTTCATTATTTGAATTCTAATTGTTTCTTTTTCTTTTCATTTAAATTTTCACTTTCCTAATGAGATATATTTCAGCACTTATATTTCCTTCTGTACAATGTTTCAAATGGTTTAATATTATAGATATATAGATACACACGCACACAAAAGAAAAGAAAAAAGAAAGAAAGAAAGAACGAAAAGAATTTGCCTGTGCTTTAAGGAATGAATTTGTACATTTGCAGTTCTTAAAAATTGATTTTTTATTTTGCTTTCGATAATCTTAATATAAATAAAAGTCACTGTTTCTTTGTATGTAAAGGAAAGAGGAAAGAAAGTCACCGAAAAATAGTCATCCAGAAAAAAAAAAAAAAAAAATCACCGGAAAACAGTTTGGTCGCCTTCATAAATGAAATAAATAAGGTTTTTACCAACTTACAGTAGCATTATATTTCCTTTAATTTTAAAATTGTTTCTTTCTTTTTAATTAATTCTTATTCAATTCATTCATTTCTTACTTATTATTTTTGTCCAATTAAGTTTATCATAAATTTTATATAGTGTTAAGTTTTACTTTTTTAAATTACTCATGAATTTAGTGTGCGTTACGAAAAAAAGAAATACCGTTATCTTTATCTATATAAATAAAGAGAAGTATGTGTGTGTGTATCTGTTTTTTTTTTTTTTTTTTTTTTTTTTTTGTCTGCGCTCTGATACTTACACGTAGAGCTACATGATCGTAGAGCTACAAAACATGGCAGAAAGGTAGCTGGGATCCTGGAGGTGTACATCCCATTGAGAATTCTTCGAATTTCGAATTTAAACATTTTTAACTACTTTTTTTCAGTTTTAAACATTGGCTTCTGTGTTTTACTTTTCTAAAATTTATTCTTACAATTCAATCGTCTGCGAATCTTAGCCATGAGACTATTATGCAGTTTTATTTATTTATTTTATTTTAATTAATTCATTTATTTGAAGGCAAAATCTTTTTTTTTTTTTTTTTTTTTTAATCAAATGATAATGCAGTAGAAAAAATTATGTATATCAAATTTTAAATTTAAAAGCTTATTTATCACAGTTACGTTTATGAATAATGTATATATATATACGTTATAACAGCAGCTTATTTTTATTTTTTTAATTAATTCCTTTAAAAGGAAAGATCTTTTAATTTTTATATAAATAAATATATATACACTGCAGTTATTGGAAAAAATTATAGTATGTAGTGAAAGGATTAAAATTATTAAAATTTTAGTTTAATTAACATGTATTTGTTTGTTATTTATTTAAATCCTTTGAAGTGAAAATCTGCTTTTACATATTATAGTGTACCAAGTGAAGGCTATGAAAAACATAATTAAAATATTAAAATATTTAATAAAGGTTGCGATATAGTCATCTTTTAAATTGTAGTTCTTGAATAGTAGCAACACCACTTGTCACTGATAAATACCCAAACTGAAGTGGCCGGGAAAGGTTTTTTTGTACGTTTTTTCAACCTGGACCCTATGCAGCGCGAGCGGAAAAGGAACAGCCGTAGACAGCAGATACCCAAAGAAAGGTTTAGAGCGATTATTATTTATTTATTTATTTATTTTTTAACTTTTTAATTATAATATGATATAAATAACAAATAGGGATTCAAATCTTTTAAAAATTGATTTAAATACAGTGAACAGCGAAGCGGGCGTAGCCTGCTATATCTGTCCGTCTGTCTGTCTCGTAAATATTCATGAAAATTTTTGAAATTGATATATGTTATTCGAGTTCACTATCAGATATTCCCTGTTGAAAATGGTGTGAATACCTCTTCTGGTTTGTGTATAGGAACACACGAAAGTATTCCAAAGCACTGTATTCTATGAGAGGTATTTTTATAAACCAAATTTAACAACTTTACTTTGTACAAATCTCAATAAAATTGAAATTTATTCATATGCATAAACGAATGCTTCCTATAGAATAGTATGATTAACATTAAAATTTACAGGACCACGCAAAATTTCAGTTCAGTTACATTAAGGGCTTTTAGTGAAAATTTGCGAGAATTGCATTTCTGCTCACATTAAGTATTTTTTTAACACTTTCTAACAATTTTGAAGTTTAAATATGATTTGAATATGCGTATCTGTCTGTCCGACTGCTCATCTTTTATCTGTTCTTCTGCTCGCCTCCAGCATTCGTAAATATTTTCAGAATTTAAAAAATGATACATATTATACATTTTTACTATAAGGAATGTTCCCTATTTAAAATGGCATTAATAGGTCATGTACAACTTGTTTTTCCACAGGGACCCCCCCCCCCCCAAAAAAAAAAAAATTAAATTAAATTAAATTAAATTAAATTAATAAATTAATTTTTAAAAAAAGGCCAATACATTACGTTTTAGGAGACACGTTTTTATTAATCCCATTTATGTAACTTTCTACTTCAAAAGTGACAATGAATTTGAATTTACTGTTAATATGCTAAAATAACTTTTTTTTTTTTTTAATAATATCGTATGCTTAACCTTTAGATTTACAGGGATGTTCTAAAATATTCAGATACATAAAGGACTGCAAGTCAGCATTTTCGTTTGTGTTAAATATTATCAACATTAACAATAATTATGAATGCAATGAGTCAATTTGTATGTCTTTCAGTCATTTGAATGTCTTGTATATGATAACATAGGCGAATAAATTTGAAAGTTGTACGATACAAGTACGTACAGTAACTTTGAAGTAATATTGAAAGTAGTATTTACAGTAATTAAAGAATTTACAGTAATATTGAAAGAGTTAACTTACAATACGTATCGCATGATTTTTCGATCTTGTTTATTAGAAAATACCTACTATTATTTTCTGTTCTATTCTATATATATCATTCTTTTTATTTTTGCAATATCTATTATCCGTTGCTCCTACTACCATTTGAAGTACATATCAATATATTATTATTATTATTATTATAATGATTTTGTGCCTATATTGTTACTTTGGATTTTTAATGATTAAAAAAAAAAAAAAAAAAAAAAAAAAAAAAAATGTATTATTTGCTACTTTGAAACAAAAAAATATACTTCATTACTTTAGAAATTCTTTAATCATCAACCTTAATTCATTTTAGATAATTTGGAGTGGAAGGATGATTTTTATACCAACTATATGAAAAATACCAGAGCCAGGAATCGAACCCGGGCCTTCCGCTTAATGCGCGGATGGATACTCTACCACTGAGCTACCCTGGGTGACAACCAGCTACGCATTTCTCACATAATATTCATTGTCAAGTTCAACGAGTCTGCAAACGCAGCTGTATCAAGTGACAATATTAAGCGTGGCACAACTCCAATAGATCACGAAATTCTAATTTAGAAATTCTTTAATCATCAACCTTAATTCGTTTTAGATAATTTGGAGTGGAAGGCTGATTTTTATACCAACTATGTGAAAAATACCAGAGCCGGGAATCGAACCCGGGCATTCTGCCTATATATATTAAAAAGAAAAAAAAAATACTTCATTACTTTAGGATTCTTAATATGTAATAGTTAGAAAACGTAGCTATAATACGTAATAGCTAAAGTTAAATTTAATATTAATCATATGCCTGAATTAATTTTTACAATATTAAATCAGGACAATAAATAAATAAATAAATAAATAAAAAATAAAAATAAATAAAAAAATAAATTAAATTAAAATTACGGAAAATACAGATTATTTATTACTTTAAGATTCTTAATAGGTAATAACGAAAAAATCTTGTTTTTTATAATAATAAATTATTTTATTGCATAAGTAAATCAATTGCATTTTTAAATTTCTGTCGTATTACATTTCTAAAGTAATCTCCATTTCATATATATGTAATATATCTATTAATTTATACATATATTTAATTACCCATCATACTATAGGTATAGGAATTTTAGGTTGTGATAAAATTTTCGAACTCTGTTTCTTAATATTTTTTCAAGTTTTGAGGTGTAAGGATTCTAAAAATCATAAAACTGATATTGTTTCCGTTTGTTAGTTCGTTTATGTCTTAGTTAATTAGCATGTGTACACGACATCACCATAAGAACAATAAAAATTTTTAAGAAATTAACAGCTTTTTATACATTAAAAATTGAAAACTGATAAATTTTATTGTTGATTATAAAAATAAATTTTAATTATTTTAATTTAATTACATATAACATACAAATAATAATAATAATAATAATAATAATAATAATAATACATTTCATTTCTCTTCATATATATATTTTATTTATTTATTTATTTATTTATCTTTTTTTTTTTTTTTTTTTTTTCCACGTCATGTTCACATGTCTTAAATTGTAATACACACTAATTATTTACAACAATGCAAAAAATTCGACTCTTATTTTCTTCAGAATTAAATAATAGAACTATAGAACAGTTTAATATATTTTTGTTACTTGAACTTATATAGTAAAAACATTTTTAAACGGAAAATTTCATTTGGGGCTTTTTTGTATAATAAAGCAAATGATAAAATACAGCTTAAACAGTGAAGTTCTGTGCACTGGAGTTCGAGATATTGCTTCATCAAAAACAAGGAAAGTTTATCATAACAACGCTATTTTTCGGCCGATATACACACAAATTTAATCCCGAGTAAGGAAAATATGGTGTAGTTGTACACATTAAATTTTGAGATATAGTTTTTACAGAAACAAAAAAAAATTATAGCATAGCAGAGCCACATTTCATCCATAATATGCACGCATTTAAATATGAGTAAGAAAATCATTATATGATACGGAATCTGTAAAACAGAAGTTATTCATTTATTAATAAAACTCCTGTTCTTAGTAATTTTTTATGATTTTGAAATAATATATGTATATATTACTTATCCTATACCGAAGGTTTTTTATTTATTTATTTTAAACATGATTTAAAGAAAAGAAAAACATTCGTTCAATATACATACAAATTAAAAATGAAGTAATTATATATGTAAGATTCTGAGACATAGGTTTTTCGTAAACTAGGAGAACTACAGCATGACAGCGCCACCTTTTAGCCGATATACACACAGATTAAAACCAGAGTGCAGAAGATATAATATAGTTGGGCATATTAGATTTTGATATATATAACTTATATAGAAATAAGGGAAATTACATCGTAGAAGCGTCATCTTTTGGCCCTTTTACACAGCACCATTAGATTTTCAGGTATAGCTTTTTCAGAAACAAGGAAAATTCAGTACAGCAGGCCACTTTTCAGCAAATATACACACAAATTTAATTCCAATTATGGAAAATATAGTATAGTGTCCATATTATACTTTGAGCTATAGCTATCATTCAAACAAGGAAAATTGCAGCATAGCACACTGCATACACACTATGCAACACGATCAAAATTTTCAAAGGTTGTTTTCGCGGTGAGCGAATAGGTTATTTCAAAGAAAGAGAGAGTTACAGGCGCTACCGACTGGGAGTTTACTACGGTCAAAATTTTAAAAGATTATTTGCACGATGAACGAACAAGCTCATTTCGGATCATGAATCGAGAAAAGGACGCCGCAGGAGCCACCAAACAGGACTTGCTACAATTGAAATTTTCAAGGGTGCTTGCCAAAAAACCAATAAGCTCTTGTAAGTTATGTGACGAGTAGAAGGCGCCGAGTCGTCACCGACCGAGTCTTTAGTACGGTCAGATTTTTCAAGGATCATGAACCAGCTAGTGGCCACCACAAAACTTTCTTCAACTTTTTCCTGTACAAATTCACTAAGTGCGAATAATTTATTAATTCTATTATTTATTAAAATTATTTAACATGATTAATGCAAATCCTTTTCATCTTAGGGAAATCTAACACCAAGTAGGCAAAGGAATACAGTTTTATCCCCTATAAATAACATCTTAAAAAATGCGTTTTTATAATGGTTATCTCATATATCAAGTTTCGTACATTTATATACCACAGACGTTGAGATATAGCCATCAATTATTGATGAAATTAGCAGCATAGCAGCACCACCTATTGACCAATAAGCATCCAAATTGAGTCAGCATAATGTCTCATAATGGCCTTCTTACATATCAAGTTATGTTTGATGATACGCAATAGAATCTGAGATATAGCCTTCCATTAAATTGTGGAAATCGCTGTGAAGAAGCGCCACCTGTTAATCTGTTTACACCAAAAGTTGAGGGCACTAATTTTTATTAAGATGCATCTACATACAAATTTATGTGCAATTGTGTGCAGTAGTTTCTGAGATATAGGCATTCCTTAAATTGCGGAAATAGCTGTATAGTACGAAATCTGTTGGCCGATAAGCATTTAAATTGAATAAGCATAATATCTTATAATGGTCATCTCACTTATCAAGTTTTGTTTAATTATACGCAACAGGACCTGAGATATAGCTTCCCTCGTAGTTTCAGAAATCACTGTGTAGCAACGCCACCTGTTGAGCGGTCTGCACCAAAAGTTGACAGGCACTAATTTTTGTTAAGATGCACCAACATACAAGTTTATATGTAATTCTGTGCAGTAGTTCCTGAGATACAGTCGCCAAAAATTTTGTCACACGCACACAGACTGACAGACAGACAGACATTTTCTAGAAATGGTCAAATCGTGTTCAGGACATCCCAAAACATGAAAATACATAGAAAAGTTTCACGAATCCAATACTTCTTCTATATATACATACAGAAGAAAGTGATAATAGCTTAAAAAGAAAGAAAGAAATTGTTTTTAAACCTCGATTCTGACAACCGCTAATTTTTTCAGCGTCTTCGTCGCTTATGTCATATCGGATCTCGGTCACCACTGCCTGCTGAAGCGGCTTACCTCTGCAATCAATATTGAAATTTATTGGATGCTAATTGCTGCTATTATTCCGTGGTTTTCTATGAAACTCGCTCATAATACGGCTTAAGTTCCTCTAGATTTCCATGAGAGCATCACAAACAGGCGTGGTACATAAGTGTTGTCAATCGGTATTAATTCGAAAATTTAGAAAGCGCAATTTAAAAGTCTATTGTACGATGCTTTGTTAAACATGTTTAGATTAATAGCTACATAAGAATGAAAATTGTTCTTAAATATGTAGTTTTTTGTCTAAATTATACACAAAATCTTGTAAATTCGAACACGGAAAAAAAGAGAAAATCCCAGAATTCTGATAATTCAACATTTAACTAAAAAATTACCCTAAAATAATACTATTAGATACGATTTATAAATACTGATTTTCAGCAAAATGACGCTTATCTATATAAATAAAGAGAAGTGTCTGTGTCTGTTTCCGCTGTGGTGCTCACACTACCGATCACAGAGTTATAAAACTTGTCATATGGGTACCTGGGACCTGTAGGTGTGGACCTCATCGAGATTTTTTCGAATTTGAACTTTTTTTTTTTTTTCCAATTTTAAATATTGGCTTTTATGTTTCATCTTTCATGAATTTATTCTTCCATTGTAATCGTCTGCATTCTTAACAACGGCTATTGCACAATTTATTACTTTCTCTTACCCATAGGATCGAGAAAGTACTGTTTTAGGGTCAAATTTTCGAACGTGAGTTTTTGTTATACTTACAAGTTCTGAGGTCCCCCGAGTACGAAAATCATGTTTTTAGCGAATGGTCTGTGTGTCTGTCTGTTATCAGCATATCTCAAGAACAAATAGTAGCAGAAATTCCAAACTCGGTATTCCAAATGTGTATCATATAGGGATTTTACACTAAGCTTTTCGTTGAGATGAAGCCAATGGTTCGTGTACAGGAACACTCAAAAGTATTCAAATACATTACGTCTATAGGGGAAATTGCAGGTAAGTAGAGTTTAACATCTATAGACTGCACTAAACAAAATTAAACGAATATATATTTTTTGTAATAGAGATAGTCAACTGGGAAAAAAAAATTGCGCATGTAGGAGCCTCGCCTCCCCCCTCACCGGGGGGAAAGTCCCCCCTCGAGGGGAGTAAATTTTCATGATGGATATCTTTCAAAAGAGCTCGCTAATTCTTTTAAAACGAATGGTTGAACCAGCGATCTGCGATAATTCAAAATAAAGTTATCGATTTTTTTTCATTTTTAACATTTTTTTTTTTTTTTTTAATGTAATATTGAAAATAAATAAATAAATTTAACTTTTTTTGCATATTTAGTGTTATATTACTTCTCTAATATGGAAATCGTCTACATTACCATGGAAGATAATTTTTTTAAATAATAATTTTATACTGAGTGAATTTGTGTAAGAAAATATAGAAGAAAGTCGTGTGGTGGCCACAACACACTAGTTATTTGTTGTTAGTAGATGTGCTTTATTAATAATATTTTACCATTTCCAAGAAAGCTGTTCGGGAATTGAAATAAATTCCTCATAGAGATATGGTAAATAATGTATGTTTTAAGCTAAATATTCATCGCCTGTTTTTTGTATATTTACACATTTTGAGGCTTCCTGATTACCATAGTCAAGTATTTTAGCGTTTGATCTTTGTCTGTGTCTCTTAGAGTAACTTAAAAACGAATAATTTTAGGAGATCCAAATGTTGTATTTTGAAGTTAATATAAGTTTGTTGCCGGAAAAGTTTGATCAAGATTGATAAGTTTCGATGTATGTTGCGTGTGAAAATTGTCTGTATAATTTTAAGTAAACTTTTAATTTTAATAACAGAATTAAATTCTATATAGATGTAGGTGCATAGGCCACCCTCACACAGAACTAATTATCATATAAAGCTCTTCCGGAGCCTAATTTGAATTGTTTAACATAGGTTTACATAATAGTACCCACTATCTTACCCCTTAATCTCCAACCTGTATTTATAGTATTAAATTTCAGGGTAAGAGAAAGTCGTGTGAGTGACACACCAGATTGTTTTAATTTATTATATATATTGAAAATAAAATGGCAATACAGTAGAAGAAAAAATTAATTATATTAAATTTAAAATTTAAAAACTAATTTACAACAGTTTATACATAATTTTTATAGTATAAGAACTTTTATTTTTCACTTTTAAATATTATTCCTTTAAAAAAAAATTTTTTTTTCTTCCTCTGTCTTTTTTTTTTTTTTTTTTTTCATTCATTTATCCATTCATTCTTTATTTTTTATTTTTTTTTTAATTCACAGTATGTATCGGAAAAAAATGGTAGCATATCATAGAAACCATTAAACTGATTTTTTATGAATTTAATTCCTTTTAAAAGAAAGTATACTTTTTATTTCATTTATTATATTGCTCGGAATGATATGATAATATAGTGGAAATAGACGGAACTATAAAATACACGGTTCAAAAACTAAAATATTTAATAGATGTTGAGATACAGTCACCTTTAAAATCGCAGTTTTTTTTTTTTTTTAAATAGAAGCAGATTCACCTGTCGTCGAATATCCAAAATGAAATATCCTGGAAAGATATTTCTGCAGGCAGTGGAAACCCGGACCCGCTGTTGTGCAGGTAGAGAAAAAGAGGCCGTAGTCAGCAGGTACAGTCGGTAACAAAAGTGTCCGAACACTAGCAAAAATTCCTATATAAAAAAAGTACACTTAATACTGTTTTGTTAAATAAATCCTTGCCGAATCCTATTCTTAGTCAGTCTAAGAACACGATTCGACAAGGATTTATTTAGCAAAACTGTATTAAGCATACTTTTTTTATATAGGAATTTTTGCTAGTGTTCGGACACTTTTGTTACCGAAAATAACACAGAAAATAACACAGTCAGAAAATAACACAGTACCATTTGGAGGTCCAGGCCATAGTTTGTTTAGCGACGTTTAAACGCTCCATTTTGTGCCGGCTTAGAAGCGGTGGTTTTTTCTTCAATGTTTTATATTTCACATAGGAAGCGTCATGCAACCCCCTGCGAATGGTTCTCCTCGAACAATTCAGTTTCAAAGCATTTTTAATGCCTGTAGTGGTCATCTTATTTTGTGTAGCGAGCGAAAGCACAATGGTGTCGTTCTCTCCAGGACAAGCAAGGAGTACGTCCAGATCTTTTAATCACCGATCCATTAATTCCTCTTTTCAAAACATTTCTAATTGCACATATAGAGCATTTAATAACTTTTGAAATATTATTAATTGAAGCACCAGTTCCATTTAATCTCCAAATTTCGCGAATTTCACTTTCTTTTAATTCTGTACTTTGTGGCATGTTTGTAAATGCGTGAAGTCAGTTATTAGTACAGTCAAATTAGACCAAAAAACACCAAATAAGGGGAAAAATTTATAAAGTTTTGAAACTTTGGAATAACATTCCTGGGGGCTCTAGTAATGCAAAACAAAAAAGTTCCCCCTTCCTTGGAGGGAGCTTCCCCCCATTCCCCCCTTTTTCCCCTCTAGACCAGATAGCTCTTTCATATTAGGAAAAACATATATAATAATTCATAAACGCTTGAAATTTTGGGATAACATTCATGAAAAGTCTAGAAATGGACAGAATTTTTTTTTCCACCCTGTGGGTATGCTACCCCTCCCCCCCCTTTCCCCCCAAGTGTGTTTAGCTCCTTCAATTTTTTTTCTATCTAAATGAGGGACTATAAAAGGAATATATTATAAGAATATATATATATATATATAAAGTTATACAATTTTGAATCAATACTCTTGAGGGTTCCCCTCAACCCCCCCCCCCACCCAAAAAAAAAAAAAAAAAAAAAAAAAAAAAAAAAAAAAAAAATGTAAGCTCTTTCAGATTAAATAAATAAATAAATAAAAAGACAGAGGAAATAATTTATAAACACTTGAAACATTGAAATAACACTCATGAATAGACTATTATTGAAAAAGAAGACATCCCCCTTCCCTGAATAAGCACCTAACCCTCCCCCTCCCCTTTCTCCCCAAAACATACAGTTTCTTTAAATTATGAAAAATAGGAGACTTTAAAGATTAAAGGAATTTATTACAGAGGTATATATTTATAATGTTCTGAAATTTTGAAATAGTCTCGAGAGCTCTAGCAATGGAAAAACAAAAATTCTACACCCCTCTTCATCTGTAGGCAGAGGATACCCCCTTTCCTCCCGAATTTGTACAACTTTTTCAGATTAAGAAAAACCGAGAAAATAATTTACAATGTTTTAAAATTTTAGGATAGCACTTATGAATTGACCAGCAATGGAAAATAGAATAGGTCCCCCTACATGGGGGGGGGGGAGCTCCCCCCCCCCCTTTTCCTCAAAATCTCTTTTTCCTCTTTTCGATCTAAGGAAATCCAACCTTGACTTTTCAGTTTTTACACTAAATCGTTAAGTTTACTATTACAAAAAATAATTCTTTTTTAAGACCTGATATATGATATATATATATATATTCATATATATATATATATATATTCATATATATCATATATATAAATACGATTAATCTTTTCGGAGTAATTGGCAACGGAGAAAAAAAAAATGAGTTCCTGATTTTGGTATGTTTTATATAGTTTTTACAGATGAGAATAATGTACACTCTTCTTTCAACTTTGTCAGATACAAAGAACGGGTTTTAAATATTTTGAATTTGCTCAACGCTTAGAAATTTCTGGTATCGAAGCAAGCATGGCAAAAGATGACGCAGATGCTTTGATAGTTAGGAAAGCAATTGATGCATCTGATTTAAACAAGCAAGTCGTTATTGTTGAATAACGACTTGCCTGAGTCCATGTGCTTAAACATTGCTTATGTATTATTTATTTATTTATTTATTTTTTTAATAAATTATTTTTACAGGGTGATTTTGTACAGCATACTAGTTTGCATTCGATTTCATAGCTCATTCCCAAAATATTATGTAGCCAAAAAAAAAAAAAATATTCTTCTTTTCTAGCACCCGATTGAAGAAATATGTCATGATATGCATATGATTACTTAAGTAAACATTTTTTGTAAAAGTTTCCTTTTAAGATAAAATTTTGAGAAGGGTTAATTTTGGACCAGGATTTGTTTTTAAATATAACCTCAGAAGTTATTCTTTTTAGTTGCTAAATGTTTAAAATAGTTGTTTAAATTTTTCAACTGATACCAAAATAGTTGCTTTTGCCTATATTTTGGCTAAATAGTCGCCTTTCCTTCAAAATAGTCTCTTTAGTTGTCTTTTTAGTCACCATTGTCAGCCCTGAATTTATTTGAAATGAAAAATAACGCACACAGGGAAAAACTATGCAAAATATTTTAAAAGTGACAAATTAAACTAAACGAATAATGCACAATCAAGCCGTCAACGAACAAGAGCACTACATCATTCGACCTGTATGACAACAGTTCCTACAAGAAACTAAACCAAACTTGAAAATGAAGCGAAACCACAATACCACAAAAATGAAGATCTACAGAAGAACGATGTTTTTTTTATACTTGGCACTGAGGATGGGTATGACTGTACATGAAATTAATATGCTAAGTTATTAAAAGGATGTTTTTTGAGGTATTTTATTATGTTTTATAATATTTTGGATTTGACAGCATTAAACACATGGATACTGTACAAAGAATGTACCGGATCAATTATATCCAGAAAGGATTTCATTTTTCAATTAGCCAAAGAACTCGCTGGTAAGGAAGAAAATAAAATTGAAGAAAATATTGATCTTCAAGAGCCTCATACATCAGCACAGCGCCAAACCTGTCAAGTCGGATTTTGTAAAAGAAATAGAAGCACGCACACTTGTAGAAACTGCAAGAGCAAGAAGATTGTTTGTGGAAAATGTACACATAAAATTGAATGTGTAAAATGTGTGCAAAATAAATATTTTATTAATTTATTTATTTATTTATTTATTATGTATAAACACACTTTAAAAAAAAATAATTTAAAATATTTTACTCCTTACCAAAGAACCTATAAAATATTGTACCATTTTTATATAAAGATATTTTGATATCAATACACCTGTATAACAATATTCCTTTAAAATAAGTTACATATTGTACAAAGTGTTTATTTTTTTTTAACATGTGTGAAATTGGCACGTGCCGCAGATATAGGTATATAAGAAATCTCCATAAACCTAGTGTTAAGAGAAAATCAGAAAAAAAAATTTAAATACAATACTAAAATGAAGAACTGGTGTACAATCAATATTTAAACTAAAAACTTCTTCACACGCCATAAACTTGAGCAACACAACTAACCAATAGGAGAAGCAAGCAAAACCAATAACGGTGGAACACAAAGAAAACAACAGGATACAAGTGAAACAAACACAAAAAATAGAGGGAAGGGAATTAAAAAAAAATATATACATTTTTGTTTTAATTTTATTTAAACATGTTATATTTAATTTTACTGTCGTTTTTTAATTAATAAATTAATTAAAATTTTCATTATTTAATTCCATTAATAAAATAATTAAAAAACAAATATAAGGTATTTATATAAAATTAAGACAAAAATATACAAATAAATTTTTAAAATTCCTTTCCCTCCATTTTTGTGTTGCACCTTGATTGGTTTTACTTGATGCTCTCAATTGGTTAGTTTTTTTGTTTCTCCCCCTTTGGATTTTACCCTGCTTTCAGTCTTGCTTTTGCTTCCATGGTAGTAGCACACGTTTTGCACCTGAAGAAGTAAGGCCGTGTCCTTTCGAAATTGGTAGTGCTTTCTTTAAGTTTATGGCGTGTGAAGAAGTTTTTAGTTTAAATAGTCTACAAACTTATGAAATGAATAAATCAATCAAAATTACTCACGACTGCAATTGAGCAGGTCTTCGAGTCACATTGCATACTCTATATTTCCTTCGCATAGCACCACAGTGTGTTATTTCGATATTAAGACCCTTAATTTCTTTCGTGAATTTCACTCTTTGAGAGTCCGTTAAAGGCTTTTTTTGCTCATTTATATCACGGATTTCAAGTACTTCACACAAAAAATCTGTGACCGGCTGGGCTTTGTAAAAAGCAGTAGCAGACACTAAAAGACAGAAAAGAAAATTTTCACAAGACAACAAAGGTTGAAAATTTTAATTTAATAAATTGATTCCAAGAAATAGAATATACTACATACAAATTTTGTCCCTTATTTACTTCCTTGTACAAAATCAGGGTTGCTACACAAATCTGTAAAAAAAAATTCCCTGAGTTTTCCCTGACTCTTTTAAAAGTAAAATAGATGACAAGATACGCAACCATGCAGCAGCATTAGAATCTAACACATTTATACAAATCAATTAAACATATCAAGAGTATATTCAGGGAAGCCACTTTTCTGCTGAATGGCACATTTCTGCTTTTTATAATTTTTTTCTCTTTCCCTCCCCTTAAACTAATGAATGGCAATCAAACAAGCCATCTAAGTTATGCGATTTCTAATCTTTCTCATCCACAACATAAATATCAATATTCATATAAGGCTTTCTTTATAGGATTCTAGAACCTTTAAAAAGGTAGGATTGCTTAATATTTCTCATATTTCTAGTTATAATCCCCCCCCCCCCACCTAAAACTAGCAATCAGTGATTGAACAACCTAACAAAGCTCTGCAATTCTCTATCTTTCTCCATCCATAACATATCTCAGTGTTCATGATAAACTTATTTTATTTGATTCTAGAACTTATAAAGAAGTAAAAATATTTCATTATGCGTAATAATTATTTTGTTTTACATTATGTTAAATTAATATTACTGATTAGCATACAAACAGACTTTAAATAGTTAGACATAAATACAGACAATGGTGTTAATTTAATAGGCATTAACTTAGGCCAAGGTACATCTGTATATAAATTTATATGCAGTTATCTGTAGTAGTTCCTGAGATACGTTGCGACAAAATTTTTGTCACACACACACAGACACAGACACATATTTTTCTAAGAATGGTCAAATGGTGTTCTGGAGCCCTCAAAACGTGTAAATCCATTGAAAAGCGGATGTTGAAAATTTTTACGATTGAAATACTTTCTTCTATTGAATACAGAAGAAAGTAAAAAAAACAAACAATATAAAATAAACACATTTAGGAAACTGATTCCATCAAGGCAGATAATAATAATATTATTTATATCGTCTTCTCTAGAACAAATAAAAACAAAGCAGATGTTTAATTGCGAATCATATATATCCGTGCAACCCAAATTATTATAGTAAATAAACATTCCCGTCGAACAAATGCAATAAATAAAGATACTTTTTTTTTTTTTTTTTTTTTTTTTTTTTTTTTTTTCAGAATACAAGCATTAAACAATGAACTGACCTTGAAGCACATTTTTGCAATCTAAAGTTCACAACTCACATAAGTGTTTAATCATTATTATTAGGATTTTTTTTTTTCTTCAGGTTTTTAACGCAATACAATTAGTAGTAATTACACCTTTTTTTTTTTTTTTTTTTCTTGTAAGTTCAATGGAAGAAAGTATTGGATTTGTAAAAATTTTCGACTTCCGGTTTTCGACGGATTTACAAGTTTTGAGAGGTTAGACCACGATTTGACCATTTTTAGAAAATGTCTTGTCTGTCCGTCTGTGTGTGTATGTATATGTGACAAAAATTTTGTGGCAACTGTATCTACGGAACTACTGTTCAGAATTACATATAAATTTATATGTAGATGCACCTTGACCTAAATTAGTGCCTATCAACTTTTGGTGTCAATCGCTCGAAAGGCGGCGCTGCTATGCATGGATAGCATTTATAATATGGTTGTCAACTTTCAAATATGCTTAACAATAGTGTTCTAACAGGGATATATTCATTAAAAAAAAATAATAACTCAATTTAAAAAAAATCAATAAAACCAGATCGATTTTTAAAAAAATCTCGTGCTTGCTTTTCTAAAGTAATCATACGAATTATAAGGTATGGTGTTATATGACAATATATATATATCATCATTACCAATTTCAGCCTCTATCAACCCACTGCAGGATGAAGGCCTCTGCTAGGCGATTCCAAACTGCCCTGTTTTCGCACACACACACACACATATATATATATAATAATTTATGCATAGATTAAGAAAGGTTTTGATAGAATATTTCGTCTCCTCATTGAATTATTTGATTTCCAATGAAGCCATCTATGATATATGCAACTTCTTAATTGAATGCAACCTATGCAATGAGGTGAAATTTACACCTCATATAACGTATTTCTTAGTAATGTCCTGATGTCTTTTTTTTCTTCTTTTTTTTTTAAGGTTTGTGAGCTCTATTTAAAACCTGATGGAATTATACAAACAGTAACTTATTTTGATGAAAAAGAAGGAAAGTTATATCAAGTCCCAAGAAATAAACGAATTGTTAAAGATGGTGCTATTCCTACTATTTTCAGCGGCTTGCCATCTTTAGGCATAAACAAATTCCGTTTTATTACCTAATTATATTTGTGCTTTTATATTATTAATTTTTATGTAAATTATGGAGCAATCTTCTTCACGTATATGAAACATTTATAATTTTCAATAAAATTATTTTTATCTTGATTTTTGTCTTTTATGTATTATTTCAATTACATAGTTTTAATGAAGGAGAAATCTTATTTAAATAAGCCACTTAAATTCTTGATTTAAAGAATGTTGAAAGTAATGTTATCAGGTAAGTGAGAGTTATTTTGGATGATCAAATACTTATAAATTATTGTTATATATTAAAATTTCTCTGGGCATAAAATTTACAGAGATGATTAAAAATAAAAATTCTTATTATATATGTTAAAGGGTTTTTTAATGCAAATTTTATGTCCACCCTTACCTTGAAAAAAAAAAAAAAAGTATATCATTAATATTTATGATTTTAAAACTTTAAATAACCTGAAATTTGGAGTTCGATGTTATTTATAGTTTAGTACATTGTATCGTCTATACCGTGCATATTGTTTATATTACCTGTATCAATTGTTAAAGCATATTGTATCGTCGTACTTATCTGTAATTTTAATCAGGTGGAAAAAATCCATTATTTAAAAAAATATATACATATATTCAGGGCGCTTAAATATTAAAAAAAGGAACTTAAAAAAAAAAAAAAAAAAAAAAAAAAAAAAAAAGTGTACATTTATTTTTGTAACCACAGCGTATAAAATGAAAGCACCGATGAGCAATATATATATATATATATTTCTAAATCCATATATGAGGATGTGCATAAAAGTGGACTAAATCATGTGGCGCCACAATCCTCTTGGAATGCCTTCATAAAAAAGTGTTGGATAAATGCGTGCGTTAATGATGAATAAAGGTAGGGAAGTATGATTAAACTAGCAAATTCTTTGTTTCAGTAGTTTGTTAAATTTCCAGTATTCATAGCTGCTAACTTTTTTAATTGATTCCGGATTGTTGTTAGTATATCGTCCTATCTTCAAACCATATTCTTTGAGGAGTAATTATCTTCATATTTAATTGTAATTACATGCCAAAGAAAATTATTCTATTAAGAATATGGTATGAAGAAAAGGGCGAATGTTAACAACATTCCGGAATAAATTGAAAAAGTTGGCAGCTATGAGTATTTTATTCCTGTTGATGGACAAGTAATATTTTTCAGAAAAGTTTTTAAATATTTTTGCAAAGTTGAACATTTAAAAGGGGAGGGGGGATTAAAAAATTACAAAAGTAAAGATGTTCAGACTAACAACAATGCTTTTTCAAAAGCCCCTGCAAACAAGTATGAGGCCACTTCCTCATAAAATATGAAGGATTTTAATCTATTAAATTTTTTTTTGATTAATCTCTCTCAAATATTATGAGACAGGCTAGTCAAATATTTTTTTTTTCGGGCTAAAATTCCTCCACAAATATTATGAGGCAGCTTAGTCAAATAGAGACTAGTTTTCCTTTTCAAATATTACCAGACAGATTAGTCAGGTAAATAGTCTTGACTATCCTGCCTCTTCAGATATTCATTGAAAATTGACTAGCTTGCTTCGTAAAATACCTGTTGGCTGCTGACTAACCGTCTTAATCAAGTGCAGATTCTGACTAACTTGCCTTGTCTGGCAACTGCGGTTGTTGACTAACCTTCCTGGTCAGATAATTATGATTATCGACTAGCCTTCTTTGTCTAATAATATTAACCTTCCTAGTCTGGAGTAGTATTTTGGTGACTCGTTTAGCAAGTACACTTTTTAGTTTTGGACACTAGTTCAGCAAGTACACTTTTCAGTTTTGGTGACTAGTTCAGCAAGTCCACTTTTCAGTTTTGAAGACTAGTTCAACAAGTACACTTTTCAGTTTCGGTGACTAGTTCAGCAAGTACACTTTTCAGTTTTGGAGACTAGTTCAGCAAGTACACTTTTTGGCTAGTCAGTTATTTTGGTTAGTCAATTCTGTATTGTCAGCTGAGCATTTTGGCAGGTCACTGTGACCAATTTATTTTTCTGTGTGCATGGTGTCGTTCTCTCCAGGACAAGCAAGGAGTACGTCCAGATCTTTTAATCACCGATCCATTAATTCCTCTTTTCAAAACATTTCTAATTGCACATATAGAGCATTTAATAACTTTTGAAATATTATTAATTGAAGCACCAGTTCCATTTAATCTCCAAATTTCGCGAATTTCACTTTCTTTTAATTCTGTACTTTGTGGCATGTTTGTAAATGCGTGAAGTCAGTTATTAGTACAGTCAAATTAGACCAAAAAACACCAAATAAGGGAAAAAATTTATAAAGTTTTGAAACTTTGGAATAACATTCCTGGGGGCTCTAGTAATGCAAAACAAAAAAGTTCCCCCTTCCTTGGAGGGAGGTTCCCCCCATTCCCCCCTTTTTCCCCTCTAGACCAGATAGCTCTTTCATATTAGGAAAAACATATATAATAATTCATAAACGCTTGAAATTTTGGGATAACATTCATGAAAAGTCTAGAAATGGACAGAATTTTTTTTTCCACCCTGTGGGTATGCTACCCCTCCCCCCCCCCTTTCCCCCCAAATGTGTTTAGCTCCTTCAATTTTTTTTCTATCTAAATGAGGGACTATAAAAGGAATATATTATAAGAATATATATATATATATATATAAAGTTATACAATTTTGAATCAATACTCTTGAGGGTTCCCAGGGATGGAACACGGGCGCAGAATTCATACCACTATCAATGTAAGAAAATTTTCTACCTCTTAAATCGACGATATTATAGGCAGAGAAATTTCTTAAACACATTCCGGTATGAATTCTGCGCCCGTGTTCCATCCCTGAACCCCCTGAACCCCCCCCCCCCCCCCAAAAAAAAAAAAAAAAAAAAAAAAAAAAAAAAAAAAAACTGTGTTAGCTCTTTCAGATTAAATAAATAAATAAAAAAAAAGACAGAGGAAATAATTTATAAACACTTGAAACATTGAAATAACACTCATGAATAGACTATTATTGAAAAAGAAGACATCCCCCTTCCCTGAATAAGCACCTAACCCTCCCCCTCCCCTTTCTCCCCAAAACATACAGTTTCTTTAAATTATGAAAAATAGGAGACTTTAAAGATTAAAGGAATTTATTACAGAGGTATATATTTATAATGTTCTGAAATTTTGAAATAGTCTCGAGAGCTCTAGCAATGGAAAAACAAAAATTCTACACCCCTCTTCATCTGTAGGCAGAGGATACCCCCTTTCCTCCCGAATTTGTACAACTTTTTCAGATTAAGAAAAACCGAGAAAATAATTTACAATGTTTTAAAATTTTAGGATAGCACTTATGAATTGACCAGCAATGGAAAATAGAATAGGTCCCCCTACATGGGGGGGGAGCTCCCCCCCCCCTTTTCCTCAAAATCTCTTTTTCCTCTTTTCGATCTAAGGAAATCCAACCTTGACTTTTCAGTTTTTATACTAAATCGTTAAGTTTACTATTACAAAAAATAATTCTTAAGAGAATTCTTAAGAATTCTTAATTTCTTTTTTAAGACCTGATATATGATATATATATATATATATATATATTCATATATATCATATATATAAATACGATTAATCTTTTCGGAGTAATTGGCAACGGAGAAAAAAAAATGAGTTCCTGATTTTGGTATGTTTTATATAGTTTTTACAGATGAGAATAATGTACACTCTTCTTTCAACTTTGTCAGATACAAAGAACGGGTTTTAAATATTTTGAATTTGCTCAACGCTTAGAAATTTCTGGTATCGAAGCAAGCATGGCAAAAGATGACGCAGATGCTTTGATAGTTAGGAAAGCAATTGATGCATCTGATTTAAACAAGCAAGTCGTTATTGTTGAATAAGATGTGGACCTTATAGTTTTACTGATAGCACTTGCCCCAGAAGATAATGACATTCTATTCATGAAAGAAGGAAAGGGAAATGTCAAAGCAAGATTTTATAGCTCCAAGGATTTGCAATGTTCATCTGTTATTAAAAATGTCGAGGATTCTATTCTATTTCTGCACGCAATAAGTGGTTGTGACACCACTTCGGCCATGTTTGGAAAAGAGAAAGGGCAAGTAGTTCAACCGTTTAACCGATCTCACCATCTCCATGATGTACCCAAAGTGTTCAACGATCTAAGATCGACTCGTGACTCAGTTGAAAAAGCTGGTGAAAAAATTATTAGTGAGATGTACAGTAAAGTTAAAAAAATAAAATAAAATAAAAATAATAATAATAACCGCATCGATAACTTCTGAAATGAAAAAATTGAACGATTTCAGAATTCAAATTTTAATGAATTAGTAGGACAGGCAAGCAATGCTGTCATCCTATCGTGGTTGCCACCTACCACTGATGCTGCATTTTCATCGGGTTTATCTGCAAGTACAGATGTGGTTGGGGAATCGCTTGGATCCAAAGACCTGAAGCTGGAAAGTATCTAATTCATACTTGTCTCTTGTATATCTAAGACAAGCGCCTGCTTCAGAAAAAATACTAAATTTGATTTCATGTGGCTGTATGCAAGGTTGTGGAAGGAAGTGCAAATGTGTAAAAGCAAATTTATTGTGTACAGGAATGTATAAAAATTGTCACGGGCAAACCTGCACCAATAAAGAACCCATTGTCATGACAGAGGAGTTTGAAGATGACTTTCATGATGAACTCGATTACTTTTTATTCGATGTTCAGACGATTTTGTAAGTAATAAATTATTGACTTACATTAAAATTATTTTATCTACATTTTACTTAATTATTGCTATATTTATTTTATCTGGTTATTACCTGAATTTCATTATTATCATTTCAATTTATTTTATTTTTTACAATTTAGTAGCTTTTAAAAACTTAAAGGAAAAAATCATTTTTCGTTTATGCATAATGAAGAGGACATTTTGTGCAGAATTTTTCAAGGCATATATATAGATATATATATATATATTTAAATTATTATAATAGTAACTGTCTTTGAAAACCCAACAATTTTGTGTTAATTAAAAAAATAAATAAATAAAAAGGAAAACTCACGGAAATTTTTGAAGTAGATTAAGCCCCTCTCAAAGAGGGGACTTTTCTGTTTCCCATTGAGATACCCCATATGATTAATGTCCCAAAGTTTTAAATCTGTATGCTTCTTTCTAACTATTTTTTCCTTAATTGAAGGAACTGCAGTATTTTTGAGGGGGGGGGGGTCATCCTTTCTAGGGAAGGCTTTTTGTTTTCATTGAAACCTTTTCAAGCATACTATCTAAAAAATTTCAAAATTATATAAATAATTTCTATTGCCTTACTTTCAATGGATTATACAATTATGAGGCGAAGGGACAGGGGGAGAAGTTCTTTCTCCAGAAGAGGGTGAATTATTATTATTATTAGACCACTCAACAATTTTGTCCACAAACTATAAAATTCTACAAATTATTTCTCCATTTGTTTTAATTTCAACAAATTATACGATTTTTTTTTTTTTTTTTTTTTTGGGGGGGGGGGGGGACCCAGAGAAGGGAACTTTTGTGTTTTCTATTATTAGACCCTTCAAGAGAACTTTCCCCAAAACTAAAAACTCTTATATAACTTATTTTCACATTTTTCTTAATTTCAGCAAAATTGAACTATTTTTTTTATTGGTGGTTTGCGGAGGGGGGGGGGGGGGGTAACCAAATTCTCGAAAATATGGATCATTGTTGAAGTCCGCCCTCCTAACCTAGATTAAAAAATAATTCATATATAAACCACAACATTATTATTTTCCTTAATTGTCATAAAATATATATTGATAGAATGCAAACTCACTTTAAAATATGTTAGAATAAGAATGAATTTTATCATACCAGTAAAATGTGATAAGATTTTCTAATATATTGTAAAAATGTTTATGGAACTGCCTTTTCTAGAATATATGTAAATAAAAGTGTCAACACAAGAGCTGTAACAGACAGTTTCAAATTAATTTACCTGATTCGAGGCAGAGCTCAATCCAGTATTGCTTACTAAATTGTTGATTTCCCTTTCTCGATCTGGAGCAGAGCGAGCTGTTGCCTAAAAAAATGAATGAATGAATAAACAAATAAATAAATACAAAATGATTGATTGAGAAGACTGAAGAGAAAGGATTTAATTTAATAAAAAATTCTCAGTAATACTCAACAAACACAGTTTTAAGAACATTTTAGAAATTAGTAAAGGTTTTAATAACTAATTCCGTACACAATAAAAGGAATAATACTTCTCTTGAAAACAAAAAATAAAAACACAACAGGTATCATAAGAGACTTTGTCTTTTTTATCAAGTGTAAAGTATGTTTAACCGTACCAACAGCAGACTAAAAAGTATAAGGGAAGTAAGAGCGAAGGAAAGAAGACATAACCAACAGAATAATAAAAGGATAATTTGAAGGACGAGAAGAAAGGCAATAAAAGTACACAGAAAAGTGCAAAAGTACAAAAGATAGAAAAATAAAGGTGAATTATAGATGAATATCAATAAGTAGAAGGATGTACATATACAAAATATGAAAGCAGCCATGACCTAAGTTTTGTAAATATGTAGTATATTTAGGAATTTACAATAATAATCTAAATCAATAAGGAGCAGAAATGATGAGGACACGCCCATATAAGTCATTAACGTCTTTTAAGACTTTCTGCACTGTATTACAACACAATACAGTACAGTCAGATGTGCACTTTCACTTTGAGAGCTTTCATAACCCAGGGCTATGGAAGCCGGCCCAGTATGAGTTACACCCAACGAAGATTTTTCTAGCAATTAAGATAAGTTAATCCTGGAAAATACACTAAATATACATTTTTGATTGTGTTTCTCAGTTTTACTCCATTAATTCAGAAAACTATTGACTTAGGACCGTACTCTGCTATTACTTTCTATTGGTTAATAGATATACTCTTTGCATTTAATTAAATAGTGCTTTTGTTCAATTCATCAAAAATGTCTAAAATATTTTGAATCTTAATGTTGAAAATTTTTACTTTTGATTCATGGATTTTAATCCCTATTTATTTCTAGTTTCACTGAAATTTAATATTAATTATTAAACTATCATAATTTTAATATTTTGTCATATACAAGATATGAAGGGCATTTAGGGTCTAAATTCAATTAAAATACTTGAAACTAAATGCCTTTAATCAAAATTATAGAACTCTTAATCAGTTTCTGGATAAGCATAAGCATTAGTCCCAGCAGAGTTAAAGATCTGGGCAGCTGTGCTGTAGGTTAATTTAATAACTGAATTTTATTTAAAAGTGCACTCCTGCTCTGCATAAGACAGGTTTATGAGAATAATTTTGTGGTTAGCCTATAGAGTGAGCCGTTTTCTTACAATTGTTTTTAATAACTTTCATTTGTAAATAGATTTTGACTATTATCCAGGCTGAGTCAAACTATGTCCCAGGTTTTAATTTTATGAACTTCACTTGTAACACTGGTAAGAATGCAAATTATAATTATTCAATGTAAAATTGTCTTGACTCTAGATAAAAAAAATTTCAGTTTTTACCATTTTGAATAAATTTTATTGTAAATTCACTTATGTTTCAAACATTTATTTAATTGAAATATTTTTTATATAACTTACCATATTTAGACTGAAAGCTTCTACCATTATAATTTAAGTTGCATTAAACACTCGCTTTTAATTTTTATAACTATTATAAAATATAACTATATTATACATCGCATTTTATAACTATATATATTTTTATCTATTATAATTAAAGTATTATAACTATTTAATTCTGCAACCACACTCATACATTCCAACACCATATTATATTTGGGAAAAAAGTCTGGCTGTTCCTGGCAGTGGCATCCTTCATTATGTAGGGTCTATTATGCTACATGCTTGTCAGTTTTCTTCAATTGACTTGACTTCATGAATGATTGTTTACTTTTCATTATTTCCTTGCAACCATGCATTAATTTAAGATGAGTAACTCTCTTTATTAAAGATACTAACAGTTACAAAAGCCACTGGGGAATGACAGTTGTAATGATATTCTACTTCTACGACATTCACTCGGTATCATATCAATGTAAAATAAAGTTTTTTAAAAAATGTATTAGAATAATATAATATGTCAAGGGGGAAAAAAATATTTAGAAGCAAAGGACTTTGTTATAATAGTGCTATTGATGATTTGTTGATCTAATGCAAATTTCTTCTTTGAAGTTCTTTTAAATAAATATAATTCAAATTGAAAATGCCCTTATTCATGTTTTCAAAGATGTTGGAAATTTTTTGTTTATTTTCACTTAAATAAACTTTAGTATTCCTTATTAATATTACCTTTGTTTTATCTAGACAACTCCTTTTACTTTATTATTTTTTAACACAGTACTTGAAAACATTTTATTATATATATATATATATTCTTTTCTTTAAATAAACACTAAATTTTAGGAAAAATTTCTATACTTAATAAAACTTTTATGCTTCAAATTTCTTTAGTTCTGCTAAGCCATTTTTATTTTGTTTTACATTTTTATATTAAAATAATAATAATAACAAGCTAAACTAATAGATACAAGTGTATTGAACTTGTTGTTATTGCATATCCAAAACCTTATAACTAGTTGTTGCTTTTAAGATTTTTTGCATTATAAAAATGTTTTATTGTAAAAATTACATTCAGGAGCAATTTAAGAATTCCTTGATTTACAAACTTTGAATAGGATTTTCACTTAATTAAAACTTAAATTCCTTTTTAGCTTTTCATAGACAATTAGAAAAAATAACAATAAATTTATATATGTAAGATCTTAAAAAGAAAAAGAGAGAGGGAAACAAGCAGAATTGGTTGCCACTAATTAAAAGATGACAAAAGAAAAGCGACAAAATTCTTAAAGTAAACCAGAGCTAATCTTGAAATAATTGTAAAGTTATTTAATATGGTGCTCAAATAGTTGGCAATTTGTTTTAATTTGCAGTTAATATATATTACGAATAAATAGGGATACATACAAAAAACATACAAAATACCTTTTATTTTATACTTCTAAGTCTTCAAAATAAAATTCATTTTTAGAAAAAGCTAAATTAAGGCAACCAACAATATATGCAATATCAATACTGAAGCCTCTTAAAAACGATTTCAATTTGCTTTATTTGTTCTTCATTAAAAATAGTTAATGTAAAATTATGATGCAGTAAGAAAAGGATTTAAGCTACATAATGTAAAAGCAAATTAATTATTAGATACTACAAGGAATCTCTCTTTCTGCTTTAAAATTCTACGAATTTGAAAAGTACATCTATTTCTGTGACATGGAGGGGGGGGGGGGGGGGGAAACTTTAAACACCACTTTGCACAATTTGTCATAAATATTAAGATATTCTTCTTCTACTTTTTTTTTTTTTTTTTCAATTAATAGTTTATTTATTTATGTGACATGGATATACTTTTATCATTGTAGATGTCTGCATGTCAGTTAGCTTCTTGATACATCTCTGGCCAGCAACTATATTGCAAACCTATTTAGGAGAAAAAAAAATGCAATCATAATGGATTAGAAGATTTATAAAAGTACTGAAATACTGAATCAACTAAGTAAATGATACTTTACATACAAAAATATTTGTTAATTAAAAAAAAAAAAAAAAAAAAAAAAAAAACTCCAAAAAATATTAATTAAGTACTGAAAAACTAAAGTATGTGAAAGAAAGAAGAGAGGAAAAAGAAGCAAAATTTCATAAATACATTTTTATCTCAATATGAAAGTATACAAAAATTTTAATTAAATTACCTCTTCAAATTCTATATACCACCATTAAATTTCCTTTTATCTTAGTACTGTAACTATTTTTACATAACACTTTATAATAATAATAATAATTAAGTTTCAAAATTACGCTGCAAACCTTTAATTGCAATTTTCCCATGCACAAAAATAAGAATAATTTTAAGCTTACACATGGTCCCTTGATAAAAGCTCAGCTATCAAAAAAAAAAAAAAAAAAAAGAAATCCAAACAATTAAAAATTTTATTCTTTTTCTATTTTCTTTAAAAAACAATTTATTTTTTCAATATGAGAATTTATTGATTTTTTTTTTTTTTCTTTTTTTTTTACACGTAATAATTATGTTTGTTCAGATAATACAGTTGTAAGACACAAGGTTCCCATTATCTTATTTTGTGAGCAACCCACATTGAGAAATTTCATCTAAATTATCTTTCCTAATATTGAAAAAAAAATTTACAAAATTATTTAAAAAAAATCTGGAGTGACTCCACTCGACTTTCCGAACATTCAGTAATTAACAGTTTTGTAGATAAAAAAAAGAAAGAGGAGTTGTTAAACAAACAAAAGAGAGAAAACCATAATAGAGTGTTTGAGTATTTTTCTCCATATATTACACGACGTTTTACTTAACGCTACTGAACTTTGAGCCCATAGATCATAATGATAAAGAATTTTTCGTTGTTTCCCTGTAAAAACCTATAAATGCTAGATTCACCAAAATGCTTATAGTTAGTGCAACAGTGATTTATAATATTCATATAAATTTTCAGCTCAATTGAAGAAGGCGTTTAGATGCTATCGCACTTTTAAAAATTTGGTCCCATAGGCTATAATGATAAAGAATTTTTCTTTGTGTCCCTGTAAAAACACTGTAAGTGCTAGATTCACCAAAATCTATGCAGTTGGTGCAACTGTGACCTATAAGACGTGTACAAATTTTTTGCTCAGATTAATAAAGCGTTTAGATGCTATCGCACTTTTAAGATTTTGGTCCCATAGGCCATAATGATAAAGAGTTTTTCTTTGTGTCCCTGTAAATAAACTATAAGTGCTAATTTCACCAAAATCTATAGAGTTCGTACTATGGTGACTTACAATATACGTACCAACTTTCAGTTTATTTGAACAAAGCGTTTAGACGCTAGCGTGTTCACTCACAGACATACACACATACATACACACATACATACACACACATATACATACATCATCGCAAAAATAGTGAAAACGGACTCATAGGACTTCGAAACATATAGAAACATCAAAATCTGAAATTCGGATTTTTGACATGATTACAATACTTTCCTCACTATAGTGTTCGGAAAGTAAAAATAAATATTACAAGAAAAACAATGTTTTCTGAAAATATGATCCTCTTTTTTTCTCTACTCTCTATAGCAAAATTGTTTCAAAGTCCTATAAAAAATCTCAAGCTGGATTATTTTTTCTATCAATGCATGTGTTTGTAAACTAATAATGAAAATGACATGCACACCGTTTTATAGGTGTCATTATAGAAAATACTGCTAGAAGGCAAACTCTGCCTATTATTTTTTATTTATTAGCAGATATAATCTAAAAATTTATTTGGTTAGTATTGCAGCCAACACAATACAAAAAAGAAAAAAAAAAAAAAAAAAGAAGCTAAATTGCCATGTTTATGAAGTTATTTGTAATTAGAATCAATTCAAGTAAACATAACATTAAATATAAGGAAAAGACACCAGTGTTCGGCACCTTTTAATTGTGCATGTGCAAGCATTAACAAAAATTCATTTGCATAATTTATTATTCAAATATATTGAGCTATTTATATGAAAAACCCAAGCAAATATTGTGATAATTGTCATTGATAGAATGAACTAAAATTCAGTTTCTTTCGGGGGGGGGGGAGTGATATGATTGAGGTTATACTAATATTTCTTCAGAAACAATTAAAGATATATTGCTATTGACTGAATTACAATAAAAATTTGAGTAAAACCCCCTCATAATTTTAAGAAAAGCGAATAGTAATTTAAAAGACTTGCAGAAAAATGTGTAGACTACAATTTTACATATCTCCTAATTACAGACAATACAGAGTAGCATTGAGGTTAGGAAAATTAATTTTTAAAGTTACCCTTTTAAAGATCACTTACTTTATAAATCCTTATAAAATATGCCCCTCTGTACTGCGTTTGAAAAGTTAAGTTACAGGGACAATTCACAGATTATCTTTGGTCTATATTAAAATTCTTTTATTAAATATCATAGCATTTTTTTAAATTAAATATTAATTCTGTTATATCATTTCACATATACATGTATCAATAGCAATACCTATTAAAAAATGTTCATGTAAAGGCAGTGTATTTATGTAAAAGAGATTTCTTATTTTTCATTACTGAATCAATCTGAAATAAATCTTAAAAAAAAAAAAAAAAAAAAAAAATTACCTCAAGAGGAAGGTATGTATGTTTATGCTCTTGTCCAACTTGCAAACAAGGAAAATGGGGATATCTAGGAAAAAACGAAACAGCATATTTCAATAGGAAATAATAATCCTTTGTGGATAGGAAGAAAAAGCAAAATAAAACTGAATAATACCTTAATTTCATTTTGTATTTGTCTAAAAAATATTTGGCTACTGTATACTCAACAGTTTGTCCATTTTCAAGTTGCAATGGAAAGCTAAAAAAAAAAAAAATTGGATATAATTTGAAAAATACAGATTATACATATTACCCCATCACATATTACAAAATAAATAAGTAAGTGACAATACTTCAAAGCCCGATTTTCGAATTTTTGTTAGTTTATTTTAATTAATTAAAATATGAAAATAATAAATTCCTAATAGCTTTAAAAATAGACATTAAAATATTAGCTATAAATTAATTGTTGCCAAAAAATTTACAAGTTCAATTTCTTTTAGCAGAAAAACAAATACATTTAATTAAACGTAAAATTGTAAAAAGTTAAATTATGCATCTCACAAAAATTGAGGTCATTATCACTTTAAAAATCTTATGCTCATGTAGTTCTATAGCTATGATTCAACAGAAAATTTAAAAACATGATAGGTAAAAAGATTTTTTTCTTATAATTATTGTTCATATATTTAAAGTATTATGTTTAAAATGATGCTTGCAAAGATTGTAAAGATGCAACTTTAAAAATAGATTTTTCTATAAAATGCCATCAGACAAATGTCGTCATTTGTTTAATTGATCACTGAACTGAGTCCATGTGCTTAAACATTGCTTATGTATTATTTATTTATTTATTTATTTATTTAATAAATTATTTTTACAGGGTGATTTTGTACAGCATACTAGTTTGCATTCGATTTCATAGCTCATTCCCAAAATATTATGTAGCCAAAAAAAAAAAAAAAAAAAAAAAAATATTCTTCTTTTCTAGCACCCGATTGAAGAAATATGTCATGATATGCATATGATTACTTAAGTAAACATTTTTTGTAAAAGTTTCCTTTTAAGATAAAATTTTGAGAAGGGTTAATTTTGGACCAGGATTTGTTTTTAAATATAACCTCAGAAGTTATTCTTTTTAGTTGCTAAATGTTTAAAATAGTTGTTTAAATTTTTCAACTGATACCAAAATAGTTGCTTTTGCCTATATTTTGGCTAAATAGTCGCCTTTCCTTCAAAATAGTCTCTTTAGTTGTCTTTTTAGTCACCATTGTCAGCCCTGAATTTATTTGAAATGAAAAATAACGCACACAGGGAAAAACTATGCAAAATATTTTAAAAGTGACAAATTAAACTAAACGAATAATGCACAATCAAGCCGTCAACGAACAAGAGCACTACATCATTCGACCTGTATGACAACAGTTCCTACAAGAAACTAAACCAAACTTGAAAATGAAGCGAAACCACAATACCACAAAAATGAAGATCTACAGAAGAACGATGTTTTTTTTATACTTGGCACTGAGGATGGGTATGACTGTACATGAAATTAATATGCTAAGTTATTAAAAGGATGTTTTTTGAGGTATTTTATTATGTTTTATAATATTTTGGATTTGACAGCATTAAACACATGGATACTGTACAAAGAATGTACCGGATCAATTATATCCAGAAAGGATTTCATTTTTCAATTAGCCAAAGAACTCGCTGGTAAGGAAGAAAATAAAATTGAAGAAAATATTGATCTTCAAGAGCCTCATACATCAGCACAGCGCCAAACCTGTCAAGTCGGATTTTGTAAAAGAAATAGAAGCACGCACACTTGTAGAAACTGCAAGAGCAAGAAGATTGTTTGTGGAAAATGTACACATAAAATTGAATGTGTAAAATGTGTGCAAAATAAATATTTTATTAATTAATTAATTTATTTATTTATTATGTATAAACACACTTTAAAAAAAAATAATTTAAAATATTTTACTCCTTACCAAAGAACCTATAAAATATTGTACCATTTTTATATAAAGATATTTTGATATCAATACACCTGTATAACAATATTCCTTTAAAATAAGTTACATATTGTACAAAGTGTTTATTTTTTTTTAACATGTGTGAAATTGGCACGTGCCGCAGATATAGGTATATAAGAAATCTCCATAAACCTAGTGTTAAGAGAAAATCAGAAAAAAAAATTTAAATACAATACTAAAATGAAGAACTGGTGTACAATCAATATTTAAACTAAAAACTTCTTCACACGCCATAAACTTGAGCAACACAACTAACCAATAGGAGAAGCAAGCAAAACCAATAACGGTGGAACACAAAGAAAACAACAGGATACAAGTGAAACAAACACAAAAAATAGAGGGAAGGGAATTAAAAAAAAATATATACATTTTTGTTTTAATTTTATTTAAACATGTTATATTTAATTTTACTGTCGTTTTTTAATTAATAAATTAATTAAAATTTTCATTATTTAATTCCATTAATAAAATAATTAAAAAACAAATATAAGGTATTTAAATAAAATTAAGACAAAAATATACAAATAAATTTTTAAAATTCCTTTCCCTCCATTTTTGTGTTGCACCTTGATTGGTTTTACTTGATGCTCTCAATTGGTTAGTTTTTTTGTTTCTCCCCCTTTGGATTTTACCCTGCTTTCAGTCTTGCTTTTGCTTCCATGGTAGTAGCACACGTTTTGCACCTGAAGAAGTAAGGCCGTGTCCTTTCGAAACTGGTAGTGCTTTCTTTAAGTTTATGGCGTGTGAAGAAGTTTTTAGTTTAAATAGTCTACAAACTTATGAAATGAATAAATCAATCAAAATTACTCACGACTGCAATTGAGCAGGTCTTCGAGTCACATTGCATACTCTATATTTCCTTCGCATAGCACCACAGTGTGTTATTTCGATATTAAGACCCTTAATTTCTTTCGTGAATTTCACTCTTTGAGAGTCCGTTAAAGGCTTTTTTTGCTCATTTATATCACGGATTTCAAGTACTTCACACAAAAAATCTGTGACCGGCTGGGCTTTGTAAAAAGCAGTAGCAGACACTAAAAGACAGAAAAGAAAATTTTCACAAGACAACAAAGGTTGAAAATTTTAATTTAATAAATTGATTCCAAGAAATAGAATATACTACATACAAATTTTGTCCCTTATTTACTTCCTTGTACAAAATCAGGGTTGCTACACAAATCTGTAAAAAAAAATTCCCTGAGTTTTCCCTGACTCTTTTAAAAGTAAAATAGATGACAAGATACGCAACCATGCAGCAGCAATAGAATCTAACACATTTATACAAATCAATTAAACATATCAAGAGTATATTCAGGGAAGCCACTTTTCTGCTGAATGGCACATTTCTGCTTTTTATAATTTTTTTCTGTTTCCCTCCCCTTAAACTAATGAATGGCAATCAAACAAGCCATCTAAGTTATGCGATTTCTAATCTTTCTCATCCACAACATAAATATCAATATTCATATAAAGCTTTCTTTATAGGATTCTAGAACCTTTAAAAAGGTAGGATTGCTTAATATTTCTCATATTTCTAGTTATAATCCCCCCCCCCACCTAAAACTAGCAATCAGTGATTGAACAACCTAACAAAGCTCTGCAATTCTCTATCTTTCTCCATCCATAACATATCTCAGTGTTCATGATAAACTTATTTTATTTGATTCTAGAACTTATAAAGAAGTAAAAATATTTCATTATGCGTAATAATTATTTTGTTTTACATTATGTTAAATTAATATTACTGATTAGCATACAAACAGACTTTAAATAGTTAGACATAAATACAGACAATGGTGTTAATTTAATAGGCATTAACTTAGGCCAAGGTACATCTGTATATAAATTTATATGCAGTTATCTGTAGTAGTTCCTGAGATACGTTGCGACAAAATTTTTGTCACACACACACAGACACAGACACATATTTTTCTAAGAATGGTCAAATGGTGTTCTGGAGCCCTCAAAACGTGTAAATCCATTGAAAAGCGGATGTTGAAAATTTTTACGATTGAAATACTTTCTTCTATTGAATACAGAAGAAAGTAAAAAAAACAAACAATATAAAATAAACACATTTAGGAAACTGATTCCATCAAGGCAGATAATAATAATATTATTTATATCGTCTTCTCTAGAACAAATAAAAACAAAGCAGATGTTTAATTGCGAATCATATATATCCGTGCAACCCAAATTATTATAGTAAATAAACATTCCCGTCGAACAAATGCAATAAATAAAGATACTTTTTTTTTTTTTTTTTTTTTTTCAGAATACAAGCATTAAACAATGAACTGACCTTGAAGCACATTTTTGCAATCTAAAGTTCACAACTCACATAAGTGTTTAATCATTATTATTAGGATTTTTTTTTTTCTTCAGGTTTTTAACGCAATACAATTAGTAGTAATTACACCTTTTTTTTTTTTTTTCTTGTAAGTTCAATGGAAGAAAGTATTGGATTTGTAAAAATTTTCGACTTCCGGTTTTCGACGGATTTACAAGTTTTGAGAGGTTAGACCACGATTTGACCATTTTTAGAAAATGTCTTGTCTGTCCGTCTGTGTGTGTATGTATATGTGACAAAAATTTTGTGGCAACTGTATCTACGGAACTACTGTTCAGAATTACATATAAATTTATATGTAGATGCACCTTGACCTAAATTAGTGCCTATCAACTTTTGGTGTCAATCGCTCGAAAGGCGGCGCTGCTATGCATGGATAGCATTTATAATATGGTTGTCAACTTTCAAATATGCTTAACAATAGTGTTCTAACAGGGATATATTCATTAAAAAAAATAATAATTCAATTTAAAAAAAATCAATAAAACCAGATCGATTTTTAAAAAAATCTCGTGCTTGCTTTTCTAAAGTAATCATACGAATTATAAGGTATGGTGTTATATGACAATATATATATAACATCATTACCAATTTCAGCCTCTATCAACCCACTGCAGGATGAAGGCCTCTGCTAGGCGATTCCAAACTGCCCTGTTTTCGCGCACACACACACACACATATATATATATAATAATTTATGCATAGATTAAGAAAGGTTTTGATAGAATATTTCGTCTCCTCATTGAATTATTTGATTTCCAATGAAGCCATCTATGATATATGCAACTTCTTAATTGAATGCAACCTATGCAATGAGGTGAAATTTACACCTCATATAACGTATTTCTTAGTAATGTCCTGATGTCTTTTTTTTCTTCTTTTTTTTTTTTAAGGTTTGTGAGCTCTATTTAAAACCTGATGCAATTATACAAACAGTAACTTATTTTGATGAAAAAGAAGGAAAGTTATATCAAGTCCCAAGAAATAAACGAATTGTTAAAGATGGTGCTATTCCTACTATTTTCAGCGGCTTGCCATCTTTAGGCATAAACAAATTCCGTTTTATTACCTAATTATATTTGTGCTTTTATATTATTAATTTTTATGTAAATTATGGAGCAATCTTCTTCACGTATATGAAACATTTATAATTTTCAATAAAATTATTTTTATCTTGATTTTTGTCTTTTATGTATTATTTCAATTACATAGTTTTAATGAAGGAGAAATCTTATTTAAATAAGCCACTTAAATTCTTGATTTAAAGAATGTTGAAAGTAATGTTATCAGGTAAGTGAGAGTTATTTTGGATGATCAAATACTTATAAATTATTGTTATATATTAAAATTTCTCTGGGCATAAAATTTACAGAGATGATTAAAAATAAAAATTCTTATTATATATGTTAAAGGGTTTTTTAATGCAAATTTTATGTCCACCCTTACCTTGAAAAAAAAAAAAAAAAAGTATATCATTAATATTTATGATTTTAAAACTTTAAATAACCTGAAATTTGGAGTTCGATGTTATTTATAGTTTAGTACATTGTATCGTCTATACCGTGCATATTGTTTATATTACCTGTATCAATTGTTAAAGCATATTGTATCGTCGTACTTATCTGTAATTTTAATCAGGTGGAAAAAATCCATTATTTAAAAAAATATATACATATATTCAGGTGGCTTAAATATTAAAAAAAGGAACTTAAAAAAAAAAAAAAAAAAAAAAAGTGTACATTTATTTTTGTAACCACAGCGTATAAAATGAAAGCACCGATGAGCAATATATATATATATATATATTTCTAAATCCATATATGAGGATGTGCATAAAAGTGGACTAAATCATGTGGCGCCACAATCCTCTTGGAATGCCTTCATAAAAAAGTGTTGGATAAATGCGTGCGTTAATGATGAATAAAGGTAGGGAAGTATGATTAAACTAGCAAATTCTTTGTTTCAGTAGTTTGTTAAATTTCCAGTATTCATAGCTGCTAACTTTTTTAATTGATTTCGGATTGTTGTTAGTATATCGTCCTATCTTCAAACCATATTCTTTGAGGAGTAATTATCTTCATATTTAATTGTAATTACATGCCAAAGAAAATTATTCTATTAAGAATATGGTATGAAGAAAAGGGCGAATGTTAACAACATTCAGGAATAAATTGAAAAAGTTGGCAGCTATGAGTATTTTATTCCTGTTGATGGACAAGTAATATTTTTCAGAAAAGTTTTTAAATATTTTTGCAAAGTTGAACATTTAAAAGGGGAGGGGGGATTAAAAAATTACAAAAGTAAAGATGTTCAGACTAACAACAATGCTTTTTCAAAAGCCCCTGCAAACAAGTATGAAGCCACTTCCTCATAAAATATGAAGGATTTTAATCTATTAAATTTTTTTTTGATTAATCTCTCTCAAATATTATGAGACAGGCTAGTCAAATATTTTTTTTTTTTTCGGGCTAAAATTCCTCCACAAATATTATGAGGCAGCTTAGTCAAATAGAGACTAGTTTTCCTTTTCAAATATTACCAGACAGATTAGTCAGGTAAATAGTCTTGACTATCCTGCCTCTTCAGATATTCATTGAAAATTGACTAGCTTGCTTCGTAAAATACCTGTTGGCTGCTGACTAACCGTCTTAATCAAGTGCAGATTCTGACTAACTTGCCTTGTCTGGCAACTGCGGTTGTTGACTAACCTTCCTGGTCAGATAATTATGATTATCGACTAGCCTTCTTTGTCTAATAATATTAACCTTCCTAGTCTGGAGTAGTATTTTGGTGACTCGTTTAGCAAGTACACTTTTTAGTTTTGGACACTAGTTCAGCAAGTACACTTTTCAGTTTTGGTGACTAGTTCAGCAAGTCCACTTTTCAGTTTTGAAGACTAGTTCAACAAGTACACTTTTCAGTTTCGGTGACTAGTTCAGCAAGTACACTTTTCAGTTTTGGAGACTAGTTCAGCAAGTACACTTTTTGGCTAGTCAGTTATTTTGGTTAGTCAATTCCGTATTGTCAGCTGAGCATTTTGGCAGGTCACTGTGACCAATTTATTTTTCTGTGTGCATGGTGTCGTTCTCTCCAGGACAAGCAAGGAGTACGTCCAGATCTTTTAATCACCGATCCATTAATTCCTCTTTTCAAAACATTTCTAATTGCACATATAGAGCATTTAATAACTTTTGAAATATTATTAATTGAAGCACCAGTTCCATTTAATCTCCAAATTTCGCGAATTTCACTTTCTTTTAATTCTGTACTTTGTGGCATGTTTGTAAATGCGTGAAGTCAGTTATTAGTACAGTCAAATTAGACCAAAAAACACCAAATAAGGGAAAAAATTTATAAAGTTTTGAAACTTTGGAATAACATTCCTGGGGGCTCTAGTAATGCAAAACAAAAAAGTTCCCCCTTCCTTGGAGGGAGCTTCCCCCCATTCCCCCCTTTTTCCCCTCTAGACCAGATAGCTCTTTCATATTAGGAAAAACATATATAATAATTCATAAACGCTTGAAATTTTGGGATAACATTCATGAAAAGTCTAGAAATGGACAGAACTTTTTTTTCCACCCTGTGGGTATGCTACCCCTCCCCCCCCTTTCCCCCCAAATGTGTTTAGCTCCTTCAATTTTTTTTCTATCTAAATGAGGGACTATAAAAGGAATATATTATAAGAATATATATATATATATATATAAAGTTATACAATTTTGAATCAATACTCTTGAGGGTTCCCCTCAACCCCCCCCCCAAAAAAAAAAAAAAAAAAAAAAAAAAAAAAAAACTGTGTTAGCTCTTTCAGATTAAATAAATAAATAAAAAAAAAGACAGAGGAAATAATTTATAAACACTTGAAACATTGAAATAACACTCATGAATAGACTATTATTGAAAAAGAAGACATCCCCCTTCCCTGAATAAGCACCTAACCCTCCCCCTCCCCTTTCTCCCCAAAACATACAGTTTCTTTAAATTATGAAAAATAGGAGACTTTAAAGATTAAAGGAATTTATTACAGAGGTATATATTTATAATGTTCTGAAATTTTGAAATAGTCTCGAGAGCTCTAGCAATGGAAAAACAAAAATTCTACACCCCTCTTCATCTGTAGGCAGAGGATACCCCCTTTCCTCCCGAATTTGTACAACTTTTTCAGATTAAGAAAAACCGAGAAAATAATTTACAATGTTTTAAAATTTTAGGATAGCACTTATGAATTGACCAGCAATGGAAAATAGAATAGGTCCCCCTACATGGGGGGGGGAGCTCCCCCCCCCTTTTCCTCAAAATCTCTTTTTCCTCTTTTCGATCTAAGGAAATCCAACCTTGACTTTTCAGTTTTTACACTAAATCGTTAAGTTTACTATTACAAAAAATAATTCTTAAGAGAATTCTTAAGAATTCTTAATTTCTTTTTTAAGACCTGATATATGATATATATATATATATATATATTCATATATATATATTCATATATATCATATATATAAATACGATTAATCTTTTCGGAGTAATTGGCAACGGAGAAAAAAAAATGAGTTCCTGATTTTGGTATGTTTTATATAGTTTTTACAGATGAGAATAATGTACACTCTTCTTTCAACTTTGTCAGATACAAAGAACGGGTTTTAAATATTTTGAATTTGCTCAACGCTTAGAAATTTCTGGTATCGAAGCAAGCATGGCAAAAGATGAAGCAGATGCTTTGATAGTTAGGAAAGCAATTGATGCATCTGATTTAAACAAGCAAGTCGTTATTGTTGAATAAGATGTGGACCTTATAGTTTTACTGATAGCACTTGCCCCAGAAGATAATGACATTCTATTCATGAAAGAAGGAAAGGGAAATGTCAAAGCAAGATTTTATAGCTCCAAGGATTTGCAATGTTCATCTGTTATTAAAAATGTCGAGGATTCTATTCTATTTCTGCACGCAATAAGTGGTTGTGACACCACTTCGGCCATGTTTGGAAAAGAGAAAGGGCAAGTAGTTCAACCGTTTAACCGATCTCACCATCTCCATGATGTACCCAAAGTGTTCAACGATCTAAGATCGACTCGTGACTCAGTTGAAAAAGCTGGTGAAAAAATTATTAGTGAGATGTACAGTAAAGTTAAAAAAATAAAATAAAATAAAAATAATAATAATAACCGCATCGATAACTTCTGAAATGAAAAAATTGAACGATTTCAGAATTCAAATTTTAATGAATTAGTAGGACAGGCAAGCAATGCTGTCATCCTATCGTGGTTGCCACCTACCACTGATGCTGCATTTTCATCGGGTTTATCTGCAAGTACAGATGTGGTTGGGGAATCGCTTGGATCCAAAGACCTGAAGCTGGAAAGTATCTAATTCATACTTGTCTCTTGTATATCTAAGACAAGCGCCTGCTTCAGAAAAAATACTAAATTTGATTTCATGTGGCTGTATGCAAGGTTGTGGAAGGAAGTGCAAATGTGTAAAAGCAAATTTATTGTGTACAGGAATGTATAAAAATTGTCACGGGCAAACCTGCACCAATAAAGAACCCATTGTCATGACAGAGGAGTTTGAAGATGACTTTCATGATGAACTCGATTACTTTTTATTCGATGTTCAGACGATTTTGTAAGTAATAAATTATTGACTTACATTAAAATTATTTTATCTACATTTTACTTAATTATTGCTATATTTATTTTATCTGGTTATTACCTGAATTTCATTATTATCATTTCAATTTATTTTATTTTTTACAATTTAGTAGCTTTTAAAAACTTAAAGGAAAAAATCATTTTTCGTTTATGCATAATGAAGAGGACATTTTGTGCAGAATTTTTCAAGGCATATATATAGATATATATATATATATTTAAATTATTATAATAGTAACTGTCTTTGAAAACCCAACAATTTTGTGTTAATTAAAAAAATAAATAAATAAAAAGGAAAACTCAGGGAAATTTTTGAAGTAGATTAAGCCCCTCTCAAAGAGGGGACTTTTCTGTTTCCCATTGAGATACCCCATATGATTAATGTCCCAAAGTTTTAAATCTGTATGCTTCTTTCTAACTATTTTTTCCTTAATTGAAGGAACTGCAGTATTTTTGAGGGGGGGGGGGGTCATCCTTTCTAGGGAAGGCTTTTTGTTTTCATTGAAACCTTTTCAAGCATACTATCTAAAAAATTTCAAAATTATATAAATAATTTCTATTGCCTTACTTTCAATGGATTATACAATTATGAGGCGAAGGGACAGGGGGAGAAGCTCTTTCTCCAGAAGAGGGTGAATTATTATTATTATTAGACCACTCAACAATTTTGTCCACAAACTATAAAATTCTACAAATTATTTCTCCATTTGTTTTAATTTCAACAAATTATACGATTTTTTTTTTTTTTTTTTTTTTTTTGGGGGGGGGGGGGGACCCAGAGAAGGGAACTTTTGTGTTTTCTATTATTAGACCCTTCAAGAGAACTTTCCCCAAAACTAAAAACTCTTATATAACTTATTTTCACATTTTTCTTAATTTCAGCAAAATTGAACTATTTTTTTTATTGGTGGTTTGCGGAGGGGGCTGGGGTAACCAAATTCTCGAACATATGGATCATTGTTGAAGTCCGCCCTCCTAACCTAGATTAAAAAATAATTCATATATAAACCACAACATTATTATTTTCCTTAATTGTCATAAAATATATATTGATAGAATGCAAACTCACTTTAAAATATGTTAGAATAAGAATGAATTTTATCACACCAGTAAAATGTGATAAGATTTTCTAATATATTGTAAAAATGTTTATGGAACTGCCATTTCTAGAATATATGTAAATAAAAGTGTCAACACAAGAGCTGTAACAGACAGTTTCAAATTAATTTACCTGATTCGAGGCAGAGCTCAATCCAGTATTGCTTACTAAATTGTTGATTTCCCTTTCTCGATCTGGAGTAGAGCGAGCTGTTGCCTAAAAAAATGAATGAATGAATAAACAAATAAATAAATACAAAATGATTGATTGAGAAGACTGAAGAGAAAGGATTTAATTTAATAAAAAATTCTCAGTAATACTCAACAAACACAGTTTTAAGAACATTTTAGAAATTAGTAAAGGTTTTAATAACTAATTCCGTACACAATAAAAGGAATAATACTTCTCTTGAAAACAAAAAATAAAAACACAACAGGTATCATAAGAGACTTTGTCTTTTTTATCAAGTGTAAAGTATGTTTAACCGTACCAACAGCAGACTAAAAAGTATAAGGGAAGTAAGAGCGAAGGAAAGAAGACATAACCAACAGAATAATAAAAGGATAATTTGAAGGACGAGAAGAAAGGCAATAAAAGTACACAGAAAAGTGCAAAAGTACAAAAGATAGAAAAATAAAGGTGAATTATAGATGAATATCAATAAGTAGAAGGATGTACATATACAAAATATGAAAGCAGCCATGACCTAAGTTTTGTAAATATGTAGTATATTTAGGAATTTACAATAATAATCTAAATCAATAAGGAGCAGAAATGATGAGGACACGCCCATATAAGTCATTAACGTCTTTTAAGACTTTCTGCACTGTATTACAACACAATACAGTACAGTCAGATGTGCACTTTCACTTTGAGAGCTTTCATAACCCAGGGCTATGGAAGCCGGCCCAGTATGAGTTACACCCAACGAAGATTTTTCTAGCAATTAAGATAAGTTAATCCTGGAAAATACACTAAATATACATTTTTGATTGTGTTTCTCAGTTTTACTCCATTAATTCAGAAAACTATTGACTTAGGACCGTACTCTGCTATTACTTTCTATTGGTTAATAGATATACTCTTTGCATTTAATTAAATAGTGCTTTTGTTCAATTCATCAAAAATGTCTAAAATATTTTGAATCTTAATGTTGAAAATTTTTACTTTTGATTCATGGATTTTAATCCCTATTTATTTCTAGTTTCACTGAAATTTAATATTAATTATTAAACTATCATAATTTTAATATTTTGTCATATACAAGATATGAAGGGCATTTAGGGTCTAAATTCAATTAAAATACTTGAAACTAAATGCCTTTAATCAAAATTATAGAACTCTTAATCAGTTTCTGGATAAGCATAAGCATTAGTCCCAGCAGAATTAAAGATCTGGGCAGCTGTGCTGTAGGTTAATTTAATAACTGAATTTTATTTAAAAGTGCACTCCTGCTCTGCATAAGACAGGTTTATGAGAATAATTTTGTGGTTAGCCTATAGAGTGAGCCGTTTTCTTACAATTGTTTTTAATAACTTTCATTTGTAAATAGATTTTGACTATTATCCAGGCTGAGTCAAACTATGTCCCAGGTTTTAATTTTATGAACTTCACTTGTAACACTGGTAAGAATGCAAATTATAATTATTCAATGTAAAATTGTCTTGACTCTAGATAAAAAAAATTTCAGTTTTTACCATTTTGAATAAATTTTATTGTAAATTCACTTATGTTTCAAACATTTATTTAATTGAAATATTTTTTATATAACTTACCATATTTAGACTGAAAGCTTCTACCATTATAATTTAAGTTGCATTAAACACTCACTTTAAATTTTTATAACTATTATAAAATATAACTATATTATACATCGCATTTTATAACTATATATATTTTTATCTATTATAATTAAAGTATTATAACTATTTAATTCTGCAACCACACTCATACATTCCAACACCATATTATATTTGGGAAAAAAGTCTGGCTGTTCCTGGCAGTGGCATCCTTCATTATGTAGGGTCTATTATGCTACATGCTTGTCAGTTTTCTTCAATTGACTTGACTTCATGAATGATTGTTTACTTTTCATTATTTCCTTGCAACCATGCATTAATTTAAGATGAGTAACTCTCTTTATTAAAGATACTAACAGTTACAAAAGCCACTGGGGAATGACAGTTGTAATGATATTCTACTTCTACGACATTCACTCGGTATCATATCAATGTAAAATAAAGTTTTTTAAAAAATGTATTAGAATAATATAATATTTCAAGGGGGAAAAAAATATTTAGAAGCAAAGGACTTTGTTATAATAGTGCTATTGATGATTTGTTGATCTAATGCAAATTTCTTCTTTGAAGTTCTTTTAAATAAATATAATTCAAATTGAAAATGCCCTTATTCATGTTTTCAAAGATGTTGGAAATTTTTTGTTTATTTTCACTTAAATAAACTTTAGTATTCCTTATTAATATTACCTTTGTTTTATCTAGACAACTCCTTTTACTTTATTATTTTTTAACACAGTACTTGAAAACATTTTATTATATATATATATATATATTCTTTTCTTTAAATAAACACTAAATTTTAGGAAAAATTTCTATACTTAATAAAACTTTTATGCTTCAAATTTCTTTAGTTCTGCTAAGCCATTTTTATTTTGTTTTACATTTTTATATTAAAATAATAATAATAACAAGCTAAACTAATAGATACAAGTGTATTGAACTTGTTGTTATTGCATATCCAAAACCTTATAACTAGTTGTTGCTTTTAAGATTTTTTGCATTATAAAAATGTTTTATTGTAAAAATTACATTCAGGAGCAATTTAAGAATTCCTTGATTTACAAACTTTGAATAGGATTTTCACTTAATTAAAACTTAAATTCCTTTTTAGCTTTTCATAGACAATTAGAAAAAATAACAATAAATTTATATATGTAAGATCTTAAAAAGAAAAAGAGAGAGGGAAACAAGCAGAATTGGTTGCCACTAATTAAAAGATGACAAAAGAAAAGCGACAAAATTCTTAAAGTAAACCAGAGCTAATCTTGAAATAATTGTAAAGTTATTTAATATGGTGCTCAAATAGTTGGCAATTTGTTTTAATTTGCAGTTAATATATATTACGAATAAATAGGGATACATACAAAAAACATACAAAATACCTTTTATTTTATACTTCTAAGTCTTCAAAATAAAATTCATTTTTAGAAAAAGCTAAATTAAGGCAACCAACAATATATGCAATATCAATACTGAAGCCTCTTAAAAACGATTTCAATTTGCTTTATTTGTTCTTCATTAAAAATAGTTAATGTAAAATTATGATGCAGTAAGAAAAGGATTTAAGCTACATAATGTAAAAGCAAATTAATTATTAGATACTACAAGGAATCTCTCTTTCTGCTTTAAAATTCTACGAATTTGAAAAGTACATCTATTTCTGTGACATGGAGGGGGGGGGGGGGAACTTTAAACACCACTTTGCACAATTTGTCATAAATATTAAGATATTCTTCTTCTACTTTTTTTTTTTTTTCAATTAATAGTTTATTTATTTATGTGACATGGATATACTTTTATCATTGTAGATGTCTGCATGTCAGTTAGCTTCTTGATACATCTCTGGCCAGCAACTATATTGCAAACCTATTTAGGAGAAAAAAAAATGCAATCATAATGGATTAGAAGATTTATAAAAGTACTGAAATACTGAATCAACTAAGTAAATGATACTTTACATACAAAAATATTTGTTAATTAAAAAAAAAAAAAAAAAAAAAAAAAAAAAACTCCAAAAAACATTAATTAAGTACTGAAAAACTAAAGTATGTGAAAGAAAGAAGAGAGGAAAAAGAAGCAAAATTTCATAAATACATTTTTATCTCAATATGAAAGTATACAAAAATTTTAATTAAATTACCTCTTCAAATTCTATATACCACCATTAAATTTCCTTTTATCTTAGTACTGTAACTATTTTTACATAACACTTTATAATAATAATAATAATTAAGTTTCAAAATTACGCTGCAAACCTTTAATTGCAATTTTCCCATGCACAAAAATAAGAATAATTTTAAGCTTACACATGGTCCCTTGATAAAAGCTCAGCTATCAAAAAAAAAAAAAAAAAAAAAAGAAATCCAAACAATTAAAAATTTTATTCTTTTTCTATTTTCTTTAAAAAACAATTTATTTTTTCAATATGAGTATTGATTTTTTTTTTTTTCTTTTTTTTTTTACACGTAATAATTATGTTTGTTCAGATAATACAGTTGTAAGACACAAGGTTCCCATTATCTTATTTTGTGAGCAACCCACATTGAGAAATTTCATCTAAATTATCTTTCCTAATATTGAAAAAAAAATTTACAAAATTATTTAAAAAAAATCTGGAGTGACTCCACTCGACTTTCCGAACATTCAGTAATTAACAGTTTTGTAGATAAAAAAAAGAAAGAGGAGTTGTTAAACAAACAAAAGAGAGAAAACCATAATAGAGTGTTTGAGTATTTTTCTCCATATATTACACGACGTTTTACTTAACGCTACTGAACTTTGAGCCCATAGATCATAATGATAAAGAATTTTTCGTTGTTTCCCTGTAAAAACCTATAAATGCTAGATTCACCAAAATGCTTATAGTTAGTGCAACAGTGATTTATAATATTCATATAAATTTTCAGCTCAATTGAAGAAGGCGTTTAGATGCTATCGCACTTTTAAAAATTTGGTCCCATAGGCTATAATGATAAAGAATTTTTCTTTGTGTCCCTGTAAAAACACTGTAAGTGCTAGATTCACCAAAATCTATGCAGTTGGTGCAACTGTGACCTATAAGACGTGTACAAATTTTTTGCTCAGATTAATAAAGCGTTTAGATGCTATCGCACTTTTAAGATTTTGGTCCCATAGGCCATAATGATAAAGAGTTTTTCTTTGTGTCCCTGTAAATAAACTATAAGTGCTAATTTCACCAAAATCTATAGAGTTCGTACTATGGTGACTTACAATATACGTACCAACTTTCAGTTTATTTGAACAAAGCGTTTAGACGCTAGCGTGTTCACTCACAGACATACACACATACATACACACACATATACATACATCATCGCAAAAATAGTGAAAACGGACTCATAGGACTTCGAAACATATAGAAACATCAAAATCTGAAATTCGGATTTTTGACATGATTACAATACTTTCCTCACTATAGTGTTCGGAAAGTAAAAATAAATATTACAAGAAAAACAATGTTTTCTGAAAATATGATCCTCTTTTTTTCTCTACTCTCTATAGCAAAATTGTTTCAAAGTCCTATAAAAAATCTCAAGCTGGATTATTTTTTCTATCAATGCATGTGTTTGTAAACTAATAATGAAAATGACATGCACACCGTTTTATAGGTGTCATTATAGAAAATACTGCTACAAGGCAAACTCTGCCTATTATTTTTTATTTATTAGCAGATATAATCTAAAAATTTATTTGGTTAGTATTGCATCCAACACAATACAAAAAAGAAAAAAAAAAAAAAGAAGCTAAATTGCCATGAAGTTATTTGTAATTAGAATCAATTCAAGTAAACATAACATTAAATATAAGGTAAAGACACCAGTGTTCGGCACCTTTTAATTGTGCATGTGCACGCATTAACAAAAATTCATTTGCATAATTTATTATTCAAATATATTGAGCTATTTATATGAAAAACCCAAGCAAATATTGTGATAATTGTCATTGATAGAATGAACTAAAATTCAGTTTCTTTCGGGGGGGATGGGGGGGGGGGAGTGATATGATTGAGGTTATACTAATATTTCTTCAGAAACAATTAGATATATTGCTATTGACTGAATTACAATAAAAATTTGAGTAAAACCCCCTCATAATTTTAAGAAAAGCAAATAGTAATTTAAAAGACTTGCAGAAAAATGTGTAGACTACAATTTTACATATCTCCTAATTACAGACAATACAGAGTAGCATTGAGGTTAGGAAAATTAATTTTTAAAGTTACCCTTTTAAAGATCACTTACTTTATAAATCCTTATAAAATATGCCCCTCTGTACTGCGTTTGAAAAATTAAGTTACAGGGACAATTCACAGATTATCTTTGGTCTATATTAAAATTCTTTTATTAAATATCATAGCATTTTTTTAAATTAAATATTAATTCTGTTATATCATTTCACATATACATGTATCAATAGCAATACCTATTAAAAAATGTTCATGTAAAGGCAGTGTATTTATGTAAAAGAGATTTCTTATTTTTCATTACTGAATCAATCTGAAATAAATCTTAAAAAAAAAAAAAAAAAAAAAAAAAATTACCTCAAGAGGAAGCTATGTATGTTTATGCTCTTGTCCAACTTGCAAACAAGGAAAATGGGGATATCTAGGAAAAAACGAAACAGCATATTTCAATAGGAAATAATAATCCTTTGTGGATAGGAAGAAAAAGCAAAATAAAACTGAATAATACCTTAATTTCATTTTGTATTTGTCTAAAAAATATTTGGCTACTGTATACTCAACAGTTTGTCCATTTTCAAGTTGCAATGGAAAGCTAAAAAAAAAAAAAATTGGATATAATTTGAAAAATACAGATTATACATATTACCCCATCACATATTACAAAATAAATAAGTAAGTGACAATACTTCAAAGCCCGATTTTCGAATTTTTGTTAGTTTATTTTAATTAATTAAAATATGAAAATAATAAATTCCTAATAGCTTTAAAAATAGACATTAAAATATTAGCTATAAATTAATTGTTGCCAAAAAATTTACAAGTTCAATTTCTTTTAGCAGAAAAACAAATACATTTAATTAAACGTAAAATTGTAAAAAGTTAAATTATGCATCTCACAAAAATTGAGGTCATTATCACTTTAAAAATCTTATGCTTATGTAGTTCTATAGCTATGATTCAACAGAAAATTTAAAAACATGATAGGTAAAAAGATTTTTTTCTTATAATTATTGTTCATATATTTAAAGTATTATGTTTAAAATGATGCTTGCAAAGATTGTAAAGATGCAACTTTAAAAATAGATTTTTCTATAAAATGCCATCAGACAAATGTCGTCATTTGTTTAATTGATCACTGAACTGAGTCCATGTGCTTAAACATTGCTTATGTATTATTTATTTATTTATTTTTTTTTTTAATAAATTATTTTTACAGGGTGATTTTGTACAGCATACTAGTTTGCATTCGATTTCATAGCTCATTCCCAAAATATTATGTAGCCAAAAAAAAAAAAAAAAAATATTCTTCTTTTCTAGCACCCGATTGAAGAAATATGTCATGATATGCATATGATTACTTAAGTAAACATTTTTTGTAAAAGTTTCCTTTTAAGATAAAATTTTGAGAAGGGTTAATTTTGGACCAGGATTTGTTTTTAAATATAACCTCAGAAGTTATTCTTTTTAGTTGCTAAATGTTTAAAATAGTTGTTTAAATTTTTCAACTGATACCAAAATAGTTGCTTTTGCCTATATTTTGGCTAAATAGTCGCCTTTCCTTCAAAATAGTCTCTTTAGTTGTCTTTTTAGTCACCATTGTCAGCCCTGAATTTATTTGAAATGAAAAATAACGCACACAGGGAAAAACTATGCAAAATATTTTAAAAGTGACAAATTAAACTAAACGAATAATGCACAATCAAGCCGTCAACGAACAAGAGCACTACATCATTCGACCTGTATGACAACAGTTCCTACAAGAAACTAAACCAAACTTGAAAATGAAGCGAAACCACAATACCACAAAAATGAAGATCTACAGAAGAACGATGTTTTTTTTATACTTGGCACTGAGGATGGGTATGACTGTACATGAAATTAATATGCTAAGTTATTAAAAGGATGTTTTTTGAGGTATTTTATTATGTTTTATAATATTTTGGATTTGACAGCATTAAACACATGGATACTGTACAAAGAATGTACCGGATCAATTATATCCAGAAAGGATTTCATTTTTCAATTAGCCAAAGAACTCGCTGGTAAGGAAGAAAATAAAATTGAAGAAAATATTGATCTTCAAGAGCCTCATACATCAGCACAGCGCCAAACCTGTCAAGTCGGATTTTGTAAAAGAAATAGAAGCACGCACACTTGTAGAAACTGCAAGAGCAAGAAGATTGTTTGTGGAAAATGTACACATAAAATTGAATGTGTAAAATGTGTGCAAAATAAATATTTTATTAATTTATTTATTTATTTATTTATTATGTATAAACACACTTTAAAAAAAAATAATTTAAAATATTTTACTCCTTACCAAAGAACCTATAAAATATTGTACCATTTTTATATAAAGATATTTTGATATCAATACACCTGTATAACAATATTCCTTTAAAATAAGTTACATATTGTACAAAGTGTTTATTTTTTTTTAACATGTGTGAAATTGGCACGTGCCGCAGATATAGGTATATAAGAAATCTCCATAAACCTAGTGTTAAGAGAAAATCAGAAAAAAAAATTTAAATACAATACTAAAATGAAGAACTGGTGTACAATCAATATTTAAACTAAAAACTTCTTCACACGCCATAAACTTGAGCAACACAACTAACCAATAGGAGAAGCAAGCAAAACCAATAACGGTGGAACACAAAGAAAACAACAGGATACAAGTGAAACAAACACAAAAAATAGAGGGAAGGGAATTAAAAAAAAATATATACATTTTTGTTTTAATTTTATTTAAACATGTTATATTTAATTTTACTGTCGTTTTTTAATTAATAAATTAATTAAAATTTTCATTATTTAATTCCATTAATAAAATAATTAAAAAACAAATATAAGGTATTTAAATAAAATTAAGACAAAAATATACAAATAAATTTTTAAAATTCCTTTCCCTCCATTTTTGTGTTGCACCTTGATTGGTTTTACTTGATGCTCTCAATTGGTTAGTTTTTTTGTTTCTCCCCCTTTGGATTTTACCCTGCTTTCAGTCTTGCTTTTGCTTCCATGGTAGTAGCACACGTTTTGCACCTGAAGAAGTAAGGCCGTGTCCTTTCGAAACTGGTAGTGCTTTCTTTAAGTTTATGGCGTGTGAAGAAGTTTTTAGTTTAAATAGTCTACAAACTTATGAAATGAATAAATCAATCAAAATTACTCACGACTGCAATTGAGCAGGTCTTCGAGTCACATTGCATACTCTATATTTCCTTCGCATAGCACCACAGTGTGTTATTTCGATATTAAGACCCTTAATTTCTTTCGTGAATTTCACTCTTTGAGAGTCCGTTAAAGGCTTTTTTTGCTCATTTATATCACGGATTTCAAGTACTTCACACAAAAAATCTGTGACCGGCTGGGCTTTGTAAAAAGCAGTAGCAGACACTAAAAGACAGAAAAGAAAATTTTCACAAGACAACAAAGGTTGAAAATTTTAATTTAATAAATTGATTCCAAGAAATAGAATATACTACATACAAATTTTGTCCCTTATTTACTTCCTTGTACAAAATCAGGGTTGCTACACAAATCTGTAAAAAAAAATTCCCTGAGTTTTCCCTGACTCTTTTAAAAGTAAAATAGATGACAAGATACGCAACCATGCAGCAGCATTAGAATCTAACACATTTATACAAATCAATTAAACATATCAAGAGTATATTCAGGGAAGCCACTTTTCTGCTGAATGGCACATTTCTGCTTTTTATAATTTTTTTCTGTTTCCCTCCCCTTAAACTAATGAATGGCAATCAAACAAGCCATCTAAGTTATGCGATTTCTAATCTTTCTCATCCACAACATAAATATCAATATTCATATAAAGCTTTCTTTATAGGATTCTAGAACCTTTAAAAAGGTAGGATTGCTTAATATTTCTCATATTTCTAGTTATAATCCCCCCCCCCACCTAAAACTAGCAATCAGTGATTGAACAACCTAACAAAGCTCTGCAATTCTCTATCTTTCTCCATCCATAACATATCTCAGTGTTCATGATAAACTTATTTTATTTGATTCTAGAACTTATAAAGAAGTAAAAATATTTCATTATGCGTAATAATTATTTTGTTTTACATTATGTTAAATTAATATTACTGATTAGCATACAAACAGACTTTAAATAGTTAGACATAAATACAGACAATGGTGTTAATTTAATAGGCATTAACTTAGGCCAAGGTACATCTGTATATAAATTTATATGCAGTTATCTGTAGTAGTTCCTGAGATACGTTGCGACAAAATTTTTGTCACACACACACAGACACAGACACATATTTTTCTAAGAATGGTCAAATGGTGTTCTGGAGCCCTCAAAACGTGTAAATCCATTGAAAAGCGGATGTTGAAAATTTTTACGATTGAAATACTTTCTTCTATTGAATACAGAAGAAAGTAAAAAAAACAAACAATATAAAATAAACACATTTAGGAAACTGATTCCATCAAGGCAGATAATAATAATATTATTTATATCGTCTTCTCTAGAACAAATAAAAACAAAGCAGATGTTTAATTGCGAATCATATATATCCGTGCAACCCAAATTATTATAGTAAATAAACATTCCCGTCGAACAAATGCAATAAATAAAGATACTTTTTTTTTTTTTTTTTTCAGAATACAAGCATTAAACAATGAACTGACCTTGAAGCACATTTTTGCAATCTAAAGTTCACAACTCACATAAGTGTTTAATCATTATTAGGATTTTTTTTTTTCTTCAGGTTTTTAACGCAATACAATTAGTAGTAATTACACCTTTTTTTTTTTTTTTTCTTGTAAGTTCAATGGAAGAAAGTATTGGATTTGTAAAAATTTTCGACTTCCGGTTTTCGACGGATTTACAAGTTTTGAGAGGTTAGACCACGATTTGACCATTTTTAGAAAATGTCTTGTCTGTCCGTCTGTGTGTGTATGTATATGTGACAAAAATTTTGTGGCAACTGTATCTACGGAACTACTGTTCAGAATTACATATAAATTTATATGTAGATGCACCTTGACCTAAATTAGTGCCTATCAACTTTTGGTGTCAATCGCTCGAAAGGCGGCGCTGCTATGCATGGATAGCATTTATAATATGGTTGTCAACTTTCAAATATGCTTAACAATAGTGTTCTAACAGGGATATATTCATTAAAAAAAATAATAATTCAATTTAAAAAAAATCAATAAAACCAGATCGATTTTTAAAAAAATCTCGTGCTTGCTTTTCTAAAGTAATCATACGAATTATAAGGTATGGTGTTATATGACAATATATATATATCATCATTACCAATTTCAGCCTCTATCAACCCACTGCAGGATGAAGGCCTCTGCTAGGCGATTCCAAACTGCCCTGTTTTCGCACACACACACATATATATATATAATAATTTATGCATAGATTAAGAAAGGTTTTGATAGAATATTTCGTCTCCTCATTGAATTATTTGATTTCCAATGAAGCCATCTATGATATATGCAACTTCTTAATTGAATGCAACCTATGCAATGAGGTGAAATTTACACCTCATATAACGTATTTCTTAGTAATGTCCTGATGTCTTTTTTTTCTTCTTTTTTTTTTAAGGTTTGTGAGCTCTATTTAAAACCTGATGGAATTATACAAACAGTAACTTATTTTGATGAAAAAGAAGGAAAGTTATATCAAGTCCCAAGAAATAAACGAATTGTTAAAGATGGTGCTATTCCTACTATTTTCAGCGGCTTGCCATCTTTAGGCATAAACAAATTCCGTTTTATTACCTAATTATATTTGTGCTTTTATATTATTAATTTTTATGTAAATTATGGAGCAATCTTCTTCACGTATATGAAACATTTATAATTTTCAATAAAATTATTTTTATCTTGATTTTTGTCTTTTATGTATTATTTCAATTACATAGTTTTAATGAAGGAGAAATCTTATTTAAATAAGCCACTTTAATTCTTGATTTAAAGAATGTTGAAAGTAATGTTATCAGGTAAGTGAGAGTTATTTTGGATGATCAAATACTTATAAATTATTGTTATATATTAAAATTTCTCTGGGCATAAAATTTACAGAGATGATTAAAAATAAAAATTCTTATTATATATGTTAAAGGGTTTTTTAATGCAAATTTTATGTCCACCCTTACCTTGAAAAAAAAAAAAAAAAAGTATATCATTAATATTTATGAGTTTAAAACTTTAAATAACCTGAAATTTGGAGTTCGATGTTATTTATAGTTTAGTACATTGTATCGTCTATACCGTGCATATTGTTTATATTACCTGTATCAATTGTTAAAGCATATTGTATCGTCGTACTTATCTGTAATTTTAATCAGGTGGAAAAAATCCATTATTTAAAAAAATATATACATATATTCAGGTGGCTTAAATATTAAAAAAAGGAACTTAAAAAAAAAAAAAAAAAAAAAAAAAAAAGTGTACATTTATTTTTGTAACCACAGCGTATAAAATGAAAGCACCGATGAGCAATATATATATATTAGGGTGGGTCGAAAAAAAATAATGTTTTTTTTTCGAAACGCTATACCGCGGAAAACTTGCCTCTGGGGTAGTTTAGTAAAATGCAAATTAAAAAAAGAAATTTTATTGAACCCCCAACTAGCGCATTATACTTAAAATTTCGATTTTTTCCGAAAATCAAGTCATTGTACTAGTTTTTTCACAGTATTCAGCCAATAATATTTTTAACTGCTATAGTGAAAATCCTTTATTAAAAGGGTTGAAAAACACAAAAAAAATTTAAAACCGTCAAAATCTTTCAATTTGCAGTAGCGCAAAAGACTCAAAAATTGGTAAATTATTGCATTTAAGGTGCGTACTAGCACCTTTGAAGTCAAGTATGCTGAGTTGTGTGTTAACACTTTCCCGACCGCATGTTTTTTGTCTTTTTACAGTAAGGTCCGCCTGAGGGCGTTATTTTCCTCATTTACAATATTTCAGAATAAAATTTTCCATATTCTCATTTATATTACAAATGGATATACATTGTAATTAAGCTTTTTCTATTCAAAGCATTTATATCCGCCCCGTGGCAGAAACACGGCGACACGGCGACAATGTCGCAGAAACAGAAATGTTCTTGCAGAAAGATTTTACTGAAGTCAAATAAATTTTGCCATTGTGTTAAAAAAAAAAAAGAGAGAGAGAGAGAGAGAGTGAAAGAGAGACAGAGAGAAAGAAACTGAAAGAATGGTTTATAAACTGTTCTGCAAAACAAATTTTCGTTTCTGCAGATACGATTGCCTCAATCCTGAATAAGGAGAGGAGATAAAGCTGATGTAATTCACTTGGATTAGCTTTAATACGGCATGCATTAGCGATTCGTGATGCGGTGATATGATTCGGTATATCGACACTTTTCACTGGTAACCTCTTCACATCGGAACTTCATTTTTGTGTCTCCACACTTTGTTTTCGCGCCGCGCCTGCCGCTCGTGTCGTGTGTATTTATTGTATTGCCAAAATATGTGGCTTTGCGACCATTTTCCGAATTTCATATTTCATGCATTTTCAGATTCATGCATAAAAAATAGCTGCATTCAGTGATTTTTTTTTTTTAATAAGTGCGTGATTGCTGTTGCACCGATTTTCATACATTTACTGATTTACGCACGACAAATTAGTTGCATCTAGTGCTTTTTTTTTCTTCAATGTATGCGAAGCGTGCATACGTGCGTGGTAGTAAATACACGTAAATTTTTAAAAGCTGCATTAAATTTAATGTTTTGTTCAAATTATGCAATACATTTCACAAATGTAAACAGAAATAAGACTATGGGGAAACTTGTAACGTCTGTAGTTACACGCAAAATAAAAAATGAAGCTTCAAACCTTGCTTTAAAAAATCTTGAGTGACCCCACTCGACTTTCCGAACATTGAGTAATTAACAGTTTTGTAGATAAAGTAAAGAAAGAGGAGTTGTTAAACAAACAAAAGAGAGAAAACCATAATAGAGTGTTTGAGTATTTTTCTCCATCTATTACACGATGTTTTATTTAACGCTACTGAACTTTGAGCCCATAGATCATAATGATAAAGAATTTTTCGTTGTGTCCCTGTAAAAACCTATAAATGCTAGATTCACCAAAATGCTTATAGTTAGTGCAACAGTGATTTATAATACTCATATAAATTTTCAGCTCAATTCAATAAGGCGTTTAGATGCTATCGTACTTTTATAAATTTAGTCCCATAGGCCATAATGATAAAGAATTTTTCTTTGTGTCCCTGTAAAAAAACTATAAGTGCTAGATTCTCCAAAATCTATACAGATTGAGTATTTGTGACCTATAATATGTGTATAAATTTTTTGCTGAACTGATTAAGGCGTTTAGATGCTATCGCACTTTTAAGATTTTGCTCCTATAGGCCATAATGATAAAGAATTTTTCTTTGTGTCCCTGTAAAAAAACTATAAGTGCTAGATTCACCAAAATCTATAGGGTTCGTACTATGGTGACTTACAATATGCGTACCAACTTTCAGGTTAATCGAACAAAGCATTTAGACGCTAGCGTGTTCACTCTCAGACATACACACATACATACACACATACACACATACACACACACATACATACATCATCGTAAAAATAGCGAAAACGGACTCAGGGGACCTCAAAACGTATAGAAACATCAAAATCTCGAATTCGGATTTTTGACATGATTACAATACTTTCCTCACTATAGTGTTCGGAAAGTAAAAATAGAAAATTAAAAAATTAATCTTAAAAATACTTTATTGGTTTTTAGCATTTTATATGTAGTAAAAGATCTCAGCAATAAATATTAATTGTTATCTTAAGTTATAAAATTTGTAACTTTTCTAAATTTTTTCTTTTCTAATCATTAATTATTACTTTTATCTATATTCAATAGAAGAAAGTATTGGATTCGTAAAAAATTTCGACCTCGGGTTTTTGATGGATTTACACGTTTTGAGAGCTGTAGAACACGATTTGATCATTTTTAGAAAATGTCTGACTGTCTGTCTGCAAGTCTGTCTGTGTGTGTGTGTGTGTGTGTGTGACAAAATTTTGTGGCAACTGTATCTCAGGAACTACTGCACAGAACTTCATACAAATTGGTATGTAGTTGAACCTTGACATAAATTAGTACCTATCAACTTTTTGCCATCCCGCTTTTTCTAAATTTCTAACAAGGTGATATAGCATAAAATTTTGTATAAATGTGCATAAAGAGAATTATTTTTTAGTAATCCTTATGAAGTATACAAGAATTATTTAAAATAGAGATTGTCAACTGGGAAATTTTTTTTGAATGTGTAGGAGCCTCGCCAACCCCCTGGGGGGGAAGTAACCCCTCGAGGGGAGTAAATTTTCAAGATGGGTATCTTTCGAAAGGTCTCGTCAATACCTTTAAAACGAATGGTTGAACTATAAATCTGTGATAATTTAAAACAAAGTTAACGATTTTTTTTTACTTTTATTGAAAAAAAAAAAAAAAACTTAGAAAAAAAACCCGTATTTTTTTTGCCTTTACGAAATTTAACCAAACTTGGTATTTAGTTGGCCCCTGACATAAACTGGTGCTGATTAGATTTGGGGATCAATCGCTCAACAGGTGGAGCTGTGATCATATTTTTTCTAAATTTTTGACATGGCAGTATAGGAAAAAATTTCGTATAAATGTAAATAATGAGAGTTTTTCTTAACATGTGATTGTAAAATTAATATGAATTATCGATAATAGTAGTTGTTAATTAGGAAGAAAATATTGTGCTGTGGGGGCATCGCTCCCCCCCCGGGGGAAAGTACCCCCGGGGGGGGGGTAAATTTTCACGAGGGGTATCTTTCGAAAGGTCTTGTCAATACCTTTAAAACGAATGGTTGAACTATAAATATGTGATAATTTTAAACAAAGTTATCGATTTTTTTTTTACTTTTTACGAAAAAAACTGATTTTTTTTTTTTTTTAATCTTGTTACTGAGTGCATTTGTTTAGGAAAATATAGAAGAAAGTCTTGTGGTGGCCACAACATACTAGTTTTAATTGTGATTAAAATTCTTAGCTTTAACTTTTGTTGTTTAAGCATATGAATTCGTTAAAAAAATTATTAATTTATTTTACATAAATACTCACTTAAAAAATACGCTACAAAAATACTCGCTTACAAAAATACGCTTATTTATTTCATTTTTTAAACATTTGAATTTTTAAAAATTGTTTATTTATTTTTTTTAATTGAAATATTTCAAATTAAATAGCTATTTTGAATAAAAATCCAACCAAAGGTTTTGTTTATTTTATTTTATTTTATTTTATTAGCAAACGAATTTTATCTGATAGTAGTTGTTTTGAATAAATACTAATTAAACAGCAAATGCTTTTATTTATTTATTTTATTAACTTATTCGTATAGATATCGATATCAAATATTACTTTTAATTGATTTCTATTTATTTCAATCATTTGTTATCATTATTTTCTATTATAGATTTTATCCATGAAATCTGTTACAAATTCCCATTTCAACATTACCTTAAAAATTAAATATTTCACTTGCCTCAATCTTTTATGAAAATATTTCGTCTATGGTTTATCTATAATTGTGTTACTTACAAGGGAAGTATGAATCAGTAAAATTGCTATTGAAACCAAACCACGCTTAAATTAAAGAGCATGGTCGAAAACATTAGGTACCGAACAAATTTGCTGCAACAACTCCAATGGGGGTGAGATATGCCCTCTATTAGTTTTAGTTATTTCTATAAAAGCCAACAAAACACGCAGCGTAGTGTGAACAGGTGGTGCAGTGCTAGCGTGCTTGACTTCGGGTACGTAGGTAGTGGGATCGAGTCCCCGCAAGGGCGTTTTGTATTTTTTTTTTTTTTTTCAACTGAAATATTTATTTTTGACATTTTTAATTAAATTAAATCATTATTGTAAGAGAAAATATATTAATTATATTAAAACAAGTTTTTTTTTTTTTTTTCAGCGCGGACAGTTTAATATATATTTTTTTTTATTTTTAACCTATTTATTTATTTATTAAATTTAAAGAAATTAATAATTTAACGGGAAATGCTTTTATATTATATTTAGGTAAGATTTTGTTAATGACTACATTCAGATAAAATTTTGTTAATGATTGTTTTACATAAATTATTAATTACTATTTTTTAACGACATTAATAGCAAGAGTTAATCGTCTGCTCTCAATTGTATTATTTATTAATGCTATTTTTTACATGAAAAATCCTGAATTATGAACAGCTGTTGCTTAACTATTCGACGTCGCATTTAACTTTTATTTAAAATATTTCAAGTGTCAAGTTTCAAGTTTAGTGTCAAGTTTCGTGGTGTCGGAAGAACTGACAATAATATTGAAGACAATGACAAATTTTCTGAAAATGATTTTACTAATTTATAATTAATTTACATCTAAAAAAATTCAAAATCTGGGCAAATATGAATTTTACAAATCAAATAATCTCGACGAAAAGCCAAATATTTGACAAAATGTTCGTGATTAACAATAATTGACGGTGAACAAAATTGAAATTCAAATAATTGTGATCAATCTTTTTATATTTCTTGTTCTAATTGTGAAAAATACTTATGGTTCCATGATTTTTCTACTTTTAATCATAATTGTTATAAATTAGAAACTATATTTGTAGCTTTAAACATGGTTTTCTTTTTTATAAATAAAAAATTGCATTTCTTAAATTCTTTCTAAATTCTTTATTAATTGGAATACTCAAAAAAAAGAAAAAAAAATCTTCTTAATGTAATAAATATTATCTCTGAAATTGATGATTTAATTTAATTAAAAACGTAAAGAAAAAAAAATTGAAAAACAAAACGCCCTTGCGGGGACTCGATCCCACGACCTGCGGATCCGAAGTCAAGCAGGCTAGCACTGCACCATCTGTTCACACTATACTGCATGTTTTGTTGGCTTTTATAGAAATAATTAAAACTAATAGAGGGCATATCTTATCCCCATGGGAGCTGTTGCAGCAAATTTGTACGGTACCCAATGTTTTCGACTATGCTCTTTAATTTAAGCTTGGTTTGGTTTCAATAGCAATTTTACTGATTCATACTTCCCTTGTTAGATCTCGTATTCTGTATTACTTTATGTATTTAAATGATGGTATAATTATCAGGGCCTGATTAACCTTACAATTGAGTGGAAGCACAAATCCATTTGGGGACCTCCACTGGCTTCTTAGTCTAAAGACTCATACAAACATCTTGAAAAATTTATAAATTTTTCATTAAATTTTGTAGTTACCTGGAATTGAGGACAAGTAAATTCGCTTAAAACATAGACAAGCAAATTCCCTTGATTTTTGTACCAAGATATAAACTGGTGAAAGCCTATATTCCCCACAATATATGAAATTATTCCATTATAAATGAATGTGTAAAAACTTTATTAGCATATATAATCTAGAAATGGTAGTAGTGCAGTCAGGTAGGACTGTGACGTTTTATAATCAGACAATGCTTTTAGACCGCAAGCTTATAATTCGGGACCCATTTTTTTGATTAATTTGGGGCCTTTTCAAAATTTTCTTGGGGAAGCACATGCTTCTCGTGCCTATTGGGTAATCAGGGCCTGTCCTCAGCTCCATCGATTTTCGCTAAAATTTGGTTACAATTTGTTTATAAATACAACCCCTATTTTCCCCATTCCACCCCTCCTTTTGAAATGGTTTCTGTACTGCGTTTCTAATTGGTCCCCACTTCAATTCTGTCACTTCGGGTGTGATCAGACAATGCTTTTAGACCACAAGCTTATAATTCGGGGCCCATTTTTTTGCTTAATTTGGGGCCTTTTCAAAAATTTTCAGGGGAAGCACATGCTTCTCGTGCCTATTCGGTAATGAGGGCCTGATAATTATACATTCTGAATTTTTAATGTCAAATCACATTTGTTAGATTTCAAATCTTTATGCTATTTGTATATAATGTAAAAAATGAATCATGTGTATTATCTTGCATCTTTCTAATAATTTCAAAAAATATAAATGTTGTAAATTATTTATATTTCATTATAATATTCAGTATTCTATATTAATTTTTACTTTTAATTTGTTGTATTTTAATTTTGAGTTCTGTATTATATTTTATGTTGTTTGGTTTGCATCTTATGAAATAAGTGCATTTGTGTATTTAAATATATATATTTAATATAAAAAAAGGTAATGAAATTTTAAAAGTATTTGTAACATTTGTTTAATTTAGACATTTCATGATTTAAATGCCTTAAATATTTTGCAGGTTATTTTTGATGCGTTACTGCATTTTATGGTTTGAATTCATTGAATATTTTATAAACAATATTGTATATTAATGTGAACAAAAAATCTGAAGCAATTAAGCTTAATAGATTTATTTTCACCTTTCTTAAAAAAAAAAAAAAAAAAAAAAAAAAAAAAGTATTTTCTTGCAATAGTGCAGATATATGCATTTGTGACTAGTTAAAATTTAAATACATTGGTTATACTGAATATTATTTACTATTCGAAAAATTCGAAAAATGTTAACTTCACAAACTATTCCTGCAGAAAGATTTTGGTGCTGACGAAGCTTGTCGCAGAAAGCATAGTAAATTTCTGCCACAGGGTATATCCGTAGGGGGACAAAATCTCGCGTGGACAAAATATCACCTACATAAATGAATGGAATGTAAAAAGGACTTGGTAATTATTAATAAAAATGTATAAAATTTCAAGACAACCCATACCACTATCAGAGTATTCACATATTGACAAATCCACTTCCAAAATTGTTATAAATTTTTCTTAAAAGAGTTTAAAGACTATGTTAATTAACTTTTGTCAAGATTAGTCATAAAGATTTCAAGCGTACTTATCTATTTTAAAATTTTTGATTAAATTTTCTGAACAGTGTTCAGCTTTGATGTCAGCAGTTGTTTACAATACTTTTAAAATGTATTTTGTATGGTGAAAAGCAAATCATAAAATAACTTAAAACTAAATGTATATAAAATAATAAAATTCCGTTCTATGATACATTTATTTATTTTAATTAATTAATTTATATTTTTAAGGTCCTGCGGCCTTCATCCCATGTGACACAAATAAGAATTTTGAAATAGATGATACTATTTTTTGACGCTGTATTTTCTCCGGCGATATTTTGTCGGCGATATTTTGTCCGGATCCCCCATAGTTATGGCAATGTATTGAAAAAAAAATATGAATATTGGGTATGTTTTAAAAAAATAAATAACATAAAAATTGAGAAAGAGACGCCGTCTAGTCGAGATAGAGATTTTCAAATGACGTGAATCTACGTCAGCAGTCGCAAAAGTTTTAATAGCCCATTCCTTTTTTTTTTTTTCTTTTTTTTTTTTTTTCTTTTTCTTTTTCTACATTTACACTACAATTAATTGTAATAGAATGACCATACATGAAAAAATTTATGTTTATTTTTTATTAAAGTAACATATTTACTAAAAACACAAAAGAAAAAAAAATTGCACAGCATTGCAAAATTTACACCCTATTTTGGGGTAGGCAAGTTGAAGCTCTGTACTTGCTGGCAATATATATACATATATATATTTTTAAGTAAATATGGTACTATAATAAAAATAAGCATTGATTGGTTCTTTTATTTATATCCTTTACAGGATCATTCTATTACAATTAATTGTAGTGTAAAGTAAAAAAAAAAAGTAATGGGCTACTAACATTTTCGCGACCGATGACATAGATTCACGTCATTTGAAAACATCGAACTCCACCAGTGGGCGTTTCTTTCTCAATTCTTATGTGTTATTTATTTCTTAAAAATATACCAAACATTCATATTTATAATATCAATATATTACGGATATAAATGCTTTGATTAGAAAGAGCAAAATTACAATGTATATCCATTTGTAATATAAATGTAAATATGTAAAATTTTGTTTTGAAATATTGTAACTGAAGAGAATAACGCACACAGGTGAACCTTACTGTAAAAAATACAAAAACATGCTGTCGCGTAAGCGTTAGCACACAACTCAGCATGCTTGACTACAAAGGTGCTAGTATGCACCTTTACCGATTTTTGAGTCTTTTGCGCTACCGTAAATTGAAAGATTTTGACGGTTTTAATTTTTTTTTTTTGTGCTTGTCAACCCTTTTAATAAAGGATTTTCACTATAGCAGTTTAAAATATTATTGGTTGAGTACTGTGAAAAAACTAGTAAAATAACTTGATTTTCGAAAAAAATCGAAATTTTAAGTACAATGCGCTAGCTGGCGGTTCAATTAAATTTCTTTTTTTTATTAGCATTTTACTTAACTACCCCAGAGGCAAGTTTTCCGCGGTATAGCGTTTCGAAAAAAAAAAATTATTTTTTTCGACCCACCCTAATATATATATATATTTCTAAATCCATATATGAGGATGTGCATAAAAGTGGACTAAATCATGTGGCGCCACAATCCTCTTGGAATGCCTTCATAAAAAAGTGTTGGATAAATGCGTGCGTTAATGATGAATAAAGGTAGGGAAGTATGATTAAACTAGCAAATTCTTTGTTTCAGTAGTTTGTTAAATTTCCAGTATTCATAGCTGCTAACTTTTTTAATTGATTCCGGATTGTTGTTAGTATATCGTCCTATCTTCAAACCATATTCTTTGAGAAGTAATTATCTTCATATTTAATTGTAATTACATGCCAAAGAAAATTATTCTATTAAGATATGGTATGAAGAAAAGGGCGAATGTTAACAACATTCCGGAATAAATTGAAAAAGTTGGCAGCTATGAGTATTTTATTCCTGTTGATGGACAAGTAATATTTTTCAGAAAAGTTTTTAAATATTTTTGCAAAGTTGAACATTTAAAAGGGGAGGGGGGATTAAAAAATTACAAAAGTAAAGATGTTCAGACTAACAACAATGCTTTTTCAAAAGCCCCTGCAAACAAGTATGAGGCCACTTCCTCATAAAATATGAAGGATTTTAATCTATTAAATTTTTTTTTGATTAATCTCTCTCAAATATTATGAGACAGGCTAGTCAAATATTTTTTTTTTTTCGGGCTAAAATTCCTCCACAAATATTATGAGGCAGCTTAGTCAAATAGAGACTAGTTTTCCTTTTCAAATATTGCCAGACAGATTAGTCAGGTAAATAGTCTTGACTATCCTGCCTCTTCAGATATTCATTGAAAATTGACTAGCTTGCTTCGTAAAATACCTGTTGGCTGCTGACTAACCGTCTTAATCAAGTGCAGATTCTGACTAACTTGCCTTGTCTGGCAACTGCGGTTGTTGACTAACCTTCCTGGTCAGATAATTATGATTATCGACTAGCCTTCTTTGTCTAATAATATTAACCTTCCTAGTCTGGAGTAGTATTTTGGTGACTCGTTTAGCAAGTACACTTTTTAGTTTTGGACACTAGTTCAGCAAGTACACTTTTCAGTTTTGGTGACTAGTTCAGCAAGTCCACTTTTCAGTTTTGAAGACTAGTTCAACAAGTACACTTTTCAGTTTCGGTGACTAGTTCAGCAAGTACACTTTTCAGTTTTGGAGACTAGTTCAGCAAGTACACTTTTTGGCTAGTCAGTTATTTTGGTTAGTCAATTCTGTATTGTCAGCTGAGCATTTTGGCAGGTCACTGTGACCAATTTATTTTTCTGTGTGCATGGTGTCGTTCTCTCCAGGACAAGCAAGGAGTACGTCCAGATCTTTTAATCACCGATCCATTAATTCCTCTTTTCAAAACATTTCTAATTGCACATATAGAGCATTTAATAACTTTTGAAATATTATTAATTGAAGCACCTGTTCCATTTAATCTCCAAATTTCGCGAATTTCACTTTCTTTTAATTCTGTACTTTGTGGCATGTTTGTAAATGCGTGAAGTCAGTTATTAGTACAGTCAAATTAGACCAAAAAACACCAAATAAGGGAAAAAATTTATAAAGTTTTGAAACTTTGGAATAACATTCCTGGGGGCTCTAGTAATGCAAAACAAAAAAGTTCCCCCTTCCTTGGAGGGAGCTTCCCCCCATTCCCCCCTTTTTCCCCTCTAGACCAGATAGCTCTTTCATATTAGGAAAAACATATATAATAATTCATAAACGCTTGAAATTTTGGGATAACATTCATGAAAAGTCTAGAAATGGACAGAATTTTTTTTTCCACCCTGTGGGTATGCTACCCCTCCCCCCCCTTTCCCCCCAAGTGTGTTTAGCTCCTTCAATTTTTTTTCTATCTAAATGAGGGACTATAAAAGGAATATATTATAAGAATATATATATATATATATATAAAGTTATACAATTTTGAATCAATACTCTTGAGGGTTCCCCTCAACCCCCCCCCCCCCAAAAAAAAAAAAAAAAAAAAAAAAAAAAAACTGTGTTAGCTCTTTCAGATTAAATAAATAAATAAAAAAAAAGACAGAGGAAATAATTTATAAACACTTGAAACATTGAAATAACACTCATGAATAGACTATTATTGAAAAAGAAGACATCCCCCTTCCCTGAATAAGCACCTAACCCTCCCCCTCCCCTTTCTCCCCAAAACATACAGTTTCTTTAAATTATGAAAAATAGGAGACTTTAAAGATTAAAGGAATTTATTACAGAGGTATATATTTATAATGTTCTGAAATTTTGAAATAGTCTCGAGAGCTCTAGCAATGGAAAAACAAAAATTCTACACCCCTCTTCATCTGTAGGCAGAGGATACCCCCTTTCCTCCCGAATTTGTACAACTTTTTCAGATTAAGAAAAACCGAGAAAATAATTTACAATGTTTTAAAATTTTAGGATAGCACTTATGAATTGACCAGCAATGGAAAATAGAATAGGTCCCCCTACATGGGGGGGGAGCTCCCCCCCCCTTTTCCTCAAAATCTCTTTTTCCTCTTTTCGATCTAAGGAAATCCAACCTTGACTTTTCAGTTTTTACACTAAATCGTTAAGTTTACTATTACAAAAAATAATTCTTAAGAGAATTCTTAAGAATTCTTAATTTCTTTTTTAAGACCTGATATATGATATATATATATATATATATATATTCATATATATATATTCATATATATCATATATATAAATACGATTAATCTTTTCGGAGTAATTGGCAACGGAGAAAAAAAAATGAGTTCCTGATTTTGGTATGTTTTATATAGTTTTTACAGATGAGAATAATGTTCACTCTTCTTTCAACTTTGTCAGATACAAAGAACGGGTTTTAAATATTTTGAATTTGCTCAACGCTTAGAAATTTCTGGTATCGAAGCAAGCATGGCAAAAGATGACGCAGATGCTTTGATAGTTAGGAAAGCAATTGATGCATCTGATTTAAACAAGCAAGTCGTTATTGTTGAATAAGATGTGGACCTTATAGTTTTACTGATAGCACTTGCCCCAGAAGATAATGACATTCTATTCATGAAAGAAGGAAAGGGAAATGTCAAAGCAAGATTTTATAGCTCCAAGGATTTGCAATGTTCATCTGTTATTAAAAATGTCGAGGATTCTATTCTATTTCTGCACGCAATAAGTGGTTGTGACACCACTTCGGCCATGTTTGGAAAAGAGAAAGGGCAAGTAGTTCAACCGTTTAACCGATCTCACCATCTCCATGATGTACCCAAAGTGTTCAACGATCTAAGATCGACTCGTGACTCAGTTGAAAAAGCTGGTGAAAAAATTATTAGTGAGATGTACAGTAAAGTTAAAAAAATAAAATAAAATAAAAATAATAATAATAACCGCATCGATAACTTCTGAAATGAAAAAATTGAACGATTTCAGAATTCAAATTTTAATGAATTAGTAGGACAGGCAAGCAATGCTGTCATCCTATCGTGGTTGCCACCTACCACTGATGCTGCATTTTCATCGGGTTTATCTGCAAGTACAGATGTGGTTGGGGAATCGCTTGGATCCAAAGACCTGAAGCTGGAAAGTATCTAATTCATACTTGTCTCTTGTATATCTAAGACAAGCGCCTGCTTCAGAAAAAATACTAAATTTGATTTCATGTGGCTGTATGCAAGGTTGTGGAAGGAAGTGCAAATGTGTAAAAGCAAATTTATTGTGTACAGGAATGTATAAAAATTGTCACGGGCAAACCTGCACCAATAAAGAACCCATTGTCATGACAGAGGAGTTTGAAGATGACTTTCATGATGAACTCGATTACTTTTTATTCGATGTTCAGACGATTTTGTAAGTAATAAATTATTGACTTACATTAAAATTATTTTATCTACATTTTACTTAATTATTGCTATATTTATTTTATCTGGTTATTACCTGAATTTCATTATTATCATTTCAATTTATTTTATTTTTTACAATTTAGTGGCTTTTAAAAACTTAAAGGAAAAAATCATTTTTCGTTTATGCATAATGAAGAGGACATTTTGTGCAGAATTTTTCAAGGCATATATATAGATATATATATATATATTTAAATTATTATAATAGTAACTGTCTTTGAAAACCCAACAATTTTGTGTTAATTAAAAAAATAAATAAATAAATAGGAAAACTCACGGAAATTTTTGAAGTAGATTAAGCCCCTCTCAAAGAGGGGACTTTTCTGTTTCCCATTGAGATACCCCATATGATTAATGTCCCAAAGTTTTAAATCTGTATGCTTCTTTCTAACTATTTTTTCCTTAATTGAAGGAACTGCAGTATTTTTGAGGAGGGGGGGGTCATCCTTTCTAGGGAAGGCTTTTTGTTTTCATTGAAACCTTTTCAAGCATACTATCTAAAAAATTTCAAAATTATATAAATAATTTCTATTGCCTTACTTTCAATGGATTATACAATTATGAGGCGAAGGGACAGGGGGAGAAGCTTTCTCCAGAAGAGGGTGAATTATTATTATTATTAGACCACTCAACAATTTTGTCCACAAACTATAAAATTCTACAAATTATTTCTCCATTTGTTTTAATTTCAACAAATTATACGATTTTTTTTTTTTTTTTTTGGGGGGGGGGGGGACCCAGAGAAGGGAACTTTTGTGTTTTCTATTATTAGACCCTTCAAGAGAACTTTCCCCAAAACTAAAAACTCTTATATAACTTATTTTCACATTTTTCTTAATTTCAGCAAAATTGAACTATTTTTTTTATTGGTGGTTTGCGGAGGGGGGGTGGGGTAACCAAATTCTCGAACATATGGATCATTGTTGAAGTCCGCCCTCCTAACCTAGATTAAAAAATAATTCATATATAAACCACAACATTATTATTTTCCTTAATTGTCATAAAATATATATTGATAGAATGCAAACTCACTTTAAAATATGTTAGAATAAGAATGAATTTTATCACACCAGTAAAATGTGATAAGATTTTCTAATATATTGTAAAAATGTTTATGGAACTGCCATTTCTAGAATATATGTAAATAAAAGTGTCAACACAAGAGCTGTAACAGACAGTTTCAAATTAATTTACCTGATTCGAGGCAGAGCTCAATCCAGTATTGCTTACTAAATTGTTGATTTCCCTTTCTCGATCTGGAGCAGAGCGAGCTGTTGCCTAAAAAAATGAACAAATAAATAAATACAAAATGATTGATTGAGAAGACTGAAGAGAAAGGATTTAATTTAATAAAAAATTCTCAGTAATACTCAACAAACACAGTTTTAAGAACATTTTAGAAATTAGTAAAGGTTTTAATAACTAATTCCGTACACAATAAAAGGAATAATACTTCTCTTGAAAACAAAAAATAAGAAAAGCGACAAAATTCTTAAAGTAAACCAGAGCTAATCTTGAAATAATTGTAAAGTTATTTAATATGGTGCTCAAATAGTTGGCAATTTGTTTTAATTTGCAGTTAATATATATTACGAATAAATAGGGATACATACAAAATACCTTTTATTTTATACTTCTAAGTCTTCAAAATAAAATTCATTTTTAGAAAAAGCTAAATTAAGGCAACCAACAATATATGCAATATCAATACTGAAGCCTCTTAAAAACGATTTCAATTTGCTTTATTTGTTCTTCATTAAAAATAGTTAATGTAAAATTATGATGCAGTAAGAAAAGGATTTAAGCTACATAATGTAAAAGCAAATTAATTATTAGATACTACAAGGAATCTCTCTTTCTGCTTTAAAATTCTACGAATTTGAAAAGTACATCTATTTCTGTGGCATGGAGGGGGGGGGGGGGGGAACTTTAAACACCACTTTGCACAATTTGTCATAAATATTAAGATATTCTTCTTCTACTTTTTTTTTTTTCAATTAATAGTTTATTTATTTATGTGACATGGATATACTTTTATCATTGTAGATGTCTGCATGTCAGTTAGCTTCTTGATACATCTCTGGCCAGCAACTATATTGCAAACCTATTTAGGAGAAAAAAAAATGCAATCATAATGGATTAGAAGATTTATAAAAGTACTGAAATACTGAATCAACTGAGTAAATAATACTTTACATACAAAAATATTTGTTAATTAAAAAAAAAAAAAAAAAAAAAAAAAAAAAACTCCAAAAAACATTAATTAAGTACTGAAAAACTAAAGTATGTGAAAGAAAGAAGAGAGGAAAAAGAAGCAAAATTCATAAATACATTTTTATCTCAATATGAAAGTATACAAAAATTTTAATTAAATTACCTCTTCAAATTCTATATACCACCATTAAATTTCCTTTTATCTTAGTACTGTAACTATTTTTACATAACACTTTATAATAATAATAATAATTAAGTTTCAAAATTACGCTGCAAACCTTTAATTGCAATTTTCCCATGCACAAAAATAAGAATAATTTTAAGCTTACACATGGTCCCTTGATAAAAGCTCAGCTATCAAAAAAAAAAAAAAAAAAAAAAAAAAGAAATCCAAACAATTAAAAATTTTATTCTTTTTCTATTTTCTTTAAAAAACAATTTATTTTTTCAATATGAGAATTTATTGATTTTTTTTTTTTCTTTTTTTTTTACACGTAATAATTATGTTTGTTCAGATAATACAGTTGTAAGACACAAGGTTCCCATTATCTTATTTTGTGAGCAACCCACATTGAGAAATTTCATCTAAATTATCTTTCCTAATATTGAAAAAAAAATTTACAAAATTATTTAAAAAAAATCTGGAGTGACTCCACTCGACTTTCCGAACATTCAGTAATTAACAGTTTTGTAGATAAAAAAAAGAAAGAGGAGTTGTTAAACAAACAAAAGAGAGAAAACCATAATAGAGTGTTTGAGTATTTTTCTCCATATATTACACGACGTTTTACTTAACGCTACTGAACTTTGAGCCCATAGATCATAATGATAAAGAATTTTTCGTTGTTTCCCTGTAAAAACCTATAAATGCTAGATTCACCAAAATGCTTATAGTTAGTGCAACAGTGATTTATAATATTCATATAGATTTTCAGCTCAATTGAAGAAGGCGTTTAGATGCTATCGCACTTTTAAAAATTTGGTCCCATAGGCTATAATGATAAAGAATTTTTCTTTGTGTCCCTGTAAAAACACTGTAAGTGCTAGATTCACCAAAATCTATGCAGTTGGTGCAACTGTGACCTATAAGACGTGTACAAATTTTTTGCTCAGATTAATAAAGCGTTTAGATGCTATCGCACTTTTAAGATTTTGGTCCCATAGGCCATAATGATAAAGAGTTTTTCTTTGTGTCCCTGTAAATAAACTATAAGTGCTAATTTCACCAAAATCTATAGAGTTCGTACTATGGTGACTTACAATATACGTACCAACTTTCAGTTTATTTGAACAAAGCGTTTAGACGCTAGCGTGTTCACTCACAGACATACACACATACATACACACATACATACACACACATATACATACATCATCGCAAAAATAGTGAAAACGGACTCATAGGACTTCGAAACATATAGAAACATCAAAATCTGAAATTCGGATTTTTGACATAATTACAATACTTTCCTCACTATAGTGTTCGGAAAGTAAAAATAAATATTACAAGAAAAACAATGTTTTCTGAAAATATGATCCTCTTTTTTTCTCTACTCTCTATAGCAAAATTGTTTCAAAGTCCTATAAAAAATCTCAAGCTGGATTATTTTTTCTATCAATGCATGTGTTTGTAAACTAATAATGAAAATGACATGCACACCGTTTTATAGGTGTCATTATAGAAAATACTGCTAGAAGGCAAACTCTGCCTATTATTTTTTATTTATTAGCAGATATAATCTAAAAATTTATTTGGTTAGTATTGCAGCCAACACAATACAAAAAAGAAAAAAAAAAAAAAAAGAAGCTAAATTGCCATGTTTATGAAGTTATTTGTAATTAGAATCAATTCAAGTAAACATAACATTAAATATAAGGTAAAGACACCAGTGTTCGGCACCTTTTAATTGTGCATGTGCAAGCATTAACAAAAATTCATTTGCATAATTTATTATTCAAATATATTGAGCTATTTATATGAAAAACCCAAGCAAATATTGTGATAATTGTCATTGATAGAATGAACTAAAATTCAGTTTCTTTCGGGGGGGGGGGGGGGGGGGGGGAGTGATATGATTGAGGTTATACTAATATTTCTTCAGAAACAATTAAAGATATATTGCTATTGACTGAATTACAATAAAAATTTGAGTAAAACCCCCTCATAATTTTAAGAAAAGCAAATAGTAATTTAAAAGACTTGCAGAAAAATGTGTAGACTACAATTTTACATATCTCCTAATTACAGACAATACAGAGTAGCATTGAGGTTAGGAAAATTAATTTTTAAAGTTACCCTTTTAAAGATCACTTACTTTATAAATCCTTATAAAATATGCCCCTCTGTACTGCGTTTGAAAAATTAAGTTACAGGGACAATTCACAGATTATCTTTGGTCTATATTAAAATTCTTTTATTAAATATCATAGCATTTTTTAAAATTAAATATTAATTCTGTTATATCATTTCACATATACATGTATCAATAGCAATACCTATTAAAAAATGTTCATGTAAAGGCAGTGTATTTATGTAAAAGAGATTTCTTATTTTTCATTACTGAATCAATCTGAAATAAATCTTAAAAAAAAAAAAAAAAAAAAAAATACCTCAAGAGGAAGGTATGTATGTTTATGCTCTTGTCCAACTTGCAAACAAGGAAAATGGGGATATCTAGGAAAAAACGAAACAGCATATTTCAATAGGAAATAATAATCCTTTGTGGATAGGAAGAAAAAGCAAAATAAAACTGAATAATACCTTAATTTCATTTTGTATTTGTCTAAAAAATATTTGGCTACTGTATACTCAACAGTTTGTCCATTTTCAAGTTGCAATGGAAAGCTAAAAAAAAAAAAAAAATTGGATATAATTTGAAAAATACAGATCACTTTAAAAATCTTATGCTCATGTAGTTCTATAGCTATGATTCAACAGAAAATTTAAAAACATGATAGGTAAAAAGATTTTTTTCTTATAATTTTTGTTCATATATTTAAAGTATTATGTTTAAAATGATGCTTGCAAAGATTGTAAAGATGCAACTTTAAAAATAGATTTTTCTATAAAATGCCATCAGACAAATGTCGTCATTTGTTTAATTGATCACTGAACTGAGTCCATGTGCTTAAACATTGCTTATGTATTATTTATTTATTTATTTATTTTTTTAATAAATTATTTTTACAGGGTGATTTTGTACAGCATACTAGTTTGCATTCGATTTCATAGCTCATTCCCAAAATATTATGTAGCCAAAAAAAAAAAAAAAAAATATTCTTCTTTTCTAGCACCCGATTGAAGAAATATGTCATGATATGCATATGATTACTTAAGTAAACATTTTTTGTAAAAGTTTCCTTTTAAGATACAATTTTGAGAAGGGTTAATTTTGGACCAGGATTTGTTTTTAAATATAACCTCAGAAAAAAATTATTATTTTAAATATATTATTATTTTAAATATTTCAAAATTATTTCTCCATTTGTTTTAATTTCAACAAATTATACGATATTTTTTTTTTTTTTTTTGGGGGGGGGGGGGACCCAGAGAAGGGAACTTTTGTGTTTTCTATTATTAGACCCTTCAAGAGAACTTTCCCCAAAACTAAAAACTCTTATATAACTTATTTTCACATTTTTCTTAATTTCAGCAAAATTGAACTATTTTTTTTATTGGTGGTTTGCGGAGGGGGGGTGGGGTAACCAAATTCTCGAACATATGGATCATTGTTGAAGTCCGCCCTCCTAACCTAGATTAAAAAATAATTCATATATAAACCACAACATTATTATTTTCCTTAATTGTCATAAAATATATATTGATAGAATGCAAACTCACTTTAAAATATGTTAGAATAAGAATGAATTTTATCACACCAGTAAAATGTGATAAGATTTTCTAATATATTGTAAAAATGTTTATGGAACTGCCATTTCTAGAATATATGTAAATAAAAGTGTCAACACAAGAGCTGTAACAGACAGTTTCAAATTAATTTACCTGATTCGAGGCAGAGCTCAATCCAGTATTGCTTACTAAATTGTTGATTTCCCTTTCTCGATCTGGAGCAGAGCGAGCTGTTGCCTAAAAAAATGAACAAATAAATAAATACAAAATGATTGATTGAGAAGACTGAAGAGAAAGGATTTAATTTAATAAAAAATTCTCAGTAATACTCAACAAACACAGTTTTAAGAACATTTTAGAAATTAGTAAAGGTTTTAATAACTAATTCCGTACACAATAAAAGGAATAATACTTCTCTTGAAAACAAAAAATAAAAACACAACAGGTATCATAAGAGACTTTGTCTTTTTTACCAAGTGTAAAGTATGTTTAACCGTACCAACAGCAGACTAAAAAGTATAAGGGAAGTAAGAGCGAAGGAAAGAAGACATAACCAACAGAATAATAAAAGGATAATTTGAAGGACGAGAAGAAAGGCAATAAAAGTACACAGAAAAGTGCAAAAGTACAAAAGATAGAAAAATAAAGGTGAATTATAGATGAATATCAATAAGTAGAAGGATGTACATATACAAAATATGAAAGCAGCCATGACCTAAGTTTTGTAAATATGTAGTATATTTAGGAATTTACAATAATAATCTAAATCAATAAGGAGCAGAAATGATGAGGACACGCCCATATAAGTCATTAACGTCTTTTAAGACTTTCTGCACTGTATTACAACACAATACAGTACAGTCAGATGTGCACTTTCTCTTTGAGAGCTTTCATAACCCAGGGCTATGGAAGCCGGCCCAGTATGAGTTACACCCAACGAAGATTTTTCTAGCAATTAAGATAAGTTAATCCTGGAAAATACACTAAATATACATTTTTGATTGTGTTTCTCAGTTTTACTCCATTAATTCAGAAAACTATTGACTTAGGACCGAACTCTGCTATTACTTTCTATTGGTTAATAGATATACTCTTTGCATTTAATTAAATAGTGCTTTTGTTCAATTCATCAAAAATGTCTAAAATATTTTGAATCTTAATGTTGAAAATTTTTACTTTTGATTCATGGATTTTAATCCCTATTTATTTCTAGTTTCACTGAAATTTAATATTAATTATTAAACTATCATAATTTTAATATTTTGTCATATACAAGATATGAAGGGCATTTAGGGTCTAAATTCAATTAAAATACTTGAAACTAAATGCCTTTAATCAAAATTATAGAACTCTTAATCAGTTTCTGGATAAGCATAAGCATTAGTCCCAGCAGAGTTAAAGATCTGGGCAGCTGTGCTGTAGGTTAATTTAATAACTGAATTTTATTTAAAAGTGCACTCCTGCTCTGCATAAGACAGGTTTATGAGAATAATTTTGTGGTTAGCCTATAGAGTGAGCCGTTTTCTTACAATTGTTTTTAATAACTTTCATTTGTAAATAGATTTTGACTATTATCCAGGCTGAGTCAAACTATGTCCCAGGTTTTAATTTTATGAACTTCACTTGTAACACTGGTAAGAATGCAAATTATAATTATTCAATGTAAAATTGTCTTGACTCTAGATAAAAAAAATTTCAGTTTTTACCATTTTGAATAAATTTTATTGTAAATTCACTTATGTTTCAAACATTTATTTAATTGAAATATTTTTTATATAACTTACCATATTTAGACTGAAAGCTTCTACCATTATAATTTAAGTTGCATTAAACACTCACTTTTAATTTTTATAACTATTATAAAATATAACTATATTATACATCGCATTTTATAACTATATATATTTTTATCTATTATAATTAAAGTATTATAACTATTTAATTCTGCAACCACACTCATACATTCCAACACCATATTATATTTGGGAAAAAAGTCTGGCTGTTCCTGGCAGTGGCATCCTTCATTATGTAGGGTCTATTATGCTACATGCTTGTCAGTTTTCTTCAATTGACTTGACTTCATGAATGATTGTTTACTTTTCATTATTTCCTTGCAACCATGCATTAATTTAAGATGAGTAACTCTCTTTATTAAAGATACTAACAGTTACAAAAGCCACTGGGGAATGACAGTTGTAATGATATTCTACTTCTACGACATTCACTCGGTATCATATCAATGTAAAATAAAGTTTTTTAAAAAAAGTATTAGAATAATATAATATTTCAAGGGGGAAAAAATATTTAGAAGCAAAGGACTTTGTTATAATAGTGCTATTGATGATTTGTTGAACTAATGCAAATTTCTTCTTTGAAGTTCTTTTAAATAAATATAATTCAAATTGAAAATGCCCTTATTCATGTTTTCAAAGATGTTGGAAATTTTTTGTTTATTTTCACTTAAATAAACTTTAGTATTCCTTATTAATATTACCTTTGTTTTATCTAGACAACTCCTTTTACTTTATTATTTTTTAACACAGTACTTGAAAACATTTTATTATATATATATATATATTCTTTTCTTTAAATAAACACTAAATTTTAGGAAAAATTTCTATACTTAATAAAACTTTTATGCTTCAAATTTCTTTAGTTCTGCTAAGCCATTTTTATTTTGTTTTACATTTTTATATTAAAATAATAATAATAACAAGCTAAACTAATAGATACAAGTGTATTGAACTTGTTGTTATTGCATATCCAAAACCTTATAACTAGTTGTTGCTTTTAAGATTTTTTGCATTATAAAAATGTTTTATTGTAAAAATTACATTCAGGAGCAATTTAAGAATTCCTTGATTTACAAACTTTGAATAGGATTTTCACTTAATTAAAACTTAAATTCCTTTTTAGCTTTTCATAGACAATTAGAAAAAATAACAATAAATTTATATATGTAAGATCTTAAAAAGAAAAAGAGAGAAGGAAACAAGCAGAATTGGTTGCCACTAATTAAAAGATGACAAAAGAAAAGCGACAAAATCCTTAAAGTAAACCAGAGCTAATCTTGAAATAATTGTAAAGTTATTTAATATGGTGCTCAAATAGTTGGCAATTTGTTTTAATTTGTAGTTAATATATATTACGAATAAATAGGGATACATACAAAAAACATACAAAATACCTTTTATTTTATACTTCTAAGTCTTCAAAATAAAATTCATTTTTAGAAAAAGCTAAATTAAGGCAACCAACAATATATGCAATATCAATACTGAAGCCTCTTAAAAACGATTTCAATTTGCTTTATTTGTTCTTCATTAAAAATAGTTAATGTAAAATTATGATGCAGTAAGAAAAGGATTTAAGCTACATAATGTAAAAGCAAATTAATTATTAGATACTACAAGGAATCTCTCTTTCTGCTTTAAAATTCTACGAATTTGAAAAGTACATCTATTTCTGTGACATGGAGGGGGGGGGGACTTTAAACACCACTTTGCACAATTTGTCATAAATATTAAGATATTCTTCTTCTACTTTTTTTTTTTTTCAATTAATAGTTTATTTATTTATGTGACATGGATATACTTTTATCATTGTAGATGTCTGCATGTCAGTTAGCTTCTTGATACATCTCTGGCCAGCAACTATATTGCAAACCTATTTAGGAGAAAAAAAAATGCAATCATAATGGATTAGAAGATTTATAATCGTACTGAAATACTGAATCAACTAAGTAAATGATACTTTACATACAAAAATATTAGTTAATTAAAAAAAAAAAAAAAAAAAAAAAAAACTCCAAAAAACATTAATTAAGTACTGAAAAACTAAAGTATGTGAAAGAAAGAAGAGAGGAAAAAGAAGCAAAATTTCATAAATACATTTTTATCTCAATATGAAAGTATACAAAAATTTTAATTAAATTACCTCTTCAAATTCTATATACCACCATTAAATTTCCTTTTATCTTAGTACTGTAACTATTTTTACATAACACTTTATAATAATAATAATAATTAAGTTCCAAAATTACGCTGCAAACCTTTAATTGCAATTTTCCCATGCACAAAAATAAGAATAATTTTAAGCTTACACATGGTCCCTTGATAAAAGCTCAGCTATCAAAAAAAAAAAAAAAAAGAAATCCAAACAATTAAAAATTTTATTCTTTTTCTATTTTCTTTAAAAAACAATTTATTTTTTCAATATGAGAATTTATTGATTTTTTTTTTTTTTTACACGTAATAATTATGTTTGTTCAGATAATACAGTTGTAAGACACAAGGTTCCCATTATCTTATTTTGTGAGCAACCCACATTGAGAAATTTCATCTAAATTATCTTTCCTAATATTAAAAAAAAAATTTACAAAATTATTTTAAAAAAATCTGGAGTGACTCCACTCGACTTTCCGAACATTGAGTAATTAACAGTTTTGTAGATAAAAAAAAGAAAGAGGAGTTGTTAAACAAACAAAAGAGAGAAAACCATAATAGAGTGTTTGAGTATTTTTCTCCATATATTACACGACGTTTTACTTAACGCTACTGAACTTTGAGCCCATAGATCATAATGATAAAGAATTTTTCGTTGTTTCCCTGTAAAAACCTATAAATGCTAGATTCACCAAAATGCTTATAGTTAGTGCAACAGTGATTTATAATATTCATATAAATTTTCAGCTCAATTGAAGAAGGCGTTTAGATGCTATCGCACTTTTAAAAATTTGGTCCCATAGGCTATAATGATAAAGAATTTTTCTTTGTGTCCCTGTAAAAACACTGTAAGTGCTAGATTCACCAAAATCTATGCAGTTGGTGCAACTGTGACCTATAAGACGTGTACAAATTTTTTGCTCAGATTAATAAAGCGTTTAGATGCTATCGCACTTTTAAGATTTTGGTCCCATAGGCCATAATGATAAAGAGTTTTTCTTTGTGTCCCTGTAAATAAACTATAAGTGCTAATTTCACCAAAATCTATAGAGTTCGTACTATGGTGACTTACAATATACGTACCAACTTTCAGTTTATTTGAACAAAGCGTTTAGACGCTAGCGTGTTCACTCACAGACATACACACATACATACACACAGACATACACACACATATACATACATCATCGCAAAAATAGTGAAAACGGACTCATAGGACTTCGAAACATATAGAAACATCAAAATCTGAAATTCGGATTTTTGACATGATTACAATACTTTCCTCACTATAGTGTTCGGAAAGTAAAAATAAATATTACAAGAAAAACAATGTTTTCTGAAAATATGATCCTCTTTTTTTCTCTACTCTCTATAGCAAAATTGTTTCAAAGTCCTATAAAAAATCTCAAGCTGGATTATTTTTTCTATCAATGCATGTTTGTAAACTAATAATGAAAATGACATGCACACCGTTTTATAGGTGTCATTATAGAAAATACTGCTACAAGGCAAACTCTGCCTATTATTTTTTATTTATTAGCAGATATAATCTAAAAATTTATTTGGTTAGTATTGCAGCCAACACAATACAAAAAAGAAAAAAAAAAAAAAAAAAGAAGCTAAATTGCCATGTTTATGAAGTTATTTGTAATTAGAATCAATTCAAGTAAACATAACATTAAATATAAGGTAAAGACACCAGTGTTCGGCACCTTTTAATTGTGCATGTGCAAGCATTAACAAAAATTCATTTGCATAATTTATTATTCAAATATATTGAGCTATTTATATGAAAAACCCAAGCAAATATTGTGATAATTGTCATTGATAGAATGAACTAAAATTCAGTTTCTTTCGGGGGGGGGGGGGGAGTGATATGATTGAGGTTATACTAATATTTCTTCAGAAACAATTAGATATATTGCTATTGACTGAATTACAATAAAAATTTGAGTAAAACCCCCTCATAATTTTAAGAAAAGCAAATAGTAATTTAAAAGACTTGCAGAAAAATGTGTAGACTACAATTTTACATATCTCCTAATTACAGACAATACAGAGTAGCATTGAGGTTAGGAAAATTAATTTTTAAAGTTACCCTTTTAAAGATCACTTACTTTATAAATCCTTATAAAATATGCCCCTCTGTACTGCGTTTGAAAAATTAAGTTACAGGGACAATTCACAGATTATCTTTGGTCTATATTAAAATTCTTTTATTAAATATCATAGCATTTTTTTAAATTAAATATTAATTCTGTTATATCATTTCACATATACATGTATCAATAGCAATACCTATTAAAAAATGTTCATGTAAAGGCAGTGTATTTATGTAAAAGAGATTTCTTATTTTTCATTACTGAATCAATCTGAAATAAATCTTAAAAAAAAAAAAAAAATTCTTCTTTTCTAGCACCCGATTGAAGAAATATGTCATGATATGCATATGATTACTTAAGTAAACATTTTTTGTAAAAGTTTCCTTTTAAGATAAAATTTTGAGAAGGGTTAATTTTGGACCAGGATTTGTTTTTAAATATAACCTCAGAAGTTATTCTTTTTAGTTGCTAAATGTTTAAAATAGTTGTTTAAATTTTTCAACTGATACCAAAATAGTTGCTTTTGCCTATATTTTGGCTAAATAGTCGCCTTTCCTTCAAAATAGTCTCTTTAGTTGTCTTTTTAGTCGCCATTGTCAGCCTTGAATTTATTTGAAATGAAAAATAACGCACACAGGGAAAAACTATGCAAAATATTTTAAAAGTGACAAATTAAACTAAACGAATAATGCACAATCAAGCCGTCAACGAACAAGAGCACTACATCATTCGACCTGTATGGCAACAGTTCCTAAAGAAACTAAACCAAACTTGAAAATGAAGCGAAACCACAATACCACAAAAATGAAGATCTACAGAAGAACGATGTTTTTTTTATACTTGGCACTGAGGATGGGTATGACTGTACATGAAATTAATATGCTAAGTTATTAAAAGGATGTTTTTTGAGGTATTTTATTATGTTTTATAATATTTTGGATTTGACAGCATTAAACACATGGATACTGTACAAAGAATGTACCGGATCAATTATATCCAGAAAGGATTTCATTTTTCAATTAGCCAAAGAACTCGCTGGTAAGGAAGAAAATAAAATTGAAGAAAATATTGATCTTCAAGAGCCTCATACATCAGCACAGCGCCAAACCTGTCAAGTCGGATTTTGTAAAAGAAATAGAAGCACGCACACTTGTAGAAACTGCAAGAGCAAGAAGATTGTTTGTGGAAAATGTACACATAAAATTGAATGTGTAAAATGTGTGCAAAATAAATATTTTATTAATTAATTAATTTATTTATTTATTATGTATAAACACACTTTAAAAAAAAATAATTTAAAATATTTTACTCCTTACCAAAGAACCTATAAAATATTGTACCATTTTTATATAAAGATATTTTGATATCAATACACCTGTATAACAATATTCCTTTAAAATAAGTTACATATTGTACAAAGTGTTTATTTTTTTTTAACATGTGTGAAATTGGCACGTGCCGCAGATATAGGTATATAAGAAATCTCCATAAACCTAGTGTTAAGAGAAAATCAGAAAAAAAAATTTAAATACAATACTAAAATGAAGAACTGGTGTACAATCAATATTTAAACTAAAAACTTCTTCACACGCCATAAACTTGAGCAACACAACTAACCAATAGGAGAAGCAAGCAAAACCAATAACGGTGGAACACAAAGAAAACAACAGGATACAAGTGAAACAAACACAAAAAATAGAGGGAAGGGAATTAAAAAAAAATATATACATTTTTGTTTTAATTTTATTTAAACATGTTATATTTAATTTTACTGTCGTTTTTTAATTAATAAATTAATTAAAATTTTCATTATTTAATTCCATTAATAAAATAATTAAAAAACAAATATAAGGTATTTAAATAAAATTAAGACAAAAATATACAAATAAATTTTTAAAATTCCTTTCCCTCCATTTTTGTGTTGCACCTTGATTGGTTTTACTTGATGCTCTCAATTGGTTAGTTTTTTTGTTTCTCCCCCTTTGGATTTTACCCTGCTTTCAGTCTTGCTTTTGCTTCCATGGTAGTAGCACACGTTTTGCACCTGAAGAAGTAAGGCCGTGTCCTTTCGAAACTGGTAGTGCTTTCTTTAAGTTTATGGCGTGTGAAGAAGTTTTTAGTTTAAATAGTCTACAAACTTATGAAATGAATAAATCAATCAAAATTACTCACGACTGCAATTGAGCAGGTCTTCGAGTCACATTGCATACTCTATATTTCCTTCGCATAGCACCACAGTGTGTTATTTCGATATTAAGACCTTTAATTTCTTTCGTGAATTTCACTCTTTGAGAGTCCGTTAAAGGCTTTTTTTGCTCATTTATATCACGGATTTCAAGTACTTCACACAAAAAATCTGTGACCGGCTGGGCTTTGTAAAAAGCAGTAGCAGACACTAAAAGACAGAAAAGAAAATTTTCACAAGACAACAAAGGTTGAAAATTTTAATTTAATAAATTGATTCCAAGAAATAGAATATACTACATACAAATTTTGTCCCTTATTTACTTCCTTGTACAAAATCAGGGTTGCTACACAAATCTGTAAAAAAAAATTCCCTGAGTTTTCCCTGACTCTTTTAAAAGTAAAATAGATGACAAGATACGCAACCATGCAGCAGCATTAGAATCTAACACATTTATACAAATCAATTAAACATATCAAGAGTATATTCAGGGAAGCCACTTTTCTGCTGAATGGCACATTTCTGCTTTTTATAATTTTTTTCTGTTTCCCTCCCCTTAAACTAATGAATGGCAATCAAACAAGCCATCTAAGTTATGCGATTTCTAATCTTTCTCATCCACAACATAAATATCAATATTCATATAAAGCTTTCTTTATAGGATTCTAGAACCTTTAAAAAGGTAGGATTGCTTAATATTTCTCATATTTCTAGTTATAATCCCCCCCCCACCTAAAACTAGCAATCAGTGATTGAACAACCTAACAAAGCTCTGCAATTCTCTATCTTTCTCCATCCATAACATATCTCAGTGTTCATGATAAACTTATTTTATTTGATTCTAGAACTTATAAAGAAGTAAAAATATTTCATTATGCGTAATAATTATTTTGTTTTACATTATGTTAAATTAATATTACTGATTAGCATACAAACAGAGTTTAAATAGTTAGACATAAATACAGACAATGGTGTTAATTTAATAGGCATTAACTTAGGCCAAGGTACATCTGTATATAAATTTATATGCAGTTATCTGTAGTAGTTCCTGAGATACGTTGCGACAAAATTTTTGTCACACACACACAGACACAGACACATATTTTTCTAAGAATGGTCAAATGGTGTTCTGGAGCCCTCAAAACGTGTAAATCCATTGAAAAGCGGATGTTGAAAATTTTTACGATTGAAATACTTTCTTCTATTGAATACAGAAGAAAGTAAAAAAAACAAACAATATAAAATAAACACATTTAGGAAACTGATTCCATCAAGGCAGATAATAATAATATTATTTATATCGTCTTCTCTAGAACAAATAAAAACAAAGCAGATGTTTAATTGCGAATCATATATATCCGTGCAACCCAAATTATTATAGTAAATAAACATTCCCGTCGAACAAATGCAATAAATAAAGATACTTTTTTTTTTTTTTTTTCAGAATACAAGCATTAAACAATGAACTGACCTTGAAGCACATTTTTGCAATCTAAAGTTCACAACTCACATAAGTGTTTAATCATTATTAGGATTTTTTTTTTTCTTCAGGTTTTTAACGCAATACAATTAGTAGTAATTACACCTTTTTTTTTTTTTTTCTTGTAAGTTCAATGGAAGAAAGTATTGGATTTGTAAAAATTTTCGACTTCCTGTTTTCGACGGATTTACAAGTTTTGAGAGGTTAGACCACGATTTGACCATTTTTAGAAAATGTCTTGTCTGTCCGTCTGTGTGTGTATGTATATGTGACAAAAATTTTGTGGCAACTGTATCTACGGAACTACTGTTCAGAATTACATATAAATTTATATGTAGATGCACCTTGACCTAAATTAGTGCCTATCAACTTTTGGTGTCAATCGCTCGAAAGGCGGCGCTGCTATGCATGGATAGCATTTATAATATGGTTGTCAACTTTCAAATATGCTTAACAATAGTGTTCTAACAGGGATATATTCATTAAAAAAAATAATAATTCAATTTAAAAAAAATCAATAAAACCAGATCGATTTTTAAAAAAATCTCGTGCTTGCTTTTCTAAAGTAATCATACGAATTATAAGGTATGGTGTTATATGACAATATATATATATCATCATTACCAATTTCAGCCTCTATCAACCCACTGCAGGATGAAGGCCTCTGCTAGGCGATTCCAAACTGCCCTGTTTTCGCACACACACACACACACATATATATATATAATAATTTATGCATAGATTAAGAAAGGTTTTGATAGAATATTTCGTCTCCTCATTGAATTATTTGATTTCCAATGAAGCCATCTATGATATATGCAACTTCTTAATTGAATGCAACCTATGCAATGAGGTGAAATTTACACCTCATATAACGTATTTCTTAGTAATGTCCTGATGTCTTTTTTTTCTTCTTTTTTTTTTTAAGGTTTGTGAGCTCTATTTAAAACCTGATGGAATTATACAAACAGTAACTTATTTTGATGAAAAAGAAGGAAAGTTATATCAAGTCCCAAGAAATAAACGAATTGTTAAAGATGGTGCTATTCCTACTATTTTCAGCGGCTTGCCATCTTTAGGCATAAACAAATTCCGTTTTATTACCTAATTATATTTGTGCTTTTATATTATTAATTTTTATGTAAATTATGGAGCAATCTTCTTCACGTATATGAAACATTTATAATTTTCAATAAAATTATTTTTATCTTGATTTTTGTCTTTTATGTATTATTTCAATTACATAGTTTTAATGAAGGAGAAATCTTATTTAAATAAGCCACTTTAATTCTTGATTTAAAGAATGTTGAAAGTAATGTTATCAGGTAAGTGAGAGTTATTTTGGATGATCAAATACTTATAAATTATTGTTATATATTAAAATTTCTCTGGGCATAAAATTTACAGAGATGATTAAAAATAAAAATTCTTATTATATATGTTAAAGGGTTTTTTAATGCAAATTTTATGTCCACCCTTACCTTGAAAAAAAAAAAAAAAGTATATCATTAATATTTATGATTTTAAAACTTTAAATAACCTGAAATTTGGAGTTCGATGTTATTTATAGTTTAGTACATTGTATCGTCTATACCGTGCATATTGTTTATATTACCTGTATCAATTGTTAAAGCATATTGTATCGTCGTACTTATCTGTAATTTTAATCAGGTGGAAAAAATCCATTATTTAAAAAAATATATACATATATTCAGGTGGCTTAAATATTAAAAAAAGGAACTTAAAAAAAAAAAAAAAAAAAAAAGTGTACATTTATTTTTGTAACCACAGCGTATAAAATGAAAGCACCGATGAGCAATATATATATATATATATATTTCTAAATCCATATATGAGGATGTGCATAAAAGTGGACTAAATCATGTGGCGCCACAATCCTCTTGGAATGCCTTCATAAAAAAGTGTTGGATAAATGCGTGCGTTAATGATGAATAAAGGTAGGGAAGTATGATTAAACTAGCAAGTTCTTTGTTTCAGTAGTTTGTTAAATTTCCAGTATTCATAGCTGCTAACTTTTTTAATTGATTCCGGATTGTTGTTAGTATATCGTCCTATCTTCAAACCATATTCTTTGAGGAGTAATTATCTTCATATTTAATTGTAATTACATGCCAAAGAAAATTATTCTATTAAGAATATGGTATGAAGAAAAGGGCGAATGTTAACAACATTCCGGAATAAATTGAAAAAGTTGGCAGCTATGAGTATTTTATTCCTGTTGATGGACAAGTAATATTTTTCAGAAAAGTTTTTAAATATTTTTGCAAAGTTGAACATTTAAAAGGGGTTAAAAAATTACAAAAGTAAAGATGTTCAGACTAACAACAATGCTTTTTCAAAAGCCCCTGCAAACAAGTATGAGGCCACTTCCTCATAAAATATGAAGGATTTTAATCTATTAAATTTTTTTTTGATTAATCTCTCTCAAATATTATGAGACAGGCTAGTCAAATATTTTTTTTTTTTTTTCGGGCTAAAATTCCTCCACAAATATTATGAGGCAGCTTAGTCAAATAGAGACTAGTTTTCCTTTTCAAATATTGCCAGACAGATTAGTCAGGTAAATAGTCTTGACTATCCTGCCTCTTCAGATATTCATTGAAAATTGACTAGCTTGCTTCGTAAAATACCTGTTGGCTGCTGACTAACCGTCTTAATCAAGTGCAGATTCTGACTAACTTGCCTTGTCTGGCAACTGCGGTTGTTGACTAACCTTCCTGGTCAGATAATTATGATTATCGACTAGCCTTCTTTGTCTAATAATATTAACCTTCCTAGTCTGGAGTAGTATTTTGGTGACTCGTTTAGCAAGTACACTTTTTAGTTTTGGACACTAGTTCAGCAAGTACACTTTTCAGTTTTGGTGACTAGTTCAGCAAGTCCACTTTTCAGTTTTGAAGACTAGTTCAACAAGTACACTTTTCAGTTTCGGTGACTAGTTCAGCAAGTACACTTTTCAGTTTTGGAGACTAGTTCAGCAAGTACACTTTTTGGCTAGTCAGTTATTTTGGTTAGTCAATTCTGTATTGTCAGCTGAGCATTTTGGCAGGTCACTGTGACCAATTTATTTTTCTGTGTGCATGGTGTCGTTCTCTCCAGGACAAGCAAGGAGTACGTCCAGATCTTTTAATCACCGATCCATTAATTCCTCTTTTCAAAACATTTCTAATTGCACATATAGAGCATTTAATAACTTTTGAAATATTATTAATTGAAGCACCAGTTCCATTTAATCTCCAAATTTCGCGAATTTCACTTTCTTTTAATTCTGTACTTTGTGGCATGTTTGTAAATGCGTGAAGTCAGTTATTAGTACAGTCAAATTAGACCAAAAAACACCAAATAAGGGAAAAAATTTATAAAGTTTTGAAACTTTGGAATAACATTCCTGGGGGCTCTAGTAATGCAAAACAAAAAAGTTCCCCCTTCCTTGGAGGGAGCTTCCCCCCATTCCCCCCTTTTTCCCCTCTAGACCAGATAGCTCTTTCATATTAGGAAAAACATATATAATAATTCATAAACGCTTGAAATTTTGGGATAACATTCATGAAAAGTCTAGAAATGGACAGAATTTTTTTTCCACCCTGTGGGTATGCTACCCCTCCCCCCCCTTTCCCCCCAAGTGTGTTTAGCTCCTTCAATTTTTTTTCTATCTAAATGAGGGACTATAAAAGGAATATATTATAAGAATATATATATATATATATAAAAAGTTATACAATTTTGAATCAATACTCTTGAGGGTTCCCCTCAACCCCCCCCCCCCAAAAAAAAAAAAAAAAAAAAAAAACTGTGTTAGCTCTTTCAGATTAAATAAATAAATAAAAAAAAAGACAGAGGAAATAATTTATAAACACTTGAAACATTGAAATAACACTCATGAATAGACTATTATTGAAAAAGAAGACATCCCCCTTCCCTGAATAAGCACCTAACCCTCCCCCTCCCCTTTCTCCCCAAAACATACAGTTTCTTTAAATTATGAAAAATAGGAGACTTTAAAGATTAAAGGAATTTATTACAGAGGTATATATTTATAATGTTCTGAAATTTTGAAATAGTCTCGAGAGCTCTAGCAATGGAAAAACAAAAATTCTACACCCCTCTTCATCTGTAGGCAGAGGATACCCCCTTTCCTCCCGAATTTGTACAACTTTTTCAGATTAAGAAAAACCGAGAAAATAATTTACAATGTTTTAAAATTTTAGGATAGCACTTATGAATTGACCAGCAATGGAAAATAGAATAGGTCCCCCTACATGGGGGGGGAGCTCCCCCCCCCCCCCCCTTTTCCTCAAAATCTCTTTTTCCTCTTTTCGATCTAAGGAAATCCAACCTTGACTTTTCAGTTTTTACACTAAATCGTTAAGTTTACTATTACAAAAAATAATTCTTAAGAGAATTCTTAAGAATTCTTAATTTCTTTTTTAAGACCTGATATATGATATATATATATATATATATATATTCATATATATATATTCATATATATCATATATATAAATACGATTAATCTTTTCGGAGTAATTGGCAACGGAGAAAAAAAAATGAGTTCCTGATTTTGGTATGTTTTATATAGTTTTTACAGATGAGAATAATGTACACTCTTCTTTCAACTTTGTCAGATACAAAGAACGGGTTTTAAATATTTTGAATTTGCTCAACGCTTAGAAATTTCTGGTATCGAAGCAAGCATGGCAAAAGATGACGCAGATGCTTTGATAGTTAGGAAAGCAATTGATGCATCTGATTTAAACAAGCAAGTCGTTATTGTTGAATAAGATGTGGACCTTATAGTTTTACTGATAGCACTTGCCCCAGAAGATAATGACATTCTATTCATGAAAGAAGGAAAGGGAAATGTCAAAGCAAGATTTTATAGCTCCAAGGATTTGCAATGTTCATCTGTTATTAAAAATGTCGAGGATTCTATTCTATTTCTGCACGCAATAAGTGGTTGTGACACCACTTCGGCCATGTTTGGAAAAGAGAAAGGGCAAGTAGTTCAACCGTTTAACCGATCTCACCATCTCCATGATGTACCCAAAGTGTTCAACGATCTAAGATCGACTCGTGACTCAGTTGAAAAAGCTGGTGAAAAAATTATTAGTGAGATGTACAGTAAAGTTAAAAAAATAAAATAAAATAAAAATAATAATAATAACCGCATCGATAACTTCTGAAATGAAAAAATTGAACGATTTCAGAATTCAAATTTTAATGAATTAGTAGGACAGGCAAGCAATGCTGTCATCCTATCGTGGTTGCCACCTACCACTGATGCTGCATTTTCATCGGGTTTATCTGCAAGTACAGATGTGGTTGGGGAATCGCTTGGATCCAAAGACCTGAAGCTGGAAAGTATCTAATTCATACTTGTCTCTTGTATATCTAAGACAAGCGCCTGCTTCAGAAAAAATACTAAATTTGATTTCATGTGGCTGTATGCAAGGTTGTGGAAGGAAGTGCAAATGTGTAAAAGCAAATTTATTGTGTACAGGAATGTATAAAAATTGTCACGGGCAAACCTGCACCAATAAAGAACCCATTGTCATGACAGAGGAGTTTGAAGATGACTTTCATGATGAACTCGATTACTTTTTATTCGATGTTCAGACGATTTTGTAAGTAATAAATTATTGACTTACATTAAAATTATTTTATCTACATTTTACTTAATTATTGCTATATTTATTTTATCTGGTTATTACCTGAATTTCATTATTATCATTTCAATTTATTTTATTTTTTACAATTTAGTGGCTTTTAAAAACTTAAAGCAAAAAATCATTTTTCGTTTATGCATAATGAAGAGGACATTTTGTGCAGAATTTTTCAAGGCATATATATAGATATATATATATATATTTAAATTATTATAATAGTAACCGTCTTTGAAAACCCAACAATTTTGTGTTAATTAAAAAAATAAATAAATAAATAGGAAAACTCACGGAAATTTTTGAAGTAGATTAAGCCCCTCTCAAAGAGGGGACTTTTCTGTTTCCCATTGAGATACCCCATATGATTAATGTCCCAAAGTTTTAAATCTGTATGCTTCTTTCTAACTATTTTTTCCTTAAGGGGGTCCGGGGCCCATTTTAAAAAAATTTTTACTAATTAACCCACTGATTTGAAATTTTTTTTGGTAATTAACCATGCAATGACTACACAAAAAAACCACATAAAATTTTTCTCAAACTTTAAAAAAAATTTAAAATTTAAATTTTTTTAAAAAAAGTGAGGTATTTTAAAATCGATATAACTCAAAATATTATAAACGGAATTAAAAAAATTTTTCACGTAGTTGAAGAGAAATATATTATCTTTAATTTGTCTTCGGCATTAAAAAAAATTTTCTTAAAAAAAAAAGATAAAAATTTTTTTTAAAAAAATTGACAAATTTTCAACGTAATTTTTTTTTAAAGTCGCATATTTTCAAAAATAATAATTTTTTTTAAATTTATCGAAGACAAATTAAAGTAAAATATTTGAAAATGCCAAGTTTAAAATTTAAAGGCTCTATCTTTATTGGTTTTTAAGTTATATCAATTTGAAAATGAAAAATGGTGAAAAAACGCATCATGGAGAAAAATGTATTTAAAGTTACAACAACATAATCACTGCTTATAAAATCTTTAAATACCTCTTAGAAACTCCCTGATGCATAAATAACACAATTTAGAACTCTATCCTTTAATTTTAGCTTAATTTTAGCTATTTTTACTATTTTTTTAATGTGCATTTGAATGTTTCCATAGACTCAAATAATGTTTTTCGAACCTGACGAGTCGTTATACGACTTAGCGAAGAATGATTTTTTTAAATTACTAATAAACTTTTTACTAATTAACCCACTGATTTGAAATTTTTTTTGGTAATTAACCATGCAATGACTAAACAAAAAACCACATAAAAATTTTCTCAAACTTTAAAAAAAATTTAAAATTTAAATTTTTTAAAAAAAAGTGAGGTATTTTAAAATTGATATAACTCAAAATATTATAAACGGAATTTAAAATTTTTTTCATGTAGTTGAAGAGAAATATATTATTTTTAATTTGTCTTCGGCATTAAAAAAAATTTTCTTAAAAAAAAAAAAGATAAAAATTTTTTAACAAAAAATTGACAAATTTTCAACGTAATTTTTTTTAGTCGCATATTTTCAAAAATAATAATTTTTTTTAAATTTACCAAAGACAAATTAAAGTAAAATATTTGAAAATGCCAAGTTTAAAATTTCAAGGCTCTATCTTTATTGGTTTTTGAGTTACAGTCAACTCCCGTTAATCCGCAAATACCTCTAATCCGCAATGGATTTTTTAATGTAAACAAACAAATTTACAGCTAAGATTCTGAACGAACTAGAAACTTTTCTCTTTTTTTAATTCAAATTTTAAATTAATCTTTGCTTTCGGAAATTAATCTGCAAATTTAAATTTTTTAAGGGTTTAAAATTGGGGAGAATTGCATGAGTTTTCTTTCAAAACATTCTATTTCTGAAAAAGAAATTGCATTTTTACACAATTAGCAAGCGAAAGTTTCTGAAAAAAAATTATATATATATATATATATATATATATATATTTCCAGTACTATTACATCAATGTTTAACAAATTTAAAAAATAATCAATAAGGAATTTCCATTTCTGCACTTGAAATATAGTTTTTTTGTATTTTTTAACCAAATATGTATGCTTATATTTTATTGCTATACATTATTTGAGTATGCCTAAATTATTTAGCTTCATTATAATTGATAAGTTGAGTTAATATTGAAAAAATATTTTATTTTAAAACTTATTAGATATCTTTTCATTTTAATGTCTATTCATATATGATTAAATTAATCATAACTCACTCTAAATTTGGAAAAGAAAAATGTAAACAAAGAAAATAACCTGTAATCCGCAAAATCCTATAATCCGCACCTTTGGACAAAACTTTTGCGGATTAATGAGAGTTGACTGTATATCAATTTGAAAATGAAAAATGGTGAAAAAACGCATCATGGAAACTAAACCCTTGCTAAATGCATTTATCAACTTTTGATTTTTGAATAGCATGAATGCGAAAATTAAAATTGTTGAAAAGAAGCGGTATAGATAAAAACACATTATAAATGAAAAAACAATATTAATATATGTTTAAATACCTCTTAAAAACCTCCAGATGCATAAGTAACGCCTTCCTTCAGCTTATTTTTTTGGTTGATTGTAATTTTTGCTAATTCAACTTTTTTTCTATAAGATTTAAAAGCTTCTGTTGACTTGAACAACGCCTTTCTAACATGGCGAGTCCTTATGCGTTTCAAGGAAGTTAAGGATGAATTGCCAGGTGATAAATGGAATGTTTTTAAGGCATTTATTGAAGATACCCTCATTCCATAATTGAAATCTGATATGCCCCTAGCTGCAGCAATATCTACTCGAGTTTTAGAAGTGTTAAACACTTTGGGGCAACGACTCCAAATCATGTTGTGCAAAGACTCGTTCCTATTTTGTGTTTCCCCTTTTGCACATTTTTGCAATAATACTTCTGAAGCCAATCTTTGAAAAATTGGCATCATTTTGGCAACAATTTCTTCTCTTAGAGGGGTTTTAACACTGGTTTTGTGTGCTGGAGGCTTTAGCTTCATCGAAATCGCACGATTATAAAAGCACCATGAATTTTCTCCAGGAGGACAGGTCGAATGCTTCGGCTTTTTATCTGTTGAACTGCAGTGCTGTAAGATGGCATAAATATCTTTTTTCATGGCAATTATGTTGCCTTTATTGCGTACTATCGAGTTACGATAATAGCGCGTATTTTTTTTATTGTGCTTTCTGACAAGCTTCCATGTTTTTTCCCTCCGAGTGTAACACCCTTTGCTTTCTCAACCTCAACAAGTTTACGCAGTGCAGCTCCCATTCTTTTGCCAACATGATTTATGCATTCTGTTTTAGTAATGAGAGTTTCTTTTCCGTATACATTCAAATCTTGCAGGTCTTTGAAAGTTTTCGAATCGCCATCTGCTATTAATTCTGTGTAGCGGAACCCAAGACTTTCGGAACGAAGCCACATCCGTTTTGCCATCTCGCTTTCCATTCCATCAGATGTTCCGTCGTAATTTTTATCACAAATTCGAGCATGTCCTTCATACCATATATGAAATTCCGGAGACTCTTTTCCAAGACTTTTTGCTGCCTGGATACAGTGGTAGCAGATTTTAGATAAAACTTCATAATCAATTACAAAACCAGAGAGGACATCAATCACACAACCAACTGCATAATTTGAAGTATGGCCGCGCTTATGCCATGTTGCATCATAGCTGACTGCAATATCTGAAATACATGTACTATTCGAACCAAGGTGAAATTGTTTTACTTTTTCTCGAATGCTTTTTAACTGTTCACATGTACTTTTTACGGTTGAAGAATGCAAATATTTTAAATGTTTAGTAAAAACTTTTGAATCCATACACGGTAAGTTCATGTTATAAGTTAACTTTTCTAATGCTGCGTGTCCTTTCCCCATCTCTGTAACTGCAACTACAGCTCTGCGGTTAATATCAAAAGAATTTTCGTTTCCTGAAACTTTATCTGAAGAACAAAATAAGAACTCAAAACTGCAATTTTTGCAAATAACTTTGAGATTTTGAGCAAATCCATTGCATTTACCAACCTGTACAATTAATGTTAGTTGATAACATTTTTGACAACAGCACTTTGATATTACTGATTGAAAAATAGCTTGTTTTATGATGATGTAATTTTCTTCCTGACCTTCCAAGTTATTTTTTACAGGCGAGGGCATTTTTCTTCCATCTAAACGCTTTATTATTTCCAGATTTACTTTTTCAGGGGATGAAACTGATGGATTGCTTCTCTTTTTTTTCATTGCTTCAGACTTCTGAAGAGCAGATTTTCGTTTCCTGCCCATATTACAAATGTTCTTTCAAAATTTCTCAAGAAAAAAAGATATAAAAACTTAAAATACACTCCGAATTAATTTCGAAATAAGTACAAAATTCCTTACTCTTGTAAACAAAGCATTATCAATATATTTGTATCGTATTCATATCATATCAAAACGAAATATAACTTTTGAACAAGCCAGAATCACAATAATCAAGCAATCACTTTAAAATAATAATAAATCAATGTAAAAAAGTGTATAATCAATAGTAATAAATCATGTCAATGGTAAAAAAAATATTTCAAAGTAAAAATCATTACGATAATCAAATCCCAGCACGTTGTAAACAAACCCACGCCGGCACTAAACTACGAAGTTATTTCACTTCACTTCTTCTCAAAGTAGAAGTAGAAGTGTATAAATTTAAAATATAAACATATGAAATTAATCAGCGTTCAATTTAATTAATAATTGAAATATATTTCTCGAAAAAATGCGGTTAAAAATGTTTGTTTATGTTTAGCGCGGCGTTTGTTTTCAAACAGAAGGTGGGTGTTACCATAGCAACAGCTCTTTGAAACTGGAGTTGGAAAAACAGCTCAAAGCAAAATAATTATATCTTCCGTTCTAATGAAGATAGAAACATGATCTAAACGGCATTTTAAGCAGAAAAGATCATAGAATTTTTTAATAAAAAAAAAAAAAAAATCGAATTTTTGAAGATTTTTGAGCCCTGGACCCCCTTAATTGAAGGAACTGCAGTATTTTTGAGGAGGGGGGGGGTCATCCTTTCTAGGGAAGGCTTTTTGTTTTCATTGAAACCTTTTCAAGCATACTATCTAAAAAATTTCAAAATTATATAAATAATTTCTATTGCCTTACTTTCAATGGATTATACAATTATGAGGCGAAGGGACGGGGGGAGAAGCTTTCTCCAGAAGAGGGTGAATTATTATTATTATTAGACCACTCAACAATTTTGTCCACAAACTATAAAATTCTACAAATTATTTCTCCATTTGTTTTAATTTCAACAAATTATACGATTTTTTTTTTTTTTTTTTTTTTTTGGGGGGGGGGGGGGGACTTAGAGAAGGGAACTTTTGTGTTTTCTATTATTAGACCCTTCAAGAGAACTTTCCCCAAAACTAAAAACTCTTATATAACTTATTTTCACATTTTTCTTAATTTCAGCAAAATTGAACTATTTTTTTTATTGGTGGTTTGCGGAGGGGGGGTGGGGTAACCAAATTCTCGAACATATGGATCATTGTTGAAGTCCGCCCTCCTAACCTAGATTAAAAAATAATTCATATATAAACCACAACATTATTATTTTCCTTAATTGTCATAAAATATATATTGATAGAATGCAAACTCACTTTAAAATATGTTAGAATAAGAATGAATTTTATCACACCAGTAAAATGTGATAAGATTTTCTAATATATTGTAAAAATGTTTATGGAACTGCCATTTCTAGAATATATGTAAATAAAAGTGTCAACACAAGAGCTGTAACAGACAGTTTCAAATTAATTTACCTGATTCGAGGCAGAGCTCAATCCAGTATTGCTTACTAAATTGTTGATTTCCCTTTCTCGATCTGGAGCAGAGCGAGCTGTTGCCTAAAAAAATGAACAAATAAATAAATACAAAATGATTGATTGAGAAGACTGAAGAGAAAGGATTTAATTTAATAAAAAATTCTCAGTAATACTCAACAAACACAGTTTTAAGAACATTTTAGAAATTAGTAAATTTTTTAATAACTAATTCCGTACACAATAAAAGGAATAATACTTCTCTTGAAAACAAAAAATAAAAACACAACAGGTATCATAAGAGACTTTGTCTTTTTTACCAAGTGTAAAGTATGTTTAACCGTACCAACAGCAGACTAAAAAGTATAAGGGAAGTAAGAGCGAAGGAAAGAAGACATAACCAACAGAATAATAAAAGGATAATTTGAAGGACGAGAAGAAAGGCAATAAAAGTACACAGAAAAGTGCAAAAGTACAAAAGATAGAAAAATAAAGGTAAATTATAGATGAATATCAATAAGTAGAAGGATGTACATATACAAAATATGAAAGCAGCCATGACCTAAGTTTTGTAAATATGTAGTATATTTAGGAATTTACAATAATAATCTAAATCAATAAGGAGCAGAAATGATGAGGACACGCCCATATAAGTCATTAACGTCTTTTAAGACTTTCTGCACTGTATTACAACACAATACAGTACAGTCAGATGTGCACTTTCACTTTGAGAGCTTTCATAACCCAGGGCTATGGAAGCCGGCCCAGTATGAGTTACACCCAACGAAGATTTTTCTAGCAATTAAGATAAGTTAATCCTGGAAAATACACTAAATATACATTTTTGATTGTGTTTCTCAGTTTTACTCCATTAATTCAGAAAACTATTGACTTAGGACCGAACTCTGCTATTACTTTCTATTGGTTAATAGATATACTCTTTGCATTTAATTAAATAGTGCTTTTGTTCAATTCATCAAAAATGTCTAAAATATTTTGAATCTTAATGTTGAAAATTTTTACTTTTGATTCATGGATTTTAATCCCTATTTATTTCTAGTTTCACTGAAATTTAATATTAATTATTAAACTATCATAATTTTAATATTTTGTCATATACAAGATATGAAGGGCATTTAGGGTCTAAATTCAATTAAAATACTTGAAACTAAATGCCTTTAATCAAAATTATAGAACTCTTAATCAGTTTCTGGATAAGCATAAGCATTAGTCCCAGCAGAGTTAAAGATCTGGGCAGCTGTGCTGTAGGTTAATTTAATAACTGAATTTTATTTAAAAGTGCACTCCTGCTCTGCATAAGACAGGTTTATGAGAATAATTTTGTGGTTAGCCTATAGAGTGAGCCGTTTTCTTACAATTGTTTTTAATAACTTTCATTTGTAAATAGATTTTGACTATTATCCAGGTTGAGTCAAACTATGTCCCAGGTTTTAATTTTATGAACTTCACTTGTAACACTGGTAAGAATGCAAATTATAATTATTCAATGTAAAATTGTCTTGACTCTAGATAAAAAAAATTTCAGTTTTTACCATTTTGAATAAATTTTATTGTAAATTCACTTATGTTTCAAACATTTATTTAATTGAAATATTTTTTATATAACTTACCATATTTAGACTGAAAGCTTCTACCATTATAATTTAAGTTGCATTAAACACTCACTTTTAATTTTTATAACTATTATAAAATATAACTATATTATACATCGCATTTTATAACTATATATATTTTTATCTATTATAATTAAAGTATTATAACTATTTAATTCTGCAACCACACTCATACATTCCAACACCATATTATATTTGGGAAAAAAGTCTGGCTGTTCCTGGCAGTGGCATCCTTCATTATGTAGGGTCTATTATGCTACATGCTTGTCAGTTTTCTTCAATTGACTTGACTTCATGAATGATTGTTTACTTTTCATTATTTCCTTGCAACCATGCATTAATTTAAGATGAGTAACTCTCTTTATTAAAGATACTAACAGTTACAAAAGCCACTGGGGAATGACAGTTGTAATGATATTCTACTTCTACGACATTCACTCGGTATCATATCAATGTAAAATAAAGTTTTTTAAAAAATGTATTAGAATAATATAATATTTCAAGGGGGAAAAAAATATTTAGAAGCAAAGGACTTTGTTATAATAGTGCTATTGATGATTTGTTGATCTAATGCAAATTTCTTCTTTGAAGTTCTTTTAAATAAATATAATTCAAATTGAAAATGCCCTTATTCATGTTTTCAAAGATGTTGGAAATTTTTTGTTTATTTTCACTTAAATAAACTTTAGTATTCCTTATTAATATTACCTTTGTTTTATCTAGACAACTCCTTTTACTTTATTATTTTTTAACACAGTACTTGAAAACATTTTATTATATATATATATATATTCTTTTCTTTAAATAAACACTAAATTTTAGGAAAAATTTCTATACTTAATAAAACTTTTATGCTTCAAATTTCTTTAGTTCTGCTAAGCCATTTTTATTTTGTTTTACATTTTTATATTAAAATAATAATAATAACAAGCTAAACTAATAGATACAAGTGTATTGAACTTGTTGTTATTGCATATCCAAAACCTTATAACTAGTTGTTGCTTTTAAGATTTTTTGCATTATAAAAATGTTTTATTGTAAAAATTACATTCAGGAGCAATTTAAGAATTCCTTGATTTACAAACTTTGAATAGGATTTTCACTTAATTAAAACTTAAATTCCTTTTTAGCTTTTCATAGACAATTAGAAAAAATAACAATAAATTTATATATGTAAGATCTTAAAAAGAAAAAGAGAGAGGGAAACAAGCAGAATTGGTTGCCACTAATTAAAAGATGACAAAAGAAAAGCGACAAAATTCTTAAAGTAAACCAGAGCTAATCTTGAAATAATTGTAAAGTTATTTAATATGGTGCTCAAATAGTTGGCAATTTGTTTTAATTTGCAGTTAATATATATTACGAATAAATAGGGATACATACAAAATACCTTTTATTTTATACTTCTAAGTCTTCAAAATAAAATTCATTTTTAGAAAAAGCTAAATTAAGGCAACCAACAATATATGCAATATCAATACTGAAGCCTCTTAAAAACGATTTCAATTTGCTTTATTTGTTCTTCATTAAAAATAGTTAATGTAAAATTATGATGCAGTAAGAAAATGATTTAAGCTACATAATGTAAAAGCAAATTAATTATTAGATACTACAAGGAATCTCTCTCTCTGCTTTAAAATTCTACGAATTTGAAAAGTACATCTATTTCTGTGACATGGAGGGGGGGGGGGACTTTAAACACCACTTTGCACAATTTGTCATAAATATTAAGATATTCTTCTTCTACTTTTTTTTTTTTTTCAATTAATAGTTTATTTATTTATGTGACATGGATATACTTTTATCATTGTAGATGTCTGCATGTCAGTTAGCTTCTTGATACATCTCTGGCCAGCAACTATATTGCAAACCTATTTAGGAGAAAAAAAAATGCAATCATAATGGATTAGAAGATTTATAAAAGTACTGAAATACTGAATCAACTAAGTAAATGATACTTTACATACAAAGATATTTGTTAATTAAAAAAAAAAAAAAAAAAAAAAAAAAACTCCAAAAAACATTAATTAAGTACTGAAAAACTAAAGTATGTGAAAGAAAGAAGAGAGGAAAAAGAAGCAAAATTCATAAATACATTTTTATCTCAATATGAAAGTATACAAAAATTTTAATTAAATTACCTCTTCAAATTCTATATACCACCATTAAATTTCCTTTTATCTTAGTACTGTAACTATTTTTACATAACACTTTATAATAATAATAATAATTAAGTTTCAAAATTACGCTGCAAACCTTTAATTGCAATTTTCCCATGCACAAAAATAAGAATAATTTTAAGCTTACACATGGTCCCTTGATAAAAAAGCTCAGCTATCAAAAAAAAAAAAAAAAAAAAAAAGAAATCCAAACAATTAAAAATTTTATTCTTTTTCTATTTTCTTTAAAAAACAATTTATTTTTTCAATATGAGAATTTATTGATTTTTTTTTTTTCTTTTTTTTTTTACACGTAATAATTATGTTTGTTCAGATAATACAGTTGTAAGACACAAGGTTCCCATTATCTTATTTTGTGAGCAACCCACATTGAGAAATTTCATCTAAATTATCTTTCCTAATATTGAAAAAAAAAATTTACAAAATTATTTAAAAAAAATCTGGAGTGACTCCACTCGACTTTCCGAACATTCAGTAATTAACAGTTTTGTAGATAAAAAAAAGAAAGAGGAGTTGTTAAACAAACAAAAGAGAGAAAACCATAATAGAGTGTTTGAGTATTTTTCTCCATATATTACACGACGTTTTACTTAACGCTACTGAACTTTGAGCCCATAGATCATAATGATAAAGAATTTTTCGTTGTTTCCCTGTAAAAACCTATAAATGCTAGATTCACCAAAATGCTTATAGTTAGTGCAACAGTGATTTATAATATTCATATAAATTTTCAGCTCAATTGAAGAAGGCGTTTAGATGCTATCGCACTTTTAAAAATTTGGTCCCATAGGCTATAATGATAAAGAATTTTTCTTTGTGTCCCTGTAAAAACACTGTAAGTGCTAGATTCACCAAAATCTATGCAGTTAGTGCAACTGTGACCTATAAGACGTGTACAAATTTTTTGCTCAGATTAATAAAGCGTTTAGATGCTATCGCACTTTTAAGATTTTGGTCCCATAGGCCATAATGATAAAGAGTTTTTCTTTGTGTCCCTGTAAATAAACTATAAGTGCTAATTTCACCAAAATCTATAGAGTTCGTACTATGGTGACTTACAATATACGTACCAACTTTCAGTTTATTTGAACAAAGCGTTTAGACGCTAGCGTGTTCACTCACAGACATACACACATACATACACACATACATACACACATACATACACACACATATACATACATCATCGCAAAAATAGTGAAAACAGACTCATAGGACTTCGAAACATATAGAAACATCAAAATCTGAAATTCGGATTTTTGACATAATTACAATACTTTCCTCACTATAGTGTTCGGAAAGTAAAAATAAATATTACAAGAAAAACAATGTTTTCTGAAAATATGATCCTCTTTTTTTCTCTACTCTCTATAGCAAAATTGTTTCAAAGTCCTATAAAAAATCTCAAGCTGGATTATTTTTTCTATCAATGCATGTGTTTGTAAACTAATAATGAAAATGACATGCACACCGTTTTATAGGTGTCATTATAGAAAATACTGCTAGAAGGCAAACTCTGCCTATTATTTTTTATTTATTAGCAGATATAATCTAAAAATTTATTTGGTTAGTATTGCAGCCAACACAATACAAAAAAAGAAAAAAAAAAAAAAGAAGCTAAATTGCCATGTTTATGAAGTTATTTGTAATTAGAATCAATTCAAGTAAACATAACATTAAATATAAGGTAAAGACACCAGTGTTCGGCACCTTTTAATTGTGCATGTGCAAGCATTAACAAAAATTCATTTGCATAATTTATTATTCAAATATATTGAGCTATTTATATGAAAAACCCAAGCAAATATTGTGATAATTGTCATTGATAGAATGAACTAAAATTCAGTTTCTTTCGGGGGGGGGGGAGTGATATGATTGAGGTTATACTAATATTTCTTCAGAAACAATTAAAGATATATTGCTATTGACTGAATTACAATAAAAATTTGAGTAAAACCCCCTCATAATTTTAAGAAAAGCGAATAGTAATTTAAAAGACTTGCAGAAAAATGTGTAGACTACAATTTTACATATCTCCTAATTACAGACAATACAGAGTAGCATTAAAGGTTAGGAAAATTAATTTTTAAAGTTACCCTTTTAAAGATCACTTACTTTATAAATCCTTATAAAATATGCCCCTCTGTACTGCGTTTGAAAAATTAAGTTACAGGGACAATTCACAGATTATCTTTGGTCTATATTAAAATTCTTTTATTAAATATCATAGCATTTTTTAAAATTAAATATTAATTCTGTTATATCATTTCACATATACATGTATCAATAGCAATACCTATTAAAAAATGTTCATGTAAAGGCAGTGTATTTATGTAAAAGAGATTTCTTATTTTTCATTACTGAATCAATCTGAAATAAATCTTAAAAAAAAAAAAAAAAAAAAAAAAAATTACCTCAAGAGGAAGGTATGTATGTTTATGCTCTTGTCCAACTTGCAAACAAGGAAAATGGGGATATCTAGGAAAAAACGAAACAGCATATTTCAATAGGAAATAATAATCCTTTGTGGATAGGAAGAAAAAGCAAAATAAAACTGAATAATACCTTAATTTCATTTTGTATTTGTCTAAAAAATATTTGGCTACTGTATACTCAACAGTTTGTCCATTTTCAAGTTGCAATGGAAAGCTAAAAAAAAAAAAAAAATTGGATATAATTTGAAAAATACAGATCACTTTAAAAATCTTATGCTCATGTAGTTCTATAGCTATGATTCAACAGAAAATTTAAAAACATGATAGGTAAAAAGATTTTTTTCTTATAATTATTGTTCATATATTTAAAGTATTATGTTTAAAATGATGCTTGCAAAGATTGTAAAGATGCAACTTTAAAAATAGATTTTTCTATAAAATGCCATCAGACAAATGTCGTCATTTGTTTAATTGATCACTGAACTGAGTCCATGTGCTTAAACATTGCTTATGTATTATTTATTTATTTATTTATTTTTTTAATAAATTATTTTTACAGGGTGATTTTGTACAGCATACTAGTTTGCATTCGATTTCATAGCTCATTCCCAAAATATTATGTAGCCAAAAAAAAAAAAAAAAAAATATTCTTCTTTTCTAGCACCCGATTGAAGAAATATGTCATGATATGCATATGATTACTTAAGTAAACATTTTTTGTAAAAGTTTCCTTTTAAGATAAAATTTTGAGAAGGGTTAATTTTGGACCAGGATTTGTTTTTAAATATAACCTCAGAAAAAAATTATTATTTTAAATATATTATTATTTTAAATATTTCAAAATTATTTCTCCATTTGTTTTAATTTCAACAAATTATACGATATTTTTTTTTTTTTTTTTGGGGGGGGGGGGGGGACCCAGAGAAGGGAACTTTTGTGTTTTCTATTATTAGACCCTTCAAGAGAACTTTCCCCAAAACTAAAAACTCTTATATAACTTATTTTCACATTTTTCTTAATTTCAGCAAAATTGAACTATTTTTTTTATTGGTGGTTTGTGGAGGGGGGGTGGGGTAACCAAATTCTCGAACATATGGATCATTGTTGAAGTCCGCCCTCCTAACCTAGATTAAAAAATAATTCATATATAAACCACAACATTATTATTTTCCTTAATTGTCATAAAATATATATTGATAGAATGCAAACTCACTTTAAAATATGTTAGAATAAGAATGAATTTTATCACACCAGTAAAATGTGATAAGATTTTCTAATATATTGTAAAAATGTTTATGGAACTGCCATTTCTAGAATATATGTAAATAAAAGTGTCAACACAAGAGCTGTAACAGACAGTTTCAAATTAATTTACCTGATTCGAGGCAGAGCTCAATCCAGTATTGCTTACTAAATTGTTGATTTCCCTTTCTCGATCTGGAGCAGAGCGAGCTGTTGCCTAAAAAAATGAACAAATAAATAAATACAAAATGATTGATTGAGAAGACTGAAGAGAAAGGATTTAATTTAATAAAAAATTCTCAGTAATACTCAACAAACACAGTTTTAAGAACATTTTAGAAATTAGTAAAGGTTTTAATAACTAATTCCGTACACAATAAAAGGAATAATACTTCTCTTGAAAACAAAAAATAAAAACACAACAGGTATCATAAGAGACTTTGTCTTTTTTACCAAGTGTAAAGTATGTTTAACCGTACCAACAGCAGACTAAAAAGTATAAGGGAAGTAAGAGCGAAGGAAAGAAGACATAACCAACAGAATAATAAAAGGATAATTTGAAGGACGAGAAGAAAGGCAATAAAAGTACACAGAAAAGTGCAAAAGTACAAAAGATAGAAAAATAAAGGTGAATTATAGATGAATATCAATAAGTAGAAGGATGTACATATACAAAATATGAAAGCAGCCATGACCTAAGTTTTGTAAATATGTAGTATATTTAGGAATTTACAATAATAATCTAAATCAATAAGGAGCAGAAATGATGAGGACACGCCCATATAAGTCATTAACGTCTTTTAAGACTTTCTGCACTGTATTACAACACAATACAGTACAGTCAGATGTGCACTTTCACTTTGAGAGCTTTCATAACCCAGGGCTATGGAAGCCGGCCCAGTATGAGTTACACCCAACGAAGATTTTTCTAGCAATTAAGATAAGTTAATCCTGGAAAATACACTAAATATACATTTTTGATTGTGTTTCTCAGTTTTACTCCATTAATTCAGAAAACTATTGACTTAGGACCGAACTCTGCTATTACTTTCTATTGGTTAATAGATATACTCTTTGCATTTAATTAAATAGTGCTTTTGTTCAATTCATCAAAAATGTCTAAAATATTTTGAATCTTAATGTTGAAAATTTTTACTTTTGATTCATGGATTTTAATCCCTATTTATTTCTAGTTTCACTGAAATTTAATATTAATTATTAAACTATCATAATTTTAATATTTTGTCATATACAAGATATGAAGGGCATTTAGGGTCTAAATTCAATTAAAATACTTGAAACTAAATGCCTTTAATCAAAATTATAGAACTCTTAATCAGTTTCTGGATAAGCATAAGCATTAGTCCCAGCAGAGTTAAAGATCTGGGCAGCTGTGCTGTAGGTTAATTTAATAACTGAATTTTATTTAAAAGTGCACTCCTGCTCTGCATAAGATAGGTTTATGAGAATAATTTTGTGGTTAGCCTATAGAGTGAGCCGTTTTCTTACAATTGTTTTTAATAACTTTCATTTGTAAATAGATTTTGACTATTATCCAGGCTGAGTCAAACTATGTCCCAGGTTTTAATTTTATGAACTTCACTTGTAACACTGGTAAGAATGCAAATTATAATTATTCAATGTAAAATTGTCTTGACTCTAGATAAAAAAAATTTCAGTTTTTACCATTTTGAATAAATTTTATTGTAAATTCACTTATGTTTCAAACATTTATTTAATTGAAATATTTTTTATATAACTTACCATATTTAGACTGAAAGCTTCTACCATTATAATTTAAGTTGCATTAAACACTCACTTTTAATTTTTATAACTATTATAAAATATAACTATATTATCCATCGCATTTTATAACTATATATATTTTTATCTATTATAATTAAAGTATTATAACTATTTAATTCTGCAACCACACTCATACATTCCAACACCATATTATATTTGGAAAAAAAGTCTGGCTGTTCCTGGCAGTGGCATCCTTCATTATGTAGGGTCTATTATGCTACATGCTTGTCAGTTTTCTTCAATTGACTTGACTTCATGAATGATTGTTTACTTTTCATTATTTCCTTGCAACCATGCATTAATTTAAGATGAGTAACTCTCTTTATTAAAGATACTAACAGTTACAAAAGCCACTGGGGAATGACAGTTGTAATGATATTCTACTTCTACGACATTCACTCGGTATCATATCAATGTAAAATAAAGTTTTTTAAAAAAAGTATTAGAATAATATAATATTTCAAGGGGGAAAAAATATTTAGAAGCAAAGGACTTTGTTATAATAGTGCTATTGATGATTTGTTGATCTAATGCAAATTTCTTCTTTGAAGTTCTTTTAAATAAATATAATTCAAATTGAAAATGCCCTTATTCATGTTTTCAAAGATGTTGGAAATTTTTTGTTTATTTTCACTTAAATAAACTTTAGTATTCCTTATTAATATTACCTTTGTTTTATCTAGACAACTCCTTTTACTTTATTATTTTTTAACACAGTACTTGAAAACATTTTATTATATATATATATATATATTCTTTTCTTTAAATAAACACTAAATTTTAGGAAAAATTTCTATACTTAATAAAACTTTTATGCTTCAAATTTCTTTAGTTCTGCTAAGCCATTTTTATTTTGTTTTACATTTTTATATTAAAATAATAATAATAACAAGCTAAACTAATAGATACAAGTGTATTGAACTTGTTGTTATTGCATATCCAAAACCTTATAACTAGTTGTTGCTTTTAAGATTTTTTGCATTATAAAAATGTTTTATTGTAAAAATTACATTCAGGAGCAATTTAAGAATTCCTTGATTTACAAACTTTGAATAGGATTTTCACTTAATTAAAACTTAAATTCCTTTTTAGCTTTTCATAGACAATTAGAAAAAATAACAATAAATTTATATATGTAAGATCTTAAAAAGAAAAAGAGAGAGGGAAACAAGCAGAATTGGTTGCCACTAATTAAAAGATGACAAAAGAAAAGCGACAAAATTCTTAAAGTAAACCAGAGCTAATCTTGAAATAATTGTAAAGTTATTTAATATGGTGCTCAAATAGTTGGCAATTTGTTTTAATTTGTAGTTAATATATATTACGAATAAATAGGGATACATACAAAAAACATACAAAATACCTTTTATTTTATACTTCTAAGTCTTCAAAATAAAATTCATTTTTAGAAAAAGCTAAATTAAGGCAACCAACAATATATGCAATATCAATACTGAAGCCTCTTAAAAACGATTTCAATTTGCTTTATTTGTTCTTCATTAAAAATAGTTAATGTAAAATTATGATGCAGTAAGAAAAGGATTTAAGCTACATAATGTAAAAGCAAATTAATTATTAGATACTACAAGGAATCTCTCTTTCTGCTTTAAAATTCTACGAATTTGAAAAGTACATCTATTTCTGTGACATGGAGGGGGGGGGGACTTTAAACACCACTTTGCACAATTTGTCATAAATATTAAGATATTCTTCTTCTACTTTTTTTTTTTTTTTCAATTAATAGTTTATTTATTTATGTGACATGGATATACTTTTATCATTGTAGATGTCTGCATGTCAGTTAGCTTCTTGATACATCTCTGGCCAGCAACTATATTGCAAACCTATTTAGGAGAAAAAAAAATGCAATCATAATGGATTAGAAGATTTATAAAAGTACTGAAATACTGAATCAACTAAGTAAATGATACTTTACATACAAAAATATTAGTTAATTAAAAAAAAAAAAAAAAAAAAAAAAAAAAAACATTAATTAAGTACTGAAAAACTAAAGTATGTGAAAGAAAGAAGAGAGGAAAAAGAAGCAAAATTTCATAAATACATTTTTATCTCAATATGAAAGTATACAAAAATTTTAATTAAATTACCTCTTCAAATTCTATATACCACCATTAAATTTCCTTTTATCTTAGTACTGTAACTATTTTTACATAACACTTTATAATAATAATAATAATTAAGTTTCAAAATTACGCTGCAAACCTTTAATTGCAATTTTCCCATGCACAAAAATAAGAATAATTTTAAGCTTACACATGGTCCCTTGATAAAAGCTCAGCTATCAAAAAAAAAAAAAAAAAAGAAATCCAAACAATTAAAAATTTTATTCTTTTTCTATTTTCTTTAAAAAACAATTTATTTTTTCAATATGAGAATTTATTGATTTTTTTTTTTTTTTACACGTAATAATTATGTGTGTTCAGATAATACAGTTGTAAGACACAAGGTTCCCATTATCTTATTTTGTGAGCAACCCACATTGAGAAATTTCATCTAAATTATCTTTCCTAATATTGAAAAAAAAATTTACAAAATTATTTTAAAAAAATCTGGAGTGACTCCACTCGACTTTCCGAACATTGAGTAATTAACAGTTTTGTAGATAAAAAAAAGAAAGAGGAGTTGTTAAACAAACAAAAGAGAGAAAACCATAATAGAGTGTTTGAGTATTTTTCTCCATATATTACACGACGTTTTACTTAACGCTACTGAACTTTGAGCCCATAGATCATAATGATAAAGAATTTTTCGTTGTTTCCCTGTAAAAACCTATAAATGCTAGATTCACCAAAATGCTTATAGTTAGTGCAACAGTGATTTATAATATTCATATAAATTTTCAGCTCAATTGAAGAAGGCGTTTAGATGCTATCGCACTTTTAAAAATTTGGTCCCATAGGCTATAATGATAAAGAATTTTTCTTTGTGTCCCTGTAAAAACACTGTAAGTGCTAGATTCACCAAAATCTATGCAGTTGGTGCAACTGTGACCTATAAGACGTGTACAAATTTTTTGCTCAGATTAATAAAGCGTTTAGATGCTATCGCACTTTTAAGATTTTGGTCCCATAGGCCATAATGATAAAGAGTTTTTCTTTGTGTCCCTGTAAATAAACTATAAGTGCTAATTTCACCAAAATCTATAGAGTTCGTACTATGGTGACTTACAATATACGTACCAACTTTCAGTTTATTTGAACAAAGCGTTTAGACGCTAGCGTGTTCACTCACAGACATACACACATACATACACACAGACATACACACACATATACATACATCGCAAAAATAGTGAAAATGGACTCATAGGACTTCGAAACATATAGAAACATCAAAATCTGAAATTCGGATTTTTGACATGATTACAATACTTTCCTCACTATAGTGTTCGGAAAGTAAAAATAAATATTACAAGAAAAACAATGTTTTCTGAAAATATGATCCTCTTTTTTTCTCTACTCTCTATAGCAAAATTGTTTCAAAGTCCTATAAAAAATCTCAAGCTGGATTATTTTTTCTATCAATGCATGTTTGTAAACTAATAATGAAAATGACATGCACACCGTTTTATAGGTGTCATTATAGAAAATACTGCTAGAAGGCAAACTCTGCCTATTATTTTTTATTTATTAGCAGATATAATCTAAAAATTTATTTGGTTAGTATTGCAGCCAACACAATACAAAAAAAAAAAAAAAAAAAAAAAAAAAAAAAGAAGCTAAATTGCCATGTTTATGAAGTTATTTGTAATTAGAATCAATTCAAGTAAACATAACATTAAATATAAGGTAAAGACACCAGTGTTCGGCACCTTTTAATTGTGCATGTGCAAGCATTAACAAAAATTCATTTGCATAATTTATTATTCAAATATATTGAGCTATTTATATGAAAAACCCAAGCAAATATTGTGATAATTGTCATTGATAGAATGAACTAAAATTCAGTTTCTTTCGGGGGGGGGGGGAGTGATATGATTGAGGTTATACTAATATTTCTTCAGAAACAATTAAAGATATATTGCTATTGACTGAATTACAATAAAAATTTGAGTAAAACCCCCTCATAATTTTAAGAAAAGCAAATAGTAATTTAAAAGACTTGCAGAAAAATGTGTAGACTACAATTTTACATATCTCCTAATTACAGACAATACAGAGTAGCATTGAGGTTAGGAAAATTAATTTTTAAAGTTACCCTTTTAAAGATCACTTACTTTATAAATCCTTATAAAATATGCCCCTCTGTACTGCGTTTGAAAAATTAAGTTACAGGGACAATTCACAGATTATCTTTGGTCTATATTAAAATTCTTTTATTAAATATCATAGCATTTTTTTAAATTAAATATTAATTCTGTTATATCATTTCACATATACATGTATCAATAGCAATACCTATTAAAAAATGTTCATGTAAAGGCAGTGTATTTATGTAAAAGAGATTTCTTATTTTTCATTACTGAATCAATCTGAAATAAATCTTAAAAAAAAAAAAAAAAAATTCTTCTTTTCTAGCACCCGATTGAAGAAATATGTCATGATATGCATATGATTACTTAAGTAAACATTTTTTGTAAAAGTTTCCTTTTAAGATAAAATTTTGAGAAGGGTTAATTTTGGACCAGGATTTGTTTTTAAATATAACCTCAGAAGTTATTCTTTTTAGTTGCTAAATGTTTAAAATAGTTGTTTAAATTTTTCAACTGATACCAAAATAGTTGCTTTTGCCTATATTTTGGCTAAATAGTCGCCTTTCCTTCAAAATAGTCTCTTTAGTTGTCTTTTTAGTCGCCATTGTCAGCCTTGAATTTATTTGAAATGAAAAATAACGCACACAGGGAAAAACTATGCAAAATATTTTAAAAGTGACAAATTAAACTAAACGAATAATGCACAATCAAGCCGTCAACGAACAAGAGCACTACATCATTCGACCTGTATGGCAACAGTTCCTAAAGAAACTAAACCAAACTTGAAAATGAAGCGAAACCACAATACCACAAAAATGAAGATCTACAGAAGAACGATGTTTTTTTTATACTTGGCACTGAGGATGGGTATGACTGTACATGAAATTAATATGCTAAGTTATTAAAAGGATGTTTTTTGAGGTATTTTATTATGTTTTATAATATTTTGGATTTGACAGCATTAAACACATGGATACTGTACAAAGAATGTACCGGATCAATTATATCCAGAAAGGATTTCATTTTTCAATTAGCCAAAGAACTCGCTGGTAAGGAAGAAAATAAAATTGAAGAAAATATTGATCTTCAAGAGCCTCATACATCAGCACAGCGCCAAACCTGTCAAGTCGGATTTTGTAAAAGAAATAGAAGCACGCACACTTGTAGAAACTGCAAGAGCAAGAAGATTGTTTGTGGAAAATGTACACAGAAAATTGAATGTGTAAAATGTGTGCAAAATAAATATTTTATTAATTTATTTATTTATTATGTATAAACACACTTTAAAAAAAAATAATTTAAAATATTTTACTCCTTACCAAAGAACCTATAAAATATTGTACCATTTTTATATAAAGATATTTTGATATCAATACACCTGTATAACAATATTCCTTTAAAATAAGTTACATATTGTACAAAGTGTTTATTTTTTTTTAACATGTGTGAAATTGGCACGTGCCGCAGATATAGGTATATAAGAAATCTCCATAAACCTAGTGTTGAGAAAATCAGAAAAAAAAATTTAAATACAATACTAAAATGAAGAACTGGTGTACAATCAATATTTAAACTAAAAACTTCTTCACACGCCATAAACTTGAGCAACACAACTAACCAATAGGAGAAGCAAGCAAAACCAATAACGGTGGAACACAAAGAAAACAACAGGATACAAGTGAAACAAACACAAAAAATAGAGGGAAGGGAATTAAAAAAAAATATATACATTTTTGTTTTAATTTTATTTAAACATGTTATATTTAATTTTACTGTCGTTTTTTAATTAATAAATTAATTAAAATTTTCATTATTTAATTCCATTAATAAAATAATTAAAAAACAAATATAAGGTATTTAAATAAAATTAAGACAAAAATATACAAATAAATTTTTAAAATTCCTTTCCCTCCATTTTTGTGTTGCACCTTGATTGGTTTTACTTGATGCTCTCAATTGGTTAGTTTTTTTGTTTCTCCCCCTTTGGATTTTACCCTGCTTTCAGTCTTGCTTTTGCTTCCATGGTAGTAGCACACGTTTTGCACCTGAAGAAGTAAGGCCGTGCCCTTTCGAAACTGGTAGTGCTTTCTTTAAGTTTATGGCGTGTGAAGAAGTTTTTAGTTTAAATAGTCTACAAACTTATGAAATGAATAAATCAATCAAAATTACTCACGACTGCAATTGAGCAGGTCTTCGAGTCACATTGCATACTCTATATTTCCTTCGCATAGCACCACAGTGTGTTATTTCGATATTAAGACCCTTAATTTCTTTCGTGAATTTCACTCTTTGAGAGTCCGTTAAAGGCTTTTTTTGCTCATTTATATCACGGATTTCAAGTACTTCACACAAAAAATCTGTGACCGGCTGGGCTTTGTAAAAAGCAGTAGCAGACACTAAAAGACAGAAAAGAAAATTTTCACAAGACAACAAAGGTTGAAAATTTTAATTTAATAAATTGATTCCAAGAAATAGAATATACTACATACAAATTTTGTCCCTTATTTACTTCCTTGTACAAAATCAGGGTTGCTACACAAATCTGTAAAAAAAAATTCCCTGAGTTTTCCCTGACTCTTTTAAAAGTAAAATAGATGACAAGATACGCAACCATGCAGCAGCATTAGAATCTAACACATTTATACAAATCAATTAAACATATCAAGAGTATATTCAGGGAAGCCACTTTTCTGCTGAATGGCACATTTCTGCTTTTTATAATTTTTTTCTGTTTCCCTCCCCTTAAACTAATGAATGGCAATCAAACAAGCCATCTAAGTTATGCGATTTCTAATCTTTCTCATCCACAACATAAATATCAATATTCATATTAAGCTTTCTTTATAGGATTCTAGAACCTTTAAAAAGGTAGGATTGCTTAATATTTCTCATATTTCTAGTTATAATCCCCCCCCCCCACCTAAAACTAGCAATCAGTGATTGAACAACCTAACAAAGCTCTGCAATTCTATATCTTTCTCCATCCATAACATATCTCAGTGTTCATGATAAACTTATTTTATTTGATTCTAGAACTTATAAAGAAGTAAAAATATTTCATTATGCGTAATAATTATTTTGTTTTACATTATGTTAAATTAATATTACTGATTAGCATACAAACAGACTTTAAATAGTTAGACATAAATACAGACAATGGTTAATTTAGAAATTTCTTAAATATTTTTTTATTTGTGATAAAGCATCATTCTTTTACATTCCTTAATAGATTATAACCTTTTGACTGCAAAATATTATATGAAATTTTATATGAGGTTTTTCTCTAAGATTTTCAATAATGCCAATTTTGTGGGCTTATTAAAGGCTTTTATTATTATCATTATATGTATAAACTGAGTGTTAGATAAAGATTATGACCATGAACTTTCAGAGTCTTTCTCAGAACGGGAGTTCACGAGGTTACCTAAATAAAAATTACTACCTGAGTTAGAAAAAGATTGCTGTATCATTATTTATCAAATGAATATTTTAAAAAACAGATACAAGCTCAGTGGGATAGCAGTGTATTAATTTTTCAATATATTCCTCTTTATATATATATTGATGTTGCAAATGCTTTATAACTGTAATCATAGAAAGTTGTTGTTGAAGGAACATTCAAAATTCTGATTCACAACTATAGATTTCTTATATTATATTAATTTTCTCCTTCTCGAACAATTTGCTCAAAACATATTTGACATTACTATAAATAACTATTAACCGTATTGTGACTAATGAAAGATATGCTTAAATATGTTGTGTAAATAATTTACTAAAAAAAAATGCATTTTTGGCATTGAAAAATTTCCAGCCCTCATCACTAACTTCTTGTTATATACCAGATTTGGGTGTCCGTCAGGGTTGGCAAAAAAACCTGTTTATTTATTTATTTATTTATTGTTTAAACCAGATTTTTATTAGTATATGTTTCCCAGTCACATTATACATATTTGTAAATAAAATTGTCACTTTAAAAAGTAATTAATATTCCAATATCAATTATTATTTCATCTAAAAATGATTTAAATTATTGATAATAAATAGGGATGAGATTTTTCAGCTTTTTTTGTAAGTTGATTTTCTTTCTGTAAGGCCTGCCGCACACCAAAGAGGCAAGTGACAGCGGCATATGCGATACGTCTCTTGAATTGGAGACGCGGCGCAAGCGACTCGCAAAAAAAAAAAAAAAAAAAAAAAAAAATCTTTATGATATTAAAGAAAAAACTTCAAATCATCACTGATGTTAAGTTCCCTCCCCCCCCCCCCTAATCTGCTTTCAGGCTTTTTGAGTCTAAGCCATTTTCACTCCTGATTACATGCAAATTTTGCAGACAGATTATGAAATGTTAAAAGCCTGTCTCAGACAGCTACAAAACTTTCTGCCACTGGGTCTATCATTAGCTTCTTATGAAATCTTTTCTATGATGATAGGTCATATATAATGTCAAAACCTTTCTGTTTTTGCTCATTAAGAATATATAATTTTCATAAATATCTCCAAAATAAAGTCACAGAAAGACCAAAAAGGTTAGTTCATAACTAGATGTTATAACAAACCTATATATCAATTTGTAATGTTCTGCGCCCAACAATTTTAAATTTATGTGAGATACACATACATGTGTAGATACAGACATTATGAAAAATCATGTAATGTCGTAGATATCTCTAAAACGAGAGCTCGTATTAACGCCGAAGTTGCAGATGTACAAATAGACATCATGACAGTCAAAATATAAATTTGCAACATTCTATAATAATTCATTTTTGAGCTATGCAAGATACAAAACGAATTTTGCAAATTGGGATTACAATATACGGAAGTCAAAACAGAAATCATCCTACCTTTCCTATGTTTTAATTTTTTGAGCAAATGATCAGTAACCCTTAAAAAGGAATGATATCAATACAAAAAACCCTTAACGGGTTAAAAGCTTGTGACGCAGCTACTTTATGGCAATGAGAAACTGAAATATAGGTCTTAAAAATAATTATATCAAAATTTAAGTGACGCTTTAGTGTTAATTAAAATATACATAGATTTTTTTATTTTGTCATTTACTTTCTTGTAATATTCTTCATATTTACAGTGCGAACAATATTTTCAACATAGATAGATTTATAAAATTTACTCACTGATGCTTTTTTATCCGCATTTCAAATTCAAAATAAGGGTTTTAAAAGGAATGATATCAAAATTACAATGACGCCTCGGTGTTACTTTACAAGATTTGTTTTTAAATTCCACTACAATTATTTTTGTTTTGTCCTTTAAAGTATATTTACACTTTGAAACTATGCTTTAAATTTTCAAATATGATATCAAATAATCACACTTTCACTGAGTTTACATTATAAATTGAAATTGTTTATTTCGAAAATTGATTTGTCTTTTGCGTCATGCTATCCAAAACTGCAAATAAAATTTGAGCAGTTTTTTCTTTGCATCACACAATCTTTTAGCTGACATTTTCACTTAATTTGGATGCTATGACACAAAGTAACATTTATATAAATTTTATTTACAGTTTAGGATAGCGTGACGCAAAAGACAAATCAATTTTCGAAATAAATAATTTCAATTTATAATGTAAACTCAGTGAAAGTGTGATTATTTGATATCATATTTGAAAATTTAAAGCATAGTTTCAAAGTGTAAATATACTTTATAGGACAAAACAAAAATAATTGTAGTGGAATTTAAAAACAAATCTTGTAAAGTAACACCGAGGCGTCACTGTAATTTTGATATCATTCCTTTTAAAACCCTTATTTTGAATTTGAGATGCGGATAAAAAAGCATCAGTGAGTAAATTTTATAAATCTATATATGTTGAAAATATTGTTCGCACTGTAAATATGAAGAATATTACAAGAAAGTAAATGACAAAATAAAAAAATCTATGTATATTTTAATTAACACTGAAGCGTCACTTAAATTTTGATATAATTATTTTTAAGACCTATATTTCAGTTTCTCATTGCCATAAAGTAGCTGCGTCACAAGCTTTTAACCCGTTAAGGGTTTTTTGTATTGATTTTATATAACAACGATACAAGAAGCAATTACCTGGGTTATTTTCAGAAACATCCGAAGGACTTCTTGAACAAATTGAAACATTTTTGAAATCTTTAGTTGAATAACTTCTATATAATAAAAAATATTTAATGTAGAAAACAAAATATACAATCAAATAAATTTTTTTATTTCAATTTAGAAAAGAATAAAACAAACCTGTTTTGAATAATGTCTTTTTCTTTGGTTATAGCAATCTTCTTTAATTCTAAAAGCCTTTTTTTATCTTTTACCTAAAATTTGATCAGGATAATAATGAGTTTAATATTACTTCAATTAAACAGCAATAAGTAGAATATATCTACAAACAAGAAAGAAAAATCATGCAGTACGCATTGATTAGTAACACTTTCCAACTGTACGTAATTGTTGTATCGAATAACTTTTAATATTCTTTACCTACGTTATCACACAACAGACAGAAGAACTGAAAAGTATACAGATAGACTAATTCATTTTAAAATTACTCTTAGGCATTTAGGAAAGAGTTAAAAAGGCTTAACGCAAAAGAAAATGCAGACGTTACATTATAATTGCAGCTTTTGATCTCTCTGAATGATTTACTGTAGCCCTGTAAATCAGAGAGGTAATCATATCATATTCCATACAAAGCATTTTAGATTATTAACAATATGCTACAATATTTTTATGATTTTTACTGTACAAAGATTTTTAAATATAACTTTCAAAAAATTCTGTCCTAAAACGTAATGCAGTGTTTTTTTTTTTTTTTTTTTTTTTTTTTTTTTGTCCCTGTAAACAAACTAGTTATACAGGACCTATTAATGTCATTTTAAATGGGGAACATTCTATAGGGAAAATATTTATAAAAATAACACTCATAGAACACAATGCTTTCAAATGCTTTGGGTGTTCCTGTAAAAAAACCAGAAGAGATATTCACTCAATTTTGAATGTGGAACATCCGATAGTGAACTTCAATAAAACATATCAGTTTCGAGAAATTTAATAAATATTTACAGGAGTTAGAGCGCGGGCAGAAAGACAGACAGACAGATGGACAGATACACAAACTGAAAACATATTCAAACTTAAGAATGTTAGAAAGTGTTAAAAACGCTTAATGTAAACGAAAGTACAATTCTAGCAATTTTTTATTAATAGCTCTTAATATAAATGGCTATTTTTGTATCACCCTGTAAATCTAATGCTAATCATGCTATATTCTATGCAAAGCTTTTTTTTTTTTTGTTCATATAAATAACATATTTCAATTTCCTAAAACTTCGTGGAAAGTAAAGATATTAAAATTTGATTTATAGAAATATCTCTCATAGAGCGCAATGCTTTGGAATACTTTTAAGTGTCTCTGTCCATAAATCAGTAATGGCATTTCCTCCATTTAATACAGGAAACATCCAATAGTGAACCTGAATAACATATTTCAATTTAATTGAGATATGTCTACAATAAAGGTATGAATATATGGTTTATCGAAATACCTCTCATAGAACACAATGCTTTGAAATACTTTCGGGTGTACCTGTACACCAACCAGTAGAGGTACAAACTCCATTTTCAATAGGGAATATCCAATCGTAAACTTGAATAACATATATCAGTTTCAAGAAATTCCATAAATATTTACGGGAGTTAGAGCTCGGACAAACAGACAGGCAGACAGACAGACGGACAGGCAGATACACAAAACTGAAATCATATTCACAATTAAAAAAAATGTTAGAAAGTGTTAAAAACGCTTAACGTAAACGAAAGTACAATTCTAGCAATTGTTTATTAATAGCTCTTAATGTAACTGGATATTTTTGTGCCACCCTGTAAATCTAATGCTAATCATACTATATTCTGTGCAAAGCATTCTTTTGTGCATATAAATAACATACTTCAATTTCCAAAAACATCGTGGAAAGTAAAGTTATACATCCAATAGTGAACTTAAATAACATATTTCAATTTCATTCAGATATGTCTACAGTAAAGGTATGAAAATATGGTTTATAGAAATACCTCTAACACAATGCTTTGAGATACTTTCGGGTGACCCTGTACACAAACTAGTAGAGGTATAAACTCCATTTTCAATAGGGAAGATCCGATAGTGAACTTGAATAACATATATCAGTTTCAAGAAATTCCATAAATATTTACGGGAGTTAGAGCGCGTACAGACAGACGGACAGACAGACAAAACGAAGTCATAAATTCTTTTCAATCTTGTTGGAAAGTGTTAAAAATGTTAGAAAGTGTTAAAAACGCTTAATGTAAACGAGAGTACATATCTAGCAATTTTTTTAATAATAGCTCTAAATTAAACTGGATATTTTTGTGGCACCCTGTAAATATAATGCTATTTATGCTATATTCTACTCAAAGCATTCTTTTTTGCATATAAATAACATATTTCAATTTCCTAAAATTTCGTGGAAACTAAAGTACTTAAAATTTCATTTATAGAAATATCTCTCATAGAACGCAATGTTTTGAAATACTTTTGAGTGTCCCTGTGTATAACCCAATGGTGGCATTGCCTCCATTTTATGCAGAAAACATCCAATAGTGAACTTGAATAACATATTTCAATTTCATTAAGATATGTCTTACACTAAAGGTATGAAAATATGGTTTATAGAAATACCTCTCATAGAACACAATGCTTTGAAATACTTTCGGGTGTCCCTGTACACAAACCAGTAGAGGTACAAACTCCATTTTCAATAGGGAACGTCCGATAGTGAACTTGAATAACATATTTAAATTTCATTAAGATATGTCAAGAGTAAAGGTATGAAAATATGGTTTATAGAAATACCTCTCATAGAACACAATGCTTTGAAATACTTTCGGGTGTCCCTGTACACAAACCAGTAGAGGTATAAACTCCATTTTCAATAGGGACCGTCCGACAGTGAACTTGAATAACATATGTCAGTTTCAAGAAATTTCATAAATATTTACGGGAGTTAGAGCGCGGACAGACAGACAGACAGACAGACGGACAGACAGACAGACAAACCGAAGTCATTTTTCAACCTTGTTGAAAAGTGTTAAAAAGACACTTAAAATGTACAAAAAAGCCAAGCTCAAAGAGAGAGAATTGATTAAAGTTGTGTCTAAAAAGGGTGTGATATCAAATTCCCAAGCTTACATTCAAAAACTTATTTAATATTCCCTTTTAACTAAATTTTCACATCTGAATCAAGTGCCTTATGATATGTTGATAGAAATCCTTCTTTCCTGTACTAAATACATCATAGCGTGTTTCTGAAAAATATTATTATTTTTATTTATGTATGATGGGCTTGGCGGCCATCTTTCAAAGTTTTACGTTAGTTTGAATTCTTTGAGTTTTATATCGCACTAGTGCTGCGCAATGGGAAATAATTATAGGATGGGAGGATGGGAGTGCGCCAAATTTAACACTGTTAAAACTTAAATTGAATTAACTTGTGTGCTTAACGGGGCTTTTGCGATGTTTTCAATGCATTTTTTTTTTCCTTTTTAATCTGAATATTTCAACCCCTGTTGAATGGAATAACCATATTATTTTTACGAGATATTTATTCCAAGAAGCTAAATTCAAATTGGGTAAATATAACGGGGGTGGAAGCTTCTGTGCTTCCCCCCCTCTCCTTCATGTTTTTACGTTAATTTAAATTTTTATATTCTTTTATTCCCGGCATTTATAGGATGGAAGTGCACTTAATACTAAATACTTATAAGAAATCATATGTTATCGAAATATTTCCGTCTCTGCTGAATGGAATAGCAAAATTAATTTTACATGAGATATATTTTAAGAAACTTCTTTCAAATTGTGTGAATGTTTATTCATTACTTGAAAGATGGCCGCCAAGCCCATCATACATAAATAAAAATAATAATATTTTTCAGAAACACGCTATGATGTATTTAGTACAGGAAAGAAGGATTTCTATCAACATATCATAAGGCACTTGATTCAGATGTGAAAATTTAGTTAAAAGGGAATATTAAATAAGTATTTGAATGTAAGCTTGGGAATTTGATATCACACCCTTTTTAGACACAGCTTTAATCAATTCTCTCTCTTTGAGCTTGGCTTTTTTGTACATTTTAAGTGTCTTTTTTGTAGATATCATTTATTTTTTTTACTTTCTTCTATATGTACACAGTCCAGTCACATTAATGTGACCACCACCTACTTTCCATGTCAGAGTTAAATAACCAATCACAGAAGGCAGGTGGCAGCACAGTGCAGTTGAGCGTATATAAAGGGTGTGTGAGGGCTTCGGAAAACATTTCAATCGTTGGCGTAATGCAGAAACGAAGCGATTTATCCGACTTCCAAAAGGGCATGATCATTGGCTTTCGGGCCAAGGGTGGAAGCATTTCCGAAACGGCTGAGTTTGTGAACTGTTCGCGTGCCGCCGTGGTAAAAGTGTACCGTGCATGGCAAAATGGGACTGTCCAAAATCAGCGACGTGGCAAATGTGGTGCACCACGGGCCATAGATGACAGAGGCGAACGACGGTTGCGGAGATGCGTTCGGGCAGATAGACGGGCTACCGTTGAGCAACTGACCACCAAAATGAACCAAGGGGCTACCAAAAGTGTCTCCCAAACTACTATTCAGCGAACATTGCTGCGTCTGGGCCTCCGAAGCAGACGCCTGGTTCGTGCACCTATGCTGACTGCTGTTCATCGACGGCGAAGGCTAGAATTTGCACGCCAGTACAGCAGCTGGACGTCCACTGAGTGGCGACAGGTTGCGTTTTCGGATGAATCGCGTTTTATGCTCCATCGGACAGATGGACGTTGGCGTATAAGGCGTGAAACCTCTGAAAGGAACCACCCTGCAACCATTGCCGGAACGGTCCAAGCTGGAGGCGGGAGCATTATGGTCTGGGGAATGTTTTCCTGGCATTCTCTAGGTTCACTGATCATTGTGGAAGGCACAATGGATCAATACAAGTACGCATCTGTCCTTGCGGACCATGTTCACCCCTACATGCGCATTGTTTTTCCTCAGGATGATGGCATCTTCCAGCAGGACAATGCGAGGTGCCATACAGCTGCCAGTGTACGTGCATGGTTCGAAGAGCACCAGGATGAGTTTACCGTCCTCCCCTGGCCACCAAACTCACCTGACTTAAACCCAATCGAGCATCTGTGGGACCATCTCGATCGAGTTGTTCGCGCCATGGATCCTCAACCGCGTAATCTAGCGCAGCTGGCCACGGCATTAGAGTCGGCATGGCTCAACATCCCAGAGAACACCTTCAGGGACCTATGTGACTCTCTTCCTGCACGTCTCGCAGCAGTCCGCTCTGCGAAAGGTGGTTATTCCGGCTTTTGACAAGTGGTCACATTAATGTGACTGGACTGTGTAATATAGAGAAAGTATTGGATTCGTAAAAATTTTCGACCTCGGGTTTTTGATGGATTTACACGTTTTGAGAGATGTAGAACACGATTTGACCATTTTTAGAAAATGTCTGTCTGTCTGTGTGTGTGTGACAAAATTTTGTGGCAACTGTATCTCAGGAACTACTATACAGAATTTCATACAAATTGGTGTGTAGTTGCACCTTGACATAAGTTAGTGCCTATCAACTTTTGGTAAAAATTGTCTTACAGGTTGCGTTGCCATCCCGCTTTTTCTAAATTTTTAACATGGTGATATAGGACAAAATTTTGTATAAATGTGCATAAAGAGAATTATATTTTAGTAATCATTATGGAATTTACAAGAATTATTTATAATAGAGATAGTCAACTGGGAAAAAATTTTTGTATGCATAGGAGCCTCGCCACCCCCCCCTGGGGGGGAAGTCACCCCTCGAGGGGAGTAAATTTTCAAGATGGGTATCTTTCGAAAGGTCTCGTCAATACCTTTAAAACGAATGGTTGGACTATAAATCTGTGATAATTTAAAACAAAGTTATCGATTTTTTTTTACTTTTAACGAAAAAAAAAACTTAGGAAAAAAAAATCGTTTTTTTTTTTTTCTTTCTTTCTTTTTTTAAACGAAATTTAACCAGACTTGGTATTTAGTTGGCCCCTGACATAAACTGTGGCTGATTAGATTTGGGGATCAATCGCTCAACAGGTGGCGCTGTGATCGTATTTTTTCTAAATTTTTAACATGGACAAAAGTAGTACAAAATTTCGTATAAATGTACATAATGAGAGTTATTCTTAACCTGTGATTGTGAAACAAATACTTTAATTAAGAAAACGTTAAAAATTAAAAAGTAAAATAATACGTTCATTTCCTGATATTTTAACTGTGGATCTATGATAAATAACACCCGTGAAGTTGGAATATTTACAAGGCTTTTAGTTTAGAACCTCATCCCCCACCGCCCTTATTATTTCCCAAAATAATTTACATCTCTGCAGAAAGGAAAAGCAATAAATTATAAAACATTCAGGATAACAAAATTAATAATTTCAATAATTTTCTACTTGCAACTTTAAGTAAAATCAATCCTATGCAGAGGTCCCCTCCTAGGTGATTTTAAATTGCCCTGTTTTCTGCAATTCTAAATTCTGCTCTTCCGAACTTCACAATTTCATCGCTCCAACGGCACTATTATATATTTCCTAACCCATAGTTTTATTTTTCATTCCTTTATTTAATTATTTTTAACAAATTATTATTATTTTAAAGTTATGTCCAGACATTGCAATTTACAATTTTTTAAAGTCATAAAATTAGTTAAATAAAAAAAAAAAAAAAAAAAAAAAATCTTTATGATATTAAAGAAAAAACTTCAAATCAGACTTCTACCGTCTATGTCTCTATGATGGGTTGGTTTGTCTGCTGTTTGACACTGATATAACAAACAAAATCAAATTTGTCAAATCAAATCAAAAATATTTTATCAATTTTACCCACGATAGCTAATTCTTTTAGCACAAAAATGCTGGAAAATCTTTCTTTATCAATGCATATTTTTAATTTATTTTAGTAACTTCCTTTTATATAAAAATCAACCTCTGACTCTATTTTTTTTTACAATATATATAAATGTCATAGTAATGGGGAAAATGATTTATAAATTATGAATGATGCATGGGTTCTGAAACAGAATTTTTTTTTTTTTTTTTTTTTTTGTTAAATCTGTCTCTCCCCCCCCCCCCCCCCTTCCCCTCGTAAAAACAAAAATTTTTTGCTATTGTTCGTATTTAGAAGTATTTTACAAGAAACAATTAAGAAAAGTGCCCTTTCTTCTGGTATCTTTTTTTCCGCGATCCCGAAAAAAGGGAAATTTTCTTAATTTGCGAGTCGAAAAAGTGCCCTTTTTTTCCCCAGGTGCCCCTTTTTCCGGGATCTGCATAAACTTGCACCCATTTGGCGCAACTTTTGTGACAACGATTTATACATACGACATAACAGCATACTGCGAATATCCCATTCGAAGCACAGTATAAATATACAACGAAAAAAATCGCTTATTTGATTTTCATTGAATTACTAATATAATTAACACATTTTCTTGAATAGCAACCCTACCACTAACCAAAAGATTTTACTCTCTAAACTATGAGAAGTGTTTGGTTCGATTCAAGGCAGCACTCGTCAGCCTAGCACTAGGAGTTTTCCATCGTTTTCTCCAAAACACACGTTAATATGGATTAGGACCCCTTAAAAAGATTCTCACAGAATCCATTCCACCTAGACTTTTTCTAAATTAATAATAATAATAATGAATACGAATTATAATAGCTTTCATTTTACAGCAAATGCAATACAGGTTTCAGATTCTCTGTTTTAGGTTGGGACGTCATAATTACAACACTATACTACAATAAAAAATTTAATAAAAATTAATATCCATAATTTGAAATGGACACAAAATGAAAATAAGATAATTATTCCGTTAGAATTTTATGCTTTTGTATTGTTATTATTATTATTTTGCCGGAGATTTGCGTTATTTATATCATTTTTAATAGAAAACGTGCCATAGCTACCTTGAATAACTTATATCAGTTTCAAAGCATTCTACAAAAAATAAATAAATAAAAAATAAATAAATAAATAAAAATAACGGAATGTTGAAAAAAAAAAGAAAAAAAAATAATCTGGTGTGTCACTCACACGACTTTCTCTTACCCTGAACTTTAATACTATAAATATAGGTTGGAGATTAAGAGGTAAGATAACGATATTATGTAAACCTATGTTAAACAATTCAAATTAGGCTTCGGAAGAGTTTTTTATGATAATTAATTCTGTGTGAGGGGGGCGGTAGCCCCCCTCAACCCCCCGTCTCATAGAACACAATGCTTTGAAATATTTTAGGGGGTCCCTGTACACAAATTAGTAGAGGTGTAAACTCCATATTCAACAGGGAACATCCGATAGTGAACTTGTATAACATATTTCAATTTCATTAAGATTTTTGTACAGTAAGGGTATGAAAATAGGGTTTATAGAAATGCCTGTCATAGAACGCAATGCTTTGAAATATTTTAGGGGGTCCCTGTACACAAATCAGTAGAGGTATAAGCTTTTTATTTTCTTTAAAAGTAAAAAAAAAAAAAAAATCGATAACTTTGTTTTGAATTATCGCAGATCGATGGTTCAACCATTCGTTTTAAAGGTATTGGCGAGCTCTTTTGAAAGATACCCATCATGAAAATTTACTCCCCTCGGCGGGGGACTCTTCCCCCCCCCCCCCACCCAGTTGGGGAGGCGAAGCTTCTACATACACAATTTGTTTTCCCAGTTGACTATCTCTATTATAAAAAATATATATATTCGTTTCATTTGGTTTAGGGCAGTCTATAGACATTAAACTCTACTTACCTGCAATTTCCCCCATAGACGTAATGTATTAGAATTCTCTTGATTGTCCCTGTACACGAACCATTTGCTTGATCTTAACGAAAAGCTTAGTGTAGCATCCCTATATGATACACATTTAGAATACCAAGTTTGAACTTTCTGCCATAATTTGTTTTTGAGATAATCTGATAACAGACAGACACACACACAGACACACAGACCATTTGCTAAAAACACGATTTTCGTATTCAGGGGACCTCAAAACGTGTAAATATAACAAAATCTCGCGTTCGAAAATTTGACCCAAAAACAATACTTTCTCTACCTTATGGGTAAGAGAAAGTAAACTAGTATGTTGTGGCCACCACAAGACTTTCTTCTATATTTTCCTATACATATTCAATCAGTAACAATAAAAAAAAAAGTACGATTTTTTTTCTAAGTTTTTTTTTTTTTTTTTTTTTTTTGTTAAAAGTAAAAAAAATCGATAACTTTGTTTTAAATTATCACAGATTTATAGTTCAACCATTCGTTTTAAAGGTATTGACGAGATCTTTCGAAAGATACCCATCTTGAAACTTTGCCCCCCCTAGCGGGAACTTCCCCCCCGGTGGGGGGGAACCGATGCCCCCACATGCACAAAATTTTTTTCCCAGTTAACTATTACTATTATCAACGAGACCTTTCGAAAGATACCCATCTTGAAAATTTACTTCCCCGGGGGGGTACATCCCCCCAGGGGGGGGGGAACCGATGCCCCCCCATGCACAAAATTTTTTTCCTAGCTAACTACTACTATTATCAATAATTCATATTAATTTTACAATCACAAGTGTAAAATAACTCTCTTTATGCCCATTTATACGGAATTTTGTCCTATGCTGCCATGTTAAAAATTTGCATAAAATGCGATCACAACGCCACCTATTGAGCGATTGATCCCAAAATCTAATCAGCACCAGTTTATGTCAGGGTGCAACTAAATACCAAGTTTGGTTAAATTTCATTCATTGGTTCGTGAGATACAGCGTCCACAAAAAAATGATACAGACAGAGAGACAGACAGACAGACAGACATTTTCTAAAAACTATTAATTCGTGTTCTCCATATCCCAAAACATGTAAATCCATCAAAAAGTGGACTTCGAAAATTTTCGCGAATCCAATACTTTCTCTATATTACATATAGAAGAAAGTAAAAAAAAAAAAAAAAAAAAAAAAAACGATTTTTCTAAGGTTTTTTTTTTTTTTTGTTAAAAGTGAAAAAAATCGATAACTTTGTTTTAAATTATCGCAAATCGATGGTTCAGCCATTCGTTTTAAAGGTATTGGCGAGCTCTTTTGAAAGATAACCATCATGAAAATTTACTCCCCTCGAGGGTGGACTTCCCCCCCCCCCCCCCAGTGGTGGTATTTACTCCATTTTATACAGGAAACATCCGATAGTAAACTTGTATAACATATTTCAATTTCATTAAGATTTGTGTACAGTAAAGGTATGGAAATATGGTTTATAGAAATGCCACTCATAGAACACAATGCTTTGAAATATTTTAGGGGGTCCCTGTACACAAATTAGTAGAGGTGTAAACTCCATATTCAACAGGGAACATCCGATAGTGAACTTGTATAACATATTTCAATTTCATTAAGATTTTTGTACAGTAAGGGTATGAAAATAGGGTTTATAGAAATGCCTGTCATAGAACGCAATGCTTTGAAATATTTTAGGGGGTCCCTGTACACAAATCAGTAGAGGTATACGCTTTTTTTTTTCGTTAAAAGTAAAAAAAAAAAAAAATCGATAACTTTGTTTTGAATTATCGCAGATCGATGGTTCAACCATTCGTTTTAATGGTATTGGCGAGCTCTTTTGAAAGATACCCATCATGAAAATTTACTCCCCTCGGCGGGGGACTCTTCCCCCCCCCCCCACCCAGTTGGGGAGGCGAAGCTTCTACATACACAATTTGTTTTCCCAGTTGACTATCTCTATTATAAAAAATATATATATTCGTTTCATTTGGTTTAGTGCAGTCTATAGACATTAAACTCTACTTACCTGCAATTTCCCCCATAGACGTAATGTATTAGAATTCTCTTGATTGTCCCTGTACACGAACCATTTGCTTGATCTTAACGAAAAGCTTAGTGTAGCATCCCTATATGATACACATTTAGAATACCAAGTTTGAACTTTCTGCCATAATTTGTTTTTGAGATAATCTGATAACAGACAGACACACACACAGACACACAGACCATTTGCTAAAAACACGATTTTCGTATTCAGGGGACCTCAAAACGTGTAAATATAACAAAATCTCGCGTTCGAAAATTTGACCCAAAAACAATACTTTCTCTACCTTATGGGTAAGAGAAAGTAAACTAGTATGTTGTGGCCACCACAAGACTTTCTTCTATGTATTCCTATACATATTCAATCAGTAACAATAAAAAAAAAAGTACGATTTTTTTTCTAAGTTTTTTTTTTTTTTTTTTTTTTTATTAAAAGTAAAAAAAATCGATAACTTTGTTTTAAATTATCACAGATTTATAGTTCAACCATTCGTTTTAAAGGTATTGACGAGACCTTTCGAAAGATACCAATCTTGAAAATTTATCCCCCCCCCGGGGGGGTACTTCCCCCCGAGGGGGGGAAGCGATGCCCCCCCATGCAGAAATTTTTTTTCCTAGTTACATACTACTATTATCAATAATTCATATTGTAGCGCGCCTATGCTACGTAACCTCAGCGCCCCCTAGCGACCCGTTTGGCAACACTGCCAAGAAGAGAACATTCAGAGACCCCTAGGCTTCCAGAGAAGGAAGTGCTTGAAACGTGTGGTCGCTGTTAGCCGAAATGGCCCCCGATCACAAAGTAACAGATATTGTAGGGTGTCGGACTCATTATTTCTACAATTTCAACTTACCCCTTTAACTTACCCCTGTAAATAGTAACTTTATGTGCTGTATATTTAGTGTGTAACTTTAAATGTAAATAATAAATAATGTTTCACTAAAATTAGCCTATTTTCTGAGTTCCGCCCCTATAAATTGGCGCCCAACGAAAAAATGTGTCATGGATTTTCCGTTAAACGTTCTATTATAGTTCTATGGGGCCATTCTTACAAAATTGGCGCCCACATGAAAATTTTCCGTCGTGAATTTTTTTTTTTTAAATAAATTCCTTCGAGTCTGCACCCGCTGGACACACATAAAATCCGCATCCGCTGGAGAAAAATAAAGAGTCCTCATCCACTGGACTGAGTCAGGTAAAGTCCGCATCCGCTGGACACCCACAGGATAATACATGTAAGTGCATTTCACTTTCCGTTTTGTGTTAATACGTTATTGTTTTTCTTGTTCTGAAAATTCTGTCATTCAGTAATTTTGAAAACGTAACTTTTTTTGTTTGAACGTAATTTTATCCTTTAATACTTTTATACTTTAAACGTAATTTTATACTTTATAAATTATTTCGATTTCGTATTGCTATAATAAAAAATAAAATTTTTATCTATTCATTTAGGAATAATGTGCACATTTTTATTCATCTGAGAACAGATTCTGTGCACAATTTTTTTCATTTGAGAACAACTTTGGTTTTAGATACCAATATTTTGATAGTAAAAGTAATACATTACCCTATGTATTAAGAATCAGGTTTATTTATTTATATACTATTATGGAATATTTTTTTTTTCTTTCAATATTAAGAGAATTTCAAAGTTATGGTTTTAATTATAATTACTTCGGTATTGAGAATTCCAGTAATCTAGTATAATAATACAAAGTAAGGGCAGACTTAACTTTCGGATGCTTGTTATTTAACGAGGTAAGATATTTTACTTTATTCGAATAAACTATATGTTTTAACATTTAATTGCATTCTTTCTCTTATTGTGTCTATTCTAAACCAAAACAAAAATTTTATTCTGACACAATCTTTTAAACTGATATATATATATATATTTTTTTTTTTTTCCTTCTGGCGATTAGTTGGAAGAAAAGGATAATTATATAGATGTGTGACTCATTTTGATAAAATTGCTTGAAAGAGATTTATTTTTTTTTCTTTCTTTTATCAATTGCTTTGCAGATTTTTTTTTATTTACTTTTGTTTTCGAGTATAAAGTGAAAGAGTCATTTATTTGTTTTGTTTATTATTTTATTACTTGTCTACAGAAAATGAGTGTTTAATAAAATAAATGGAGGAAAAGATATATATATATATTAATAAGTTACTTTTTATATTATAATTACTTGGAATGTGTGTGCTTTAAGCAAGCCACCTCTTTTTTTTTTTCTTCTCTTCTTTTATTTGAAACATAATGCTGATTTATTTTATTTGATGAATAAATTCATGTGCCATTAGTTTATTTTATTTTATTTATTTAAAAGCATTGGCATATTTATATAAACATCCAGTTAAAGGAAATATTTAATTTTAATTGGTTGTTTTCTGTTTCACATATAATAGTAAATTGTTATTTACGGATAGAATTTTTTTTCCTTATATCAGCAGTATTTACAAATATATATTTGTTTAATTTTGTTTTATGCAAAATTTGCTTTGCTTACTTTTTTCAATAAATCATTTAACCCTTTAATGACATTTGGTAAAATGGAAAGATTAAATTTTAAAATTATCTGTTCTATTTTATAGATTTTATAATTACATTTGGTTATTATTATTATTTTTTTTTAAATAAACTATTTTCAGAGTTCATTAACGTTAAAATAAATAACTGAATTAAAAGGAATTTTTTTTAATCAACTAATTTTTTCTTTCTTTTTAATTACAATTGTTCAAGTATAATAAAGATATACTATTTACTTTTGATTCATTAATTCTAAAAATTTTATTATTCTAAAACTTTAACTGAACTCTGACATAAATATTTAGTTATTATTATTATTTTTTTTTTTAAACAAAATTTTCGAAAGCAAACAAAAATGGCTTTCCTAGGCAAAGGTCGAAAAACAGATCTTCTCACATTGTGCCAGGAAATCGGCATTGCAGTGACTTCTGATGCAAAATTATATGAAATAAAAGATTTAATTATTAAATGTGCCAACTACGACGAAGTCTTCGTTCAAAATTGCCTTTCCAATATCATCGAAGAACGCAGACAAAATGAAGAGCAGATAAAGCATGCTCGTGACAAGGCTGAATTAGAAGAAAAATTAGCACGTGAAAAAGATGAACTCGAACAACAAAAAGAGTTCGAACTGGAAAAACTTAGACTCCAGATAGAAGCAAATAAAATTACACCAGCACCTGCTGAGGCTCAGCCTATGCCATGTCCCACCCAACCTTTCCAGTTCAAGAAATTACTTCCAAACTTCAACCCCAAGGAAGACGATTTCTCTCTTTTCATAAACTTGTTTCAAAGACAAGTAAAATTTTTGAAAATTGAGAAAACAAACTAGGTAGCTTACCTACTTGGAGTTCTTCCTAGTGATGTTGCCCAGCTTATCGCAAGAGAACCTGAGGAAAAAGCCCAAGATTTTGACCATATGCATACTTTTAAAAAGATTTAAATTAAGTGGTGATAAATATCGAAATCTTTTCGCCACGCATAGAAAATCGCCTGAAAAAACATGGAAAGATTATCATTTTGAACTACAGAGTTATTTTGACGGATGGATCACTGAGCTCAACATTAATGATTTCCAAGCATTAAAAGATTTAATCTTAGTTGACCAACTGAAGAAACGAGTCCTTCCAGATGTCAAGGAACATTTTTTAGATATTTGGAATGAATGGGTAACTCCTGGACAACTTGTGGAAAAGCTTGATGCTTACGACAACCTTCGTCTACCTAAGAAAGAAATCAAGATGACAAGCACTGATGCAACTAAAAAGTTTTATCCAAAACAGACAGAACAGAAACACAACTACACTCGAAAGAAAATTTATTCCCAAAATTATGATTTTCATCAATACCCTCTGTCAGGAGTCCCCAATCAAAGTAGGTGGGATTCCGGGGTCCCCAGTCAAAGTAGGCGGGATCCCATTCACAATGACAGAGCTCAAGATAAAAATTCTGACACTTCACGAGGTAGAACAAACCCTGTATCCTGTTATGGTTGTGGAGCTCCTAATGTAATTAAATCAAAATGCCGTTCCTGTAATCCATCTATGCCTAAAGCTGATGCCATGACATCCAGTTCCAACAATTTGAACTTTTACAGTTTCTCAACAGAGGATCACCCAAATAGTTTATTAAAAGTGTCCATCTGTAACCAAAGAGCAGCAGTGTGTGCTGATACTGGTGCTACACACTCTGTGGCTGGTGAAAAATTATATCGCCTTCTCCAAGAAAATGGCCATACATTTGAAGATAAAGTCCTGAAAATGACGCTTGCTGATGGCCGCAGTCAACCTACAGAAATCCTCACAACTTTTGTTGACATAAAAATTCAAGGAAAAGTTGTTCCAATTGAACTCTTAGTCCTCAAACATGCCAGAAATAACCGTACACTTCTTGGTGTGGATTTTCTAAGTAAAGCAGGAGTAGTTCTAAATCTCTAGAAACGTCTGTGGTTTTTTGATGACAATCCTCAGGAAAAATTTAATTTTATTGAAGTACCACCTAACATCAATAGTCTATTGGCAGTACATGCTGATGAGTCATATTCATGTGGACTTCGTGAAGATGAGGGTCAGCATTTGACATTCCAACAACAGTCACAATTATTCCCTTCTCCAAAAATATGAAAAATGCTTTCAACCAGGGGGAGAACCTACCCCATTTATAGAACATCGAATAAAAACTGGAAACCACTTCCCAGTATCAACGCCACCATATCGCATGAATCCTAAAAAGAAAGAAATTTTACGACAGGAAATAGATAAACTGTTAAAGGAAAATATCATAGAAGAATGTGAATCACCTTATGCATCTCCAGTCGTGTTAATCCCTAAGCCCAATGGAAGTTTTCGACTTTGTATTGATTACAGAAAATTAAACAACATTACAGTTGCAGATACTTATCCATTGCCCCGAATGGATGACTTACTCCATGAAGCAAAACAAACTTCATACATGTCAACTATCGATCTTCGTGCAGGTTATCATCAAGTAAAGGTCCACCCTGAAGACCAAGACAAAACAGCCTTTGTTTGCCCTTTTGGAACATACCGCTTCCTTCGGATGCCATTCGGTCTCAAGAATGCACCAGCAACTTTCCAGCGTTTAATTGACCGTTTCCGCAATGGTCTTGAAGATATACTTACCCTAACGTATCTTGATGATATCATCGTGTTGTCTGAATCATTTGAAAAGCACCTCTCAGATCTACAAGCAATTTTTGAGAGACTCATATTTTTTAAACTTACAGCAAACAGAGAAAAGTGTCACTTTGTATCTCCTAAAGTGAAATATTTGGGATTTTGGATCACACAAAATGGTATTGAAGTTGATCCAGAAAAGGTTTCTTCTATCCAGAAAATTCCGCCTTCCAAGAATGTGAAAGAAGTCCAGTCTTTCCTCCAGACATGTTCATGGTTTAGAAGATATATTCAAAATTTTGCTGATGTGTCAAGACCATTAAGTGACCTCACAAAAAAGAAAGTCCCATGGAATTGGGGATATAACCAGCAAAATCATTTGAATTATTAAAGAACTGCCTCATCACTCCCCCAGTGTTAAAACAGGCTGATGGTACAAAACCATATATCATTCGTACAGATGCAAGTCAGTATGCTATTGGAGCTGTCCTACTACAAGGAAACGATTCAGAGGAACATCCTATAGAATATGCTAGTCGTTTGCTTACCCAAGCTGAACGCAACTACTCTACAACGGAAAGAGAAGCCCTTGCTGTTGTTTGGGCCCTGAAGAAATTCCGAGGCTACATAGAAAACTCTGAAATAACTGTGGCATCCGACCACCAACCTTTGAGATGGCTGCTCACTCTCAAATCTCCAACAGGCCGACTTGCTCGATGGGCATTGGAAATACAGTCTTTCAACCTGAAAGTGCAATACGTCCCTGGAAAAGCAAATGTCATTGCCGACATGCTTTCTCGCCCAACCTGTGAAGAAACTTCTTGCGACTTACAGACCATCGTTCTTGATGTCCCAACAAGAACTGCGAGTGACCTCAGGTCAGAACAGCTAAAAGATCCAGAACTGAAGAAAATTATAGATTGTTTTGAAGATGTCAACCAAGGAGTAGATTTCGCAAATTGGACGGAACGAGGTTACATCATGAACCAAGGTGTACTTTACCGCTATTCTCCACACTCTGAAATGGAGGAAGCCCAGTTAGTCGTTCCTTCCCATGAAAGAGAAATGGTACTCAAGTTGCATCATGATGCCCCCACAGCTGCACATTATGGAGCTAATGGAACTTTTTCCAGAATATCCTCAAGATATTATTGGACTGGTATAAGAAAATACATCACTGATTATGTAAAGAGTTGTGCAGAGTGCATCAGATATAAAGCCTCCAACCAGAAACCTGCTGGTTTGCTGCGAACACCTGTTCCAGCTCAACGTTTTGAATCTATTGCAATTGATCTCTTCGGACCCTTACCAAAAACAAGTGAAGGTATGAAGTGGATCTTCATAGTTGAAGACTGTACTACAAAATGGGTAGAGTTATTCCCATTAAAACAAGCGACTGCAAAAGAATGTGCCTTAACCCTTCTAAATGAAGTATTCCTAAGATATGGGTTGCCTCGTCGTCTAGTAAGTGACAATGGTCCTCAGTTTGTTAGTGCAGTCATGCAACAGTTATGCTATGTTTTAAATATCAGTCAAAGTCTTATTCCTGTGTACCACCCACAAGCGAATCCTGTTGAAAGAAAAAACAGACGTATTATGATGTATTGTGATGTATTTTCTTATACCAAACCTCGTTTAGCAATGATGGTTGGTAACAATCATTCTTCCTGGGCTGAACAGTTACCAGCTATTCGATTTTCAATGAACACTGCAAAATGTGAAACTACAGGTCACACACCAGCATACCTAAGTTTTGCTAGAGAACTCAGAACAGTAGATGACGTCACTACTGATTTTCGTTCTGTAATTCAAAACGACAATTTTGTACCAGAAATCACACCTTATTTGAAACGTTTTGAAAAATATATGTCACAAATTAAAGAAAACATTGAGAAAAATCAAGATCGTCGAAAAGAGTATGCTGATAAATCACGTAGAAAAAGTCCAAAATACAAACCAGGTGATTTGGTCTGGGTAAAACTTCACCCATTAAGCAACGCCAACCAAGCTAAGACAGCAAAGTTCATGCCACGACAAGATGGACCTTATATTATAAGATCACAAAAATCACCAAATAGCTTCGAAATAGCCACCTCTGAGGAGCCAAATGAACCTCTAGGAGCCTACCATGTGTCAGCTCTAACTCCATTTCAAAATATAACATGTACTAATTCTCCTATGGTACCCATAAGAAAAAGAGGTAGACCAAGAAAACAACTTCCTGGCTCCTCGCCGAGTCGTCGTCAGAGCCAGAGGGGGAGATTGTAGCGCGCCTATGCTACGTAACCTCAGCGCCCCCTAGTGACCCGTTTGGCAACACTGCCAAGAAGAGAACATTCAGAGACCCCTAGGCTTCCAGAGAAGGAAGTGCTTGAAACGTGTGGTCGCTGTTAGCCGAAATGGCCCCCGATCACAAAGTAACAGATATTGTAGGGTGTCGGACTCATTATTTCTATAACTTTATGTGCTGTATATTTAGTGTGTAACTTTAAATGTAAATAATAAATAATGTTTCACTAAAATTAGCCTATTTTCTGAGTTCCGCCCCTATAATATTAATTTTACAATCACAAGTTTAAAACAACTCTTATTATGCACATTTATACGAATTTTTGTCCTATGCTGCCATGTTAAAAATTTAGATAAAATGCTATCACAGCGCCACCTGTTGAGCTATTGATCCCCAAACATAATCAGCACCAGTTAATGTCGGGGACCAACTAAATACCAAGTTTGGTTAAATTTCGTTAAAAAAAAAAATAATAAAAATAAAAATTGCGATTTTTTGTTTTTTGCGATTTTTTGCGAGTTTTGTTTTGTTAAAAGTAAAAAAAAAACGATAACTTTGTTTTAAATTATCACAGATTTATGGTTAAACCATTCGTTTTAAAGGTATTGACGAGACCTTTCGAAAGATACCCATCTTGAAACTTTGCCCCCCCGGGTGGGAACTTCCCCCCCCGGTGGGGGGGGGGAACCAATGCCCCCACATGCACAAAAATTTTTTCCTAGTTAACTACTACTATTATCAAACTGATCTTTCGAAAGATACCCATTGTGAAAATTTACCCCCCCCTGGGGGGGTATCTCCCCCCTAGGGGGGGGGGAAGCGATGCCCCCCCCATGCAGAAAATTTTTTTCCTAGTTACATACTACTATTATCAATAATTCATATTAATTTTACAATCACAAGTTTAAAACAACTCTTATTATGCACATTTATACGAATTTTTGTCCTATGCTGCCATGTTAAAAATGTAGATAAAATGCTATGACAGCGCCACCTGTTGAGCTATTGATCCCCAAACATAATCAGCACCAGTTTATGTCGGGGACCAACTAAATACCAAGTTTGGTTAAATTTCGTTAAAAAAAAAAAAATGCGAAATCGATAACTTTGTTTTAAATTATCACAGATTTATGGTTCAACCATTCGTTTTAAAGGTATTGACGAGACCTTTCGAAAGATACCCATCTTGAAACTTTGCCCCCCCCCCCGGGTGGGTACTTCCCCCCCGGTGGGGGGGAACCGATGCCCCCACATGCACAAAAATTTTTTCCCAGTTAACTATTACTATTATCAACGAGACCTTTCGAAAGATACCCATCTTGAAAATTTACTTCCCCGGGGGGGTACTTGCCCCCAGGGGGGGGGGAACCGATGCCCCCACATGCACAAAATTTTTTTCCTAGTTAACTACTACTATTATCAATAATTCATAATAATTTTACAATCACAAGTGTAAAATAACTCTCTTTATGCCCATTTATACGGAATTTTGTCCTATGCTGCGATGTTAAAAATTTGCATAAAATGCGATCACAACGCCACCTGTTGAGCGATTGATCCCAAAATCTAATCAGCACCAGTTTATGTCAGGGTGCAACTAAATACCAAGTTTGGTTAAATTTCATTCATTGGTTCGTGAGATACAGCGTCCACAAAAAAATGATACAGACAGACAGACAGACAGACATTTTCTAAAAACTATTAATTCGTAATCTAGACATCCCAAAACATGTAAATCCATCAAAAAACGGAGGTCGAAAATTTTCGCGAATCTAATACTTTCTCTATATTACATATAGAAGAAAGTAAAAATGCTAGAAAAAAAATTAATAGCATTTTAAAAGATAAAAAAAATGTTTAATTAAAACCATTTTTGTTGAACAAAAGTTAAAAACTATTTACATATTTTACCGAATGTTTAAATTAACAAACTTATTTTCACTAAAATTAAGTTAATCATAAATGCAAATAATTAATGTAACAAATATTTTATCTAACTAATTAGGTAAATATTTAAAAATAAGTGGTATAAGGTTTGCTTAAAGTTATTATTTTTGAACTTACACGTATTTATTTTTGTGACAAATAATTACTTTGGTTCAAATTATTCAGAACTACGAAAACGGAGAAGTAAATGCAAGTTGCTTAAAGTCTCAATTATTAGAGAAATAGTTCCTGATAAGAGCAGATTAACTTGCCACAGAATTTAATCAGAGAATATAAAGGTAACTTGAATTTATTTACTGTGCTTAATCATATGTAAGTTACGTTTAATAAATCTTTTGTAATATTTGAATCGAATAGTTCATTTGTTTTTTAAAATTTAAATATATTAATGCCCCAGAATATGTTTTTTTTTTTTTTTTTTTTTTAAATAGGGTGTTGATTTACCATTGTATTACATGAACTATAGAAATTTTACATATTTGATCTATACATGAACTATAAGGGTTTTTTTTTTTTTTTTATAAAACTATGTGTTTTTTTTTTTTTTTTTTGTGTATTGATGTGTTTATCTTATAAAAATTAATTATACTGGTATTTTTTTGAAAAATATAGAGTATGGAGTATATATAATATAGATGGTAAGGTTTATGTTCTAGTAATATATGATTAAACTTCTATGAAAAGTTTATTTTTAAGTTGATATAATTTTCCCATTTTCAAAATCTTTTTTATGCTATAATATTAAAAAAAAGTCTTTCCTGAAAATAAATAAATAAATAAATAAAATAGAACATGCATAAAAAGTTAGAAAAAAAAAATCAGAAATTTTAGATCGTTGTACTTTTTAAAAGTTTTATTTACGAAAAGGAAATTTTGCCCCAGTAATCATATATATATATATATTTATTTATTTATTTAAAAAAAAAAAAAAAAAAAAAAAAGATTTATGTTTGGAAATAAGGATTTTTGAAGTTAAAAAAAAGTAAGAACAGTGTAAAATATTTAAATTATGCTGTTTAATAATAATAATAAATAATTGTGAATAGCTGCTATAAACTGCATTAAAAGTAGTTGAATTAAGAATATTTTCGTGAAAAATTTAAAAGTTTTACAAAAAACACATTGGTTAAAATAAAATTGTAAGTAGTTTATAGAACTTTTTTTTTTAATCATTCAGATGAATTTATAGAGAATCACATATATTTTTACTTTTAATGGTGAAAACATGCAGTTTTTTCTCTGATATATTACGTCAAAATTACAGATAGAAAAATTTATTTTTTCCATTGCAAGACAGATAGATTTATGCTGCTGACATCAAAACTGAAGAACTTAGTTGAGTAAGAGTAAATCATTGCATAAACATAGATTCTAGGTCAAACACGATTTATTGTGAAAAATTATCTTAGCAATTTACTCGGTGTCAAGACAGTTGCTAATAATACAAAAGTCATTCTCTCGATCGGACAGGAGGGTTTTGCTGCAACAGGCCAAGAGTGAAGAAGTTTTTAACATGGACATTTGATAAAGAATGGCAAATCTTTTTTGCACTGTAGACATCTTGGGATAATATGTTCACACAATTTGGCGGGATTTTCTATATCAACTCGTAAGACAGAGCAGTTGACTACGGTACGAAGACTATATCTAATAACACATAGACATACAGATTGTATTTAATAATTTTATGGTTAAAATTAACGACACGCATTTAGAAATGCACTAACTTTGACAATTAAGCAATATTGTCTTAAAACATATAAATTAATAGGGTCTTAAAAACCTGCTTACAACTTTAAAGCCTCAGCTAGCATCAACGTGTGAAAACGTCACCAACCTTCCACTTCATCATTTGGAATATCTCCAGCTATAGAACCCCAGATATATTCAGCTTTTAACACTTTGCTTTGCCTAAAATACTAATGCCTCTACCAGAAGAAACTGAACGTTTGCAAAAAAGAGTGAATGACAAGAGGAGAGGTAAAACTGTCATACTCCCTTTATCACCTTACAAAGCAGAATTGGAAGCTATAGAACAGGAGAAAAATGCGAAGCAGAATAAATAGAAAAGAAAATTGGTCAAGAAACCCACCGAACCTAATCCCAGATATCCAAAAGCTAAAAAAAGGGAAGAAAATAAAAAAAATTTAAGACCTAATATTATCATCTGATGAGGATCAGAATAGCGAGGGCGCTTGCATTTTTTGTGATGAACTTTACATTGACTCGAAAGACAAAGAGGGGTAAATTCAATGTAGCAGCTGTCGAAGTTGGGCACATGAAACCTGTTCAAGTGTTGAAAAAATCGATATCAATTTCATATGTGACTTTTGTGTTTGAATCAGGGTTGGCAGGTTTTTGACACGTGACAGTTTTTGACGGTTTAAACCATGGTTAAAACCGTCATGTCAAAAACCTCCTTGTCAAAAATGTCAAAATCTGTCAAAAACCTATATTTATAATTTAGCCTAGTAGAATATAATTCATAAAGTTTTTTTGATAGGTAAATAAATTGATGTTCTTTGAAAAACACATTGTTATAACATTTTGAATAATATAAAAAACAAAACTTTAGGCTTTTAAAATTTTATTATGAATTATTTCTATGTTCATTCAAAATAAGCTGTGATACTTTTACATATTATTACGAAATTTATTTATAACTATGCTTAATATAGTACATGTTAAACTTAGTTATGTGATACTTTAAAAATATAGTTGTTTTTAATAAGATATTATTTATAAGTGTGCATTAAAAGGTAAACATATTAATGTTTTTGGAGAAACATTATTATAACATTTCGATTAATATAAAAACAAAACTTTAGGCATCTAAAAATTTATGATTTATAAATCATTGACAGATCATTTTGATTGACAAATCATTTTATTTGCAATACAACATTGTATATTTAAATTTTTTTGCTTTTAGTATTATGTATTTAACCAGTAAAATAAAAATGCATATCCTAATATTTTGTATTTAAATATTTTATAGAAAAATATAACTTTTTTTTTTTTTTTTTTTTTTTAATGAGTGCTGATATTGCAAGTTTTTAAGAAAAAGCAATAATTCTGAATGTTAAACAAGCTTGAATTGCATCTGGAATTCTTATAATTACCGTAAGACAAGAGAAATATGAATGCTTTCTGGACATGTATAAATTGTAATAAATTTAATATTTACCCGTACAGATTTTTAAACAAATTATTAGTCTAAGCTGTAGGGCCCACCAGTGGCTAAGCAGTTCTATGCTCAAAGTTGGTAGACGTGAGGTGCCAGGTTCGATACCAGGGTGCGCTTGTCGGCCAAGCCGTTTGGAGTTTTCTGTTGTTTTCTCCGAAACCTGTATAAATACGGACTAGGACCCTTTAGAAAGACCCACACGGAGGGTACTATCCCTTAGGCTTAAGAAACTAGAGTAGTCAATCAGCCTTACTCCCGAAACACTAAACACCAGTAGTCCAAGCTACAGGTACAAATATTTATACAGTCAAAAATAATAATAAACAGATAAAAACGAATTAATAAATGATAAGTGTAATAAATGTAGATTGTAAATATAATTATTTTCAAATTCATATTAATTTACTGCCCACATATGTTTTAATTAAAGAAAAAAAAATCCAGTATTTTTGTGTTTTCGTGGCTTATGTGAAAATTCATAAGTAACTTTGGAATTTTAGAATTTCATAAATATGAATATAAATAAACATAAACATACAAAAAATATATCTATGCATATATTTCTTAGGTTATAAACCAGTATATTTATCTAAAGTTTTATAAATTATATCCACAAATGGTTTTAAGATTTGTTAATTTATAAACAGCATATTATTTAGATATTCACTTGTATATGGCAAATATTACTAAATCCTATTTTTAACCAGATTCTAGCTCATTTATGGACGTTGAATTTTGACAATACAGGTTTTTGACAGTAGAGGTTTATGACAGGTTTTTGACGGTTTAAACCAGGTTTAAACCTTTGTCATGTCAAAAACCACTTTTTGACGTCAAAAATCCAACCCTGGTTTGAATATTTTTTGTGTCATGCTAGTTAACTGTTGAAAAAGATAACAAAATTACTTTACCTGCATTTTGATTTTGCATTAACTTCACTTTTTCTTTGTAATCCAAGTTTTCCTAAAAAAATTTCTCATTAGGACTTGAATTTACGTTATTTCTTACAAGTACCCCATTTTACCTAACCGGTTGTCCAAAATGGGGACTTTCCCCATTTTTCAGAAAAATGTTTTTTCTGCCTATACTAATGAATTTTTTCTTTTTAAATAACTTTGCCATCTGATAGTCTAAGACATGCTCTAATCAGAAAATGCTTTGCCGAATTTTTCTCATTTATAGATTTTTTTTTTTTACGGACAGAGACATGTTAACTTCCCCGTTTTGGACAACTTTCCCCTACCCGTCTTATTTTCATACCACTTTTTTTTTGAAGAGCAATTTTTCTATTTAATTAACCTTAATTACATACTGGAAGTTATTGTATATATATATATATAAAAAAATAAAAAATAAATAAAAAAAAGCAGTAATAATAATGCTAAGAAGTTGGCAGTACTGGGATATGTTTACCTTTTAGGTTAAAATCTGAAACTTAAACATTTTTTGAGAATTGCAGATTTTTGTGACATTTCCACCAGAAGATTAAATGAATCAAAATTTTTATTATTATGAATATTTTTTCAGATTAAGAGAGTGGTTGTAATAAAACTTCCTGTAGCCAAAACGGGTGGCTAGATTGTTACTAAAATTGACATGCGAATGATTCAAAAGTGACACTTAAGGCATTAAAAAAGTGTAAAAAGTTTTCTAAATTCCACTTTGCATGATTTTTTTTTTTTTTTTTTTTTTGACAAATGGAATGACTTGCACGTTTTCAAAAACTAATCAATATATATTCATAGGTGCGCAATTTCCCTTTTTTTTCGAGAGAGATTTAATACTGGAAAATTTTTATAATTGTTTTCAGCTTATTTAATCGCCGAAATTATATGCGCTTTAAAAAAATACTGGTGATAAATTTGATTAAAAATTAGAAAGATTGGCAGCTATGTATATTTAAAAATTTTATGCATTCCGTACGAGTAATTTTCTTTGTTATAATCCAATTTTTCCATGAAAGAGCTACCGGTACTGGACAAAATAATGAGAACACTTTCGCTTTTTTACGTTTTGTCGGATATCCCGAAAAATATTTAAAGGGTTGTTTTTCAATTTTGGGAATATAGAAAACATGTCCTTCCTCAGATTTTTCAACAAAGATTTTGTCACGAAGACCCTTAGGGGGCGAACAATAAATCCAATAAAATAAAAAGTATTTGTGACAACCGTGTATATGGAAAAGCTTCAATTAATCTGTAAATTTTAGGTATGGTTATAAATGTTTTATTTTATATGCGTGTAGAGTTTTGTGAGCATATCTTGAATATTTAAGGAGTTATTAATATTTTATTAAAAATGCAAAAATTTTTTGCAAGTTTTTACTTCATAACATGAAAGGTTTTTCTTCAAATTTCATGAAACTTTCGGGAAACGTGACAACGTATGCCTAAATAATTATACGATAGTTTAAAACAAATATATTTAATATTAAAAGAGACATGGATAGTTGTACTAAATAATTTATTACTGCGGTTATTACAAATACGTTTTATTTTACTGGATATGTTGTTCGTCCCCTAAGGTCCTTCGTGACAGCATCTTTGCTGAAAAATATGAGGAAAGACATGTTTTCTTTATTCCCAAAATTGAAGAACAACATGTTAAGTATTTTTCAAGATATTCGACAAATGTAAAAAAAGCGAAAATGTTCACATTATTTTGTCCAACACCTGTACTTAGATAATATTTCTAATTTTATTTTATTTATTTATTTATTTATTTTTTAAACAAATTTCTTGAGCACTTTTCCTAAAACATTTAGATACCAATTTAAACAGTCGGACCACCCTTTCGACTACAGAAAACCGTTTATAGCTGAAGTTTAATTATAACTATATAGTTTTTAATGAAAAACACTATATAGATTTTTAAAAAAAATGTAAATATACTAAAAATATTTTGCGACTGAGATAATGGGAGACTAATCATTAATTATTAGGAAAAGAAAAAAATTAAATAATCTATAAAGTTTATTTATATTTAAATTTACGTTATTAAAATTTAAATGCATATAAGTGATTGCATGATTAACAATTGTTGAAATATGAATAAAAAAAATAAACATGTTTATTAACAAGCATAAATAAAATTAGTTAATATGATATAATTTAAAAAATATTTTAAATGTATAAAATGATACAAAACTAGCAAAACCAATGTGATTAAATGAGGAACACAAGATTTGATTAAACCGAAATGAAAGAACCAAAAATATCTGTGCACCTCGTGTCTGTTAACAACAAGAATTAATTGAATGTTATGTGGAAAATAAACGAAACAGCGGTTGTCTAGAAGTAATTATCAGAGGCAACATTATGGGATTAACAAATCTGAAAAATGCATACATTAAAAATAGTTTGTGTTCCCCACATCACTCTAAAAATATTTTAGTTTTGACAATAAATGGAATTACAGTTTTAATGAAATTTATATATATGACATTTATAAATATCTATATTTGCTTTTTGCTAACGATTGTATTTTTTAAATCTATTTTCGAGACATTTTAAATATTTTATGGTGTATTTATGGTTTAAAGAAATTTTTATAAACTATTACATGAATGAGGAGACATTTTTTATTTCAAATATTTTGGCAAATGTCTAGAAAAACTGAAGACGAATTATTCTGAAACGTTAAGCATGTAAAAAGCATGTTATACCTCATGTATTTCAGCAAAAGGTTTTCCCCGAAAGCTAAAAGTGGACCAGTAAAAAATTTAAAAATAACAATATATTTGGGATTACCATGTATAAATAAGTAATGCTTCAAATGGCTTCAGGTCGTAGCATTTTGATTATGGGGCTTCTCCTTCTGTATTCATTTGCATGAAACCGGAGCCTATATTCATAAAGATATAAAGTAAGAAAAAAAAAACCCTACAAAAACAGCCACTCCTGTTTATTTTCTGAACATACACATGTAAGGAAAGTATTGCAATCATGAAAACTTCGACTTTGAAATTCGTTTTGATGTCTCCTAAGTTCATTTTAACTATTTTCACGACGATGCATATATGTGTAACAGGGTGATCAGTTTAAAAGAGTACCCGTGGGTTCTTCTTATAAACCTTAAATCTGACGGATGTGGCAACTATTCTAACATTGAAGTATGATTGTTTGAATCTTGTTTAAGTTTGTGACACAATTTCTAACACTGTTGGACTGTAACAACTTTATTTGTGAGGTAAAACAGAAATAAAGAAGCACGTTTTTTTGTAATCCTGTAATAATTTCATTTTTGAAAAACATAATTTAATTTTTTTTTTTTTTTTTTTTTTTTGCATTATCATTCCTCACAAAAAATGTTGAAAATGTTCGCCACCATTTTGAATGCCAACATGAACACGTCTATTCAAGTTTTTTGACACACTTCGCAGCATTGTTGGTATTATTGACGAGATTTCTTCAGTCATGATCTGTTTTAATTCATCGATGTTTGCAGGATTCTCTGGAAAAGCCTATGAAATGATAATGTAAAACTGATAATGATAATGTAAATGTAATGTAGGAATGATAATGTAAAACTGATAATGATAATGTAAATGTAATGTAGGAATGATAATGTAAAAAAATTTAATTAAATTTTGTTTTTCATAAATAAAATTATTACAGGATTTATAAAAAAAAAAAAAAAAAAAAAAAAATTGTGCGTCTTCGTTTATGTTTTACCTCACAAATAAAGTTGCAACAATCCAACAGTGTTGGAAATTGTCTCCCACACTTAAACAAGGTTCAAACAATTATATTTCAGTGTTAGAATAGTTGCCACATCCGGCATATTTAAAGGTAATAAGAAAAACCAACGGGTACTCTTTTAAATTGATCACTCTGTATGTGTATGTGTGTGTGCATGTATGTGAGTGAATAGGATAACGTCTAAACGCTTTGTTCGAATAAGCTGAAAGTTGGCAACTATATTGATTTTGGTGAATCTATCACTTATATTTTTTTACAGAAACAAAAAGAAAAATTCTTTATCAATACGGCCTTAGAGCTTAAATTATTTAAAGTGTGATAGCGTCTAAATGTCTTATTTGATTGGACTGAAAATTTATATACGTGTTAGAGGTCACCATCGTACTAACGTATAGATTTTGGTGAATATAAAACTTATATACATATATATATATTACAGGAAAGCACACACACACACACACACACACAAAAAAAAAAAAAAAAAAAAAAAATCTTTATCATTATGACCTATCGGCTCAAATTATTGAAAGTGCGATAACGTCCAACGGCTTTATTTGAATGAATGAAAGGTTATATAAATATTATAGATCCCCGTCACACGAATTGCATGAATTTTAGAGAATTTAGCACTTTTACTTTTTTTTTTTTTTTTTTTTTACAGGAGCATAGCAAAAAAAATCTTTATCATTTTTGCTTATGGGCTGAAATTATTTACAGTGCGATAGAGTCTAAATGCCTTATCCGACTGAGTTGAAAATTCATACACCACAGTGTCGTTGGAGAGGTGAGATTTTCAAGTTTGGAGATGAAGAATGGAGAAAACACAGAAAACAGGGCAGGTTGGTATGACCTAGAAGAGATCTTCATTCTACAGTGGATTGATAAAGGCTAAAATTAATGTTGAAGATATCTTTTTATTACTTACATGTGCCTTTGCTTACCGCAAATCACATATCACATCGTATATTAAGTGTATCAATTTACATACATACCTGCATCTCACGCATTTACATACACACAACATATTCAACAAAATTACTTTTAACAAAAGGAAGTTATATTTAATATTATACATACAGTGTAAAAAAAAATCTTGTTGAATTTATATCCGCGTATACACACACACACATAAGAAATACTGGATCTTTGGTTAGCTGACAGTTTTCATTTCTGTTTATTTTACAGAAAAAACTTACTTTTTAACTAATTTTCAATTTTCAGTCAAAAACATATTATTTTCAAACAAACATGACGGATAGAAAATACTTATTAAATGTTATAAGAAAATAAGTTTAAAAAGAAAAAAAAAAGATTATTTGTAATAAAAATGTGGAAAAAAAACATCAAAATTTGATAAGATTTTTTCAGAAAAACTGCCGTAAATATACAGAAAAGCTCTTTATTACACTTCTACAAACATAAACTTTATGTTTCTGCTGATTGATACAGTAGAAATTTCTTTTTGGTACAAATTAAAGCTTTTTAATATCCGTTCAGAATGAAAACAGAAAAAAAAAAAGAATTTTTTTCTTTCTTTTTTTTTTTTTTTTTTGAAACAGTTTTTTTTTTTTTGTGTAAAATATATGGATTTTTCCTATAAGAATGCTTGTATTTTTTATAGTGTAACTGCATTTTAAGTTTTGCCAAAAAATAAATAAATAAATAAATAAATAAATAAAAATAAAAATAAATAAATAAATAAATAAAATAAAATAAAATAAATAAATAAATAAAATAAAATAAAATAAATAAATAAAACAATATATAACTAAATAAAAAATAAAAATAAATAAATAAAGCTATTACACTGTTGTTTATACTAGAGATATTATATGTCGAAAGAATACTTTGTAATATTTGATGATAAGGTTTTTACAACAGACAAAAGAAATAGCCATTCTCTTACTAGCAAAAATATCAAATTTCTTTTCTCAAGACATGCTATTTCTTTTTATAATCTACAATAGTGCTTTATCAAACGTAGAATTTACAATGATAAGCTATCTTAAACGTACTTATACAGCTAAAACGCTGTTTATATATATATGTTACCGTTAAAACGCGAAATCCGTTAATCTGCAGATTACCTAGCTAATCTGCAGATTAACTAAAATAACCCGTTAAAGTGCGGAATAAAGAGTTTTCCGCATTTTAACTAGGTAATCTGCAGATTAACGGCTTATGTGTCGTTAAAGTTCAAATGTTTGTTTCGAGCGTTAGTTTTTTTACATTCACTATGACGTCAAACAGTCATGTGATACAGATACGCGAATCCCAGTCTGTGACGCGATTGACCTTCAAACACAAACCAAAACTTTTATCCCTTCCGCTCCGCTATGAGCCTATGATAAACAGTAAGCGCAAAACGTGGATCATCGAAGCTATGATATTAGGTTTCTTCTTATGACCAACACAAAATTTAAAGTAACAAGTAAGTTATAATTGTTTTGATTTATTTCTTCTCTTTTTAAATTCTGTCAATATAAGTTTGATACGGGTCTGCATTTTATTAATGAAATCTAATTTTAATTAAAAGCTTTCTCTCGTGAAACTTCATTTTCAATTATGAATATTAAATTTACAACACAGTAATTATTTTCTCCCGAAATAAAACTATTAAACCACAACTTTTTAAAACTAATTTATTTTAAAATTGATTTAAATTACTATTACTTACTGAAAAAAAAAAAAAAATGTATTAATTTTTAACTCTGGAAAATATGGCAATCAATGTTATGGCATTATTTAATAAATACTTAATATGAAAATTTTATGCATTTTTTAGCACTTCATTACAATTTTCTTTTTTGTTTCTTTCAATTTCAAGTTTCCTTTATATATTTTATATATCATGATTATATTTTTAATTTTAATTTTGTTCGCTTTTTCAGATAATTTCGTTGTAGATTATTACATAAAATGTGTTAATAAAGTTTTTTTCTTTTTCTTTTTCTTTTTTTTGTAAAATTAATATAATTGCTAAAATTGTACAGATATATGTATGCTGCAAAATATAGTTTAATAAAGCATTGGAAAACTGTCATTTTAATTTTCATGCGTTCTAAAAATTATTAAAGCAATTTTAATTATTTGAAGTACTTCTTAAAATGCTTCTGATTTGTCTAATTTAATATTTCTTTAGCGAATTAAAAATTGGTGCATAACTTTTTTTAAAATATAGTAATCGCAATATAAGTTGTTAACAAAACATTTTTTTTTTAATTGTTAAATATTTTTATTTGAAAAGAAATCGTTACTGTATTACAATTCTAACATTCACTTATAAAATAGACTTTATTGAAAGCTAGTAAAGATATTATATTTCATATTAAAAATGCATAACATCTTCAAACTTATATTGACAGAATAAAAAAGATGAAATAAATAAAAAATAAATAAATAAAACAAATATAACTTTAAACGACATAAAAATTAAAGCACATACAGATTAAAATAAGTAAAGAAAGAAAAGAAAACTATTTTTTTTTCTTTTCCCTAATGAAAAAAACAAATACAACACAGCGTGCTTTAACATTATACCACCAGAGATCTTATTTTCACTTTAACGAGTGTATAGTAGGTAATGTGCAGATTACCTAGGTAATTCGCAGATTACCTAGGTAATTTGAGAAATGAAACAATTTTTCTCACTTTAACGGATCACCCTAGTTAATGTGCAGATTACCTAGCTAATCTGCAGATTAACTGATTTCTGCACTTTAGCGGTAACATATGTTAATATATATATATAGTGTTTAGAATGCTATATAGTTCTATATTTTGTTACCAGAAAAAAAAAATATAAAGAAATATAAACTCGAAAGAGGCTTAAGAAAGAAAGTAAATACCACAAAGCGAAATACGAAATGAAATTTAATATTACATATAATGCATGAAGTTTTTAGCAAACTTTAGATAACTTACGTACGAATTCTTCAAATATACTACTTACATTCAAAATAAATTTTGTGAGATAATTCTTGCTTTAAGAAATAAAAACAAAATCTTATTTTCTGTGCAGTGATCTTAGTGGCAAAAATGTTATTAAAAAATGCTAGAGCAAGATAAATAAATACAGACGTAGAAAAAGTTTCATTGCAACAATAAATTATGTACAAATGATATACATAAAAAAAGGTTAATTTTGTTTTAAGCTAATACTACATTATTTGACATTTTTAAAGATTTTTCTATGTTTTTCTAAACACTTAGTGTTTTTTAATCATTTTTTTTTTTTTTTTTTTTTTTTTTTTTTGTTTAGAAAAAGGACTTTCTACACATTATTAGTTCATTGAAAAATTGTTATAGTGAATTATTTTATAAAAGAATACAGAGTCAAACAAAAACTTTTTAACATGATAGCATATTATTTTGTAGAAAATTACATGGCGATTATCCAAAAAAAATTGCTTATGAATATATATATATATATATATACAATGTATGTTTGTTGGTATTATCATGTATCTATTAGTTGCTAAATTTTATAACATTATTAAATTCTTCCCTTTATATATCTATATTATATAAAATCAAACTTTTGTCGGTAAATCTGATCGAATCGAAAAATTTTGCGATATCTTCACGTTTCACATACCATGAAAGCCGAAATTGTCTTCAGAAAATTTTGCCTATGTGTGTGTGTGTGTCATCGTGTCTGTATGTCGCTTTTTTGTCCGGGCATCACTTGAGAACGGCTGGACGGAATTCAACAGCGCTTGACAGAAACTTAGATCTTTACCTAACTTCATATTATATCTATCAATTTTTCAAAAATTCCCCCACGTTCCCCCTGGGGGGCAAAAGACAAAAATACGTTTGTCCGGGTATCATTTGAGAATGGCTGGACAGAATTCGACGGCGCTTATCAGGATTTTAGGTATTTACCCAACTCAAAATTATATCCATCAACTTTTCAGAAATTCCTCCACGTTCTCCCCCTGGAGGGAAAAAGACAAAAACACGTTTGTCCGGGTATTACTTGAGAACAGCTGGACGGAATTCAACGGCGCTTCGCAGGAATTTAGGTCTTTATTAAACTTAAAATTATATCTATCACTTTTTCAGAAATTCCTCCACGTTCCCCCGTGGGGGGGGGGGGGGGGCAAAAGACAAAAACACGTTTGTCCGGGTATCACTTGAGAACGGCTGGACAGAATTCAACAGCGCTTCGCAGGAATTTAGGCCTTTACCCAACTCAAAATTATATCTATCAACTTTTCAGAAATTCCCCCACGTTGCTCCTGGGGGACAAAATAAATAAAAAAAGTTTGTAAGCCTAACTCGGCTCTAATTACTTCACAGTAAAGAAATTGCACATGGGGAGACTAGACATAAGTACAAATAACACATTATCTGTATTTAGGAATTTTCAATTTTTAAGGGAAGGGAGGGGGGGAATATTGAAAATTCCTGATTTTTGAGTAGATATCAAAAATGGAACAAATATATTGAAAAAAGGCCATGCGACTTCCTTAGGATATTTCCAAAAACACATTTTTGTTTTTTTGGGGTTTGCGGTTTTTTTTTTTTTTTTTTTTTTTTTTTGGGGGGGGGGGGGCAGGGTTACGAGGGGGCACACTCGAGACACACCTTTTAGCGCTGAATTTGTCCTGAGAAATATATGGGATCTGCAGCCACGAAATTTGGTGCGTAAATTGCTTATATGTATCCGACCCTTATTGTAACGGGATTTTACGAAATCCTTCCCCTTACCCTGTTGGTTTCGAGAGGGTTATAAGCACGTGTTCCCATTTGAATTCGCCTTAAATTATCTTAGATTGGCGAACTTTAGTGTGTGGATGTTGATTAGGTGTACGCATTATGTACTTTGTCGAGATTTCGCAAAGCTTCGAACTTATCCACTGGGAAGGGGGAGTAAGAATAGGGTAAGTTGATGCCGAAGGCAGTGGGAACACGGTCTCCTCACGTTGCGAGCGAAAAAAATCTAGCGAGCACAGCGGGAACTTTAACTCAAGTTAATTAATAATGATATATAATTTTGACAACTCATTTCAGTATTGTGTCCAGCAAAGGGGGCAAAGCCTGCTAATATACATACAAAAAGATAGTATTGGATTCGTAAACATTTTTGACCTCTGGTTTTCAGTGGTTTTACATGTTTTAAGGAGTCTTGAACATGATTTAACCATTTTTAGAAAATGTCTGCCTGTGTGTGCATAAATATTTTTGTGGAAGCTGTATCTCATAAAACAAAGACCGAAATTTAACTAAATTTGGCGTCTAGTTAAATTAACACTGACATCTCTCATTTTTTAGAGAAGTGAACTTAATTCTATAGCTGTTGCCAAAACATAACAACTTAATTTCTAAATAATTCAAATGCGCTTTCAGCGACGCGGTAGGGTAGAACTATTTCATATTATGTATGGAATCAATCGTTCAACAGGTAGCGCTGTCTTCCCTTTCTTCCTAATTTTAAATTTAGCTGTATAGGACAAAATTTCTTATAAATATACATAATGAAAATTAATGAGATGATTATTATAGTAATAGTTGACTAGGGAAAATTTAATAATTAGGAAATTTTTAATATGGGTAACATTTAAACTAACTTAAAACCTTCAAAACGGATGATTGAACCATAGATCGCTAATAATTTTAAATAAAGTTATCGATTTCTTTCAAAAAAAAAAAATCTTCAGATGTATCTGAGCTGCAAATTGTTTGCATTCATCATGGAAAATAAATTTAATAAATATTGTGTACTGCGTGAATTTGAATGAGAAAATATAGAAGAAAGTTTCGTGCTTGTCACCATGCATTTCAGCCCATAGTACACACACACACACAAAAAAAGATTTTAAATTTTTGTTTGTTAATGTTAAAATGCAACTGACGATATTTATTTGAAATCATCTTTTTTAAAAGGATTAAATAGAAAAAGTAAAAATATAAGAAAAAACTATATTCATTTCATTTTTATCTCACTTGGAAAAATTTTATAACAGTATCAATTTTTACAGAAACATTAATTAAGTTATTATTTTTGACATTAGTAGTTTAATCTTTAATTTCATAAGTTTGGTTTCATAATATTTTAAACATTTTTTCTCTGAAATTTCGAACGCATCATTAAGAAATCAAGATAATAAACATTTTTCTTAATTATTTAGTCACGTATTTCGTTTATAATTTTTTTATTTCCGTCTTGTCAAATTTATCTCGTGTATGAATTTTTTAAATTTTTTTAAAGTTTAAACCAAAAGCTTTACTTAGTATTCAAGAGGCAAAATATTAATTTATTTTTTAGTTATTTATTCACGCATATGGTTTTTTAATTTTCATCCTGTTAATTTTTTCACGTTCATATAAAATTTACAAAGTTTAAAAGATTATATTATTATTATTATTATTATTGCCGAAACGTCAGTTGAGGCCCTCTGTTGAAACTCAAAACGGTTTTGGGCTGTGTCTGTCGGTCTGTCTATCTGTTTGTCTGTCGCGCGATAGCGGCCGCAAAAATAGCGCTATTGACTTGAAATTTGGTACACGTGTTCATGAGCCCCACGAAATCAGCTGTATAGTTTTTGGTATGTACTCCATTTGTAGTTCGTATACAGGGACACGCCAAAGTTTTTCTTATCATTACGGCCTATGGGAGGAATTTGTATGTATCGCGATAGCGGTCGCAAAAATAGCGCTATTGACTTGAAATTTGGTACACGTGTTCATGAGCCCCATGAAATCAGCTGTATAGATTTTTGTATGTACTCCATTTGTAGTTCGTATACAGGGATACGCCAAAGTTTTTCTTATCATTACGGCCTATGGGAGAAATTTGTATGTATCGCGATAGCGGCTGCAAAAATAGCGCTATTAACTTGAAATTTGGTACACGTGTTCATGCGCCCCACGAAATCAGCTGTATAGTTTTTGGTATGTACTCCATTTGTAGTTCGTATACAGGGACACGCCAAAGTTTTTCTTATCATCACGGCCTATGGGAGGAATTTGTATGTATCACGATAGCGGCCACAAAAATCACGCTATTGACTTGCAATTTGTTACACGTGTTCATGTGCCCCACGAAATCAGCTGTATAGTTTTGGGTGTGTATTCCATTTGTAATTCGTGTACAGGGATAACGCCAAAGTTTTTCTTATCATTACGGCCTATGGGAGGAATTTGTATGTACCGCGATAGCAGCCACAAAAATCACGCTTTCGACTTGCAATTTGGTACACTTGTTCATAAGCCCAACGGAATCAGCTGCATAGTTTTAGGTGTGTATTCCATTTGTAGTTCGTGTACAGGGACACGCCAAAGATTTTCTATCATTACGGCCTATGGGAAGAATCTGTATGTACCGCGATAGCCGCCGCAAAAATCAAGCTATTGACTTCAATTTTTGCCGTAACGTCAGTGGAGGCCCTCTGTTGAGACTCAAAAGGATTTTGGGTTCCGTCTGTCTGTCTGTCTGTCGTGCGATAGCGACCGTAAAAACCACGCTATTGACTTGAAACTTTGTACACATGTTCATGATCCCCACGAAATGAGCTGTATAGTTTTGGGTGTGCATTCCATTTGTAGTTCGTGTACAGGGACACGCCAAAGTTTTTTTTTTATCATTACGGCCTATGTGAAGAATTTGTATGTACCGCGATAGCGGCCCCAAAAATAACGCTATAGACTTGCAATTTGGTACACATATTCACGAGCCCAACGGAATTAGCTGTATAGTGTTAGGTGTGTATTCCCTTTGTTGTTCGTGTACAGGGACACACCAAAATTTTTCTTATCCTTACGGCCTATGGGAAGAATTTGTATGTACCGCAATAGCGGCCGCAAAAATCCTTCGATTGACTTGCAAATTGGCGCACACATTCCAGCTTTCCATATAAGTAGCTGTATAATTTTCATTGCTATATTTTTTATAAACTGTGTTCAGGGACACGCCAAAATGCTTAACATTACGGCGTATGGGGTGAATTTCGTTTAAACGCATTTTAATATCTTTACTTTGCAATGAAGAAAGTGAAACTAGCGTACGTGAGTAAGATGCTTAAACTCATGTTGTTTGAAGAAAATGTGTGCTCTTAAGCTTTCTAATTAATGTACAGGACCTTACAAAAGTGTTCTGACAATGTTAAATTTGGAACAATTATTAATTTTAAACGCAAAATAAGCTGAATAGTTTTTACTGGTGTACACAATGTTTATGGTTAGTTTACAAAGACACACGAACGAATTTCGTAACATTAGAGCCTATGGACGAATTTTTAATTTAAGCGCGCACTTTAATGCGTTTATGCTGAATTGAACTTAATAAAGTTAAAATACATTATAAAGATGCTTAAAATCATGTTTACTCTAAAAAAAGGTTATGTATAGACTAAATAATTTATGGGACCACACAAAATAATTCCGAGTATGTACTGTAATCATCCAAATGATGTCAAATTAGTTTGAAAGATTAATGAGTTATAATTAATTAGATTTATTCTTATTATTGGCGTTTATAATGACTGTGGCTACTTTTCCGGGATACATAAAGGAATTTCGTACTTTTATGGTGTATAGTCGGTATTTCTTAAAAGTGTATTTTAACATGGTTACACCCCATCAAATATAATGAAATTTTATTAGAATTTTAAAAGCCTGTTTTCATGTTGAAAATTGTGGGCATAGAATTGATAATTAGTTTAAAGGTTACGCAAAATATTTCCGATATGCTATGTAATTTTTTTTGCATGAAATTCGGTATTTATGAATTTCCGGTAAATAATACAAGACCGTCGTTTAATAAGAATTCATATTGTTGCGTACTTGGGGGTTTGTAAGTTGTCCGAGAATGAAAGGCGAAACTTGCAAAAATTCAGTGATTTATTCACAGAAAGTTCCAGAAGAATACAGGTCTATAAACCAAGTATCAGCTTCAATTCAACCAGTAAACATAGCTTAAACAACAGCCGTTAACAGCAAAACAACAGTACAAACTGTTTAGCTATAACACATAAAGCAAGTCTCATTCAAAGAGGCTCAAAGCAAAGCAAGCATTTGACGAAACCGACACAGATCTGAGATTGGAAGCCTTGGCTAAAAAAATGCTCCTTTTATACTATTCTATCGAACACAGACTGTTCTGGAAAATTATCGTATCTCATCAGCCAATGAGATTAGAGCTTCCATATTTGGTATATCCTTAAATAAGGATTTTCTCGCCAAGGTCGCCAAAAAAATCGCCAAGAAGGGAAAGAGTCGCCAAATTTGGCGCCAAATCCATTTCTTCCCTTATTGGAGCTTTTCAATTCGTTTTTAAAGGAAAATTAGGCTATTTTAACGCTAAAACGACTAGAAATGCACAAAATTAGCATTTTATCGACTTACTAAGCCTCTTTGAAAAAATTTATACAAAAATAAATGCAATTATTTACAATTCCGTAACACTTTATATGATGTACAAATAGGTATAGAAATAGAGATACAGCGGGGGGTTGAGGGGGGCGACAGCCCCCTCAGGAATGTATCTGATTATGGTAATAAGTCGATCGAATCAATATATACTATTATAAAATAAGAAATAAATAAAAATGACCTATTGAAAAATGTCTGCTGCAAATAGGACGTTGAGGCTCCTGATCTGCAGATCCACTAGTTATTTTTAATCTTTGTTTATTTATTTATATAGATGAAACTGTATCTTTAATGTTTTAAAAAACGTATTATGCGGTTTTAATATTTAATACTGTTTGAGTAGATCTAAATAAGTAAGTAAATAAATAACAATAATTAAAAAACTACAATAACTAATTTTTTTCTTGTATATTTATTTTCTCAGCGTATGGAAGAATAATATACAATATAGTATTTTAGGCTAAGCACATCAATAGCTATACTGAATATTTAACCCTTCGTGGAAAATATATATATATATATATATCAATTTAGGATTTTAACAAGAGTTGTGTATAGTGACAACATTGTTAAGAAAAATATACCGTCTCCATCTAGAAAAAATAAGTAGTCATTTTCTGAATCCTTAAACTAGAACATTTACGAGATATGCGTATAAGTAAAATAAATAACTTGGATAGACAAAATGATCGAGAATTTGTAATCTATACTTTTCGAGATAGTGAATATTGTGAATATTATGAATCTTTTGTATTGTGAGACATTCTCGCTTGATTTTCTAGAAATGGGCCATAAAAAAATATATTAGAATTTATAAGAATGACAGGGAAGATGAAATGAGATTTAAAAATTTTTTTTAAGCTCAATTAAAGGCTTGAATTAACCAATTTTTTGCACACATGACAAAATTTGTGCGACATCATTCTTACCATCTGAAACTTTTCGTAGGCAAACGAATAAGAGCTCATGTAGCAAACCATTCTTCGCATGTTTTTACAATTATGTCTAATACAACCAATCTGAATTTAATTAAACTAAAGACAGGGTTTTTTTTCATTAAAAGCTGTATAATGTTATGTTTATTAGTATATAAATTTTTAACAGTATATAAATACAATAAGTATAAAAATAAGTTACATGTAAGTATTCAGTACATAAATAAAATAATTAGCGTATATATATTTGAATCAAATAATTCATTAAAAGCAGTTATATAAGTTCTTGGAATAATTTATAAGTAACTTTATGTTCTTTTTATGTAACTAACTGATAATAATAGTCTAATCTAACTGTCATGCGAAATCAATATTTCGTCTGACATCTTTCTCTAATAAATAGTTTTATCTAATAAGAAACCCAAATTTTCTATTTAAAAGATAAATTAATAAAATAATAATGATAATAAATATGAAAGGGGGTGAGGAGAAATTGAAATAAATAAGAAGAAAAACATTTAATTTTTTCTTTCTGCATATTACATCGTTTTTATGAAATAATTATAGTGTAAAAACATAATTTAATTAATAGCCATTTTGTTCTCATTTTAAAACATTATTCCGTTTTCAGAAAATAAATAAGTATTTTATTATACACTATTTATATGTGGTATGTTCTAGAACTTTAGTTTTTTTTCAAAATTCGGTGAGCACCTTGTCAATCAATCTTATTCAACGCCTTCCCGAATTTATTTCTAATTTTTCCATTCGCCAGTTTGAGTTTTGAGTTCGCCTATGAAAAACGTAAATAATTATTTAAATTTGATTAGTAGAACTCTTTATACGTCATTTGGCTTGTTTTCCTAATTGGCATTAGTCAGGGTAACAATATATTTCTAAATTTCTCAATTTTGGCGATTATATAATCATTCTTTTCTTTTGTTTATAACATGTCCGTTAGCCTGTCAACTAGCTTTTTCGATCGTCTGCGTTTATCTCGCACCTGGCGATGGTCGGTGATTAAGATAACCTTTTCACCCAGATAAAATAGCGGACACACGCCGCGATCGGGGTTCGCTCTTTCTCTCCGGCTCTCTTCTTCTTTTTCTCCCTGCGCAAGTTAACGGAAGATGCCGGGCAATAATTTTAACGATGTCTAATAAACGGGATGGAAGATTTTGGGTCTCGGATTTATATTTATAGTGGACGTCTGATGCCCCGAAGATAAATTGATATAAATTTATAAAGAAGAAATATAAATAAAGGAAATGTAGCTGTTCAGTGGAGTCTTCTTGCTTAATACTAGTCTCAATTCCTTTTTATATAGTAAAGAACATATGTGGTAAGTCTCAACAATATATTATTTTGATGATTAAAAATATAGATTTCCAACAGAATGTGCTATTCAACCCCTGGGTTGATTTACTTCTTGGTTGATCACGGCGATTTATTTCTTTTAGTTTATTGCCAAGATTTGGCACGACAACATGGTGCCTAATATCCGGGATATTTTTTTTTTATGATGTAGATTTGAAACGTTTTGTTGGAAATGACTAATATTATATAGTATTTTATATTTCTATAATAAAATAATAATGACTTAATAAAAAAAATAAAAAAAAAAAAAACGATAGTTTTGTTCAAAATAGGAAATGACTTTATAAAATGTATTATTATACTTGACCGTTATTATAAATGTCTACCTGGATTTAAAAAAAAAAAAATAATAATAAATAATAAAAAAATAATAATAATAATTAGGTATTCATTAAAACTAAGTGTTTTCCGATTGTAAAGACAATCTGGAATAAAATAAAGACTAATGGTCTCACTTCCTGATGTTTATATGTATATATATTTTATTTTGGTCATATATAAGGTGATTATCTATTTATTTTATTATTGTATAACTTATTGGTACTTTTAGTTGATATACCTAATTTGTGAATAAAAGAGAAAACTAGATATTTAATATCTTGAATATTTTAAGTAATTCAACAAAGAAGAATGATATACATTTATAGGTGTTTTGCTAGTTTTCTAAAAGCAAAATAATAATAAAAAAAAAAAAAAAGAAAGAAAGAAAGAAAGAAAATACATTATAGATACACAATAACCATTGTATGTAATATAATAAAATATGGCTAAGGTAAATTTACCGTCTTCGAACATTGTTCCCTTTGATGGGGATCCTGAATATTTACCTTTTTTTAAACAACAAATTACAGACCTAGCAAAAATAAACAAATGGTCAACGGAAGCAACGTCAATTTTTCTTAAAAATAACTTGAAAGGCCCAGCATTAAAATATATTATACAATTATCTCATACACAGAATTTCACAACTCCACAGGAGATTTTCTTGGCATTGGAGAAATTCTTTAAACCATCTTCACTGCCACAAGCACTTGTAGATTTAGCAAACTTTAGGCTACTCCCAGGTGAATCCATGAATAATTTAGCACATCGCCTGAACTGCACGGTGGCAAGAGCCTATACAGATATATCGGATCAAAATGTACTTGCTTCTATAAAGTATCGTAAACTCCTTGAAATTCTCCCACCTGATATAAGATCACACATACTAAAAAATAATGTCAATAATTATGATCAGGCAATAGAACAAGCACAATTGGTACAAGAATGTTCTGTTTCCAATGAAGTGCTAAATCAGATTGCTAATAAAGATAATGATATCGACAAACTAAAACAAGAAATTCACTGCATCAAAGAAAGTTTACAAAAGCCGAATGAAGATGTTAGAGTACACCAAACAAAAACACATCCTAAAAATATGTTTCCAAAAGCTAGATACAGAAACAACGCAAATAGAAACCACTACGGTATAAAAACGTCTCCCAGCAAGTTTAACTATAAAAAACATACACATTTCCAGAACAAACGCAAAATGTTATTCCCAGAATGCATGTGTTGTGGCCTTAATAACCACCTGTTAAAGAACTGTCGCAAACTCCAGAACATGTGTGATGCAGCTGGTTTTGCTCGGGCTTCCCCTTACCAAAATGTTTACAACAATACACCCCAATGCTTCCCTGCTACTCAACATCATTTTATGCCAGCTCCTCAATCAGCGCTTCCACCAAATTATCCTCATGCAGTTAACAATAGAGACATTAATTATGTTCAGACTGTACCCGATTCAAGTAACGCCTGTCCACAGTCCTGGTCTCAGCAAACCACAAATACAGCAAACTCTAACAATCTTCCTATGATGTCTTACTCTGCACAGGAAAACCAGTAGTGAGGACTTTGTCTTCAGATGCCCTTTGTCCTCCTAACATTTTCAATAACTGTGCATCTGACAACTCTCATTTTAACCGAAATAAATTACATGACAAGGACTCGCAGACACAACAAATTATTGTCCTGGACAAGGAAACTCAAATGGAGAATTATCTCCAAGATCAGACTTATAATAATTGTCCTGAAATAATAGCTAATGTCACCCAGACTCAGTCTTCATACATTCCAATTATTTTAATCAAAATTAAGGAGTTAAAAGTTCCATTTTTAATCGACACAGGTTCTTCAATTTCAATAATCAATAGAAAATATTTTCAAAAAATAAAATTCTTACTTACCCCAAAATATTTATCAAGAAGAGTCCAAATCTCAACTGTTAATTCAAGTGTACAATTCCATGCTTGTGTACAATTTTCTTTTAAAATAGGCCCACATTTCTTAAATCATCAATTCTATGTTATTGATTTACATACAGATTCAAAATTCGTAGGAATTTTGGGATATGATGCCATTAATACGTTCAATATTCTAATCAATCCTGCAGAAAATTGTTGCAGTGTTAAAGATACTATTATTCCTTTCCATGTAAACAAAAATACAAACAGTGAACATTTATATGACATCCAGGAAACACGAATGCCTTTCCATAACAACAATGAAATATGTAGTTCGCAAGATAATTTTCCCTGTGCTAAAGAAGAAATCCATACCATTGTGCCATCCGAAGATATTATTGCCTTAAGAAAAGATGAATTTAATATACAAGACTTTCAATTACAACATTTAACACAAGATGAAAAACATAAATTAGAAGAATTACTCAAACAAAATTTTAAAGTCTTTTCAAAATCTCTTAAAGCAATTGGGCATACTGATTTAATAATTCCTGAAATTAAATTTACTAGTACATTTCCAATACGCACTTTGCCATTTCCTATACCCCAAGCCCTTCAGAAAGAGGCCAAAGCACAAATCCAAGAACTATTAGATGCAGGAATTATCGAAAAACATCTCTCCAGCTGGGCATGTCCCATGCTGCTTGTAAAGAAGAAATCGGACAATACAAATACCCAAAAATACCGCCTTGCACTTGATCTAAGATTACTTAATTCTATCATTGAACATGCTACGTATCCACTTCCCAAAATAAGTAATTTAATTAATCAATTGTCACAATATACATTTTTTACTTCATTGGATATGCCAAGTGCTTATCATCAAATCAGTTTACCAGAACAATATCAAGACAAATTAAGTTTTATTACTCCATGGGCTACTTATAGATATCGACGAATGGTATTTGGTCTTAAGACAGCCAGCAGCACATTTCAAGCCCTTATGGATGCAATTATTGAAGAATGTAATATTGATGGAATTTTTGCTTATCAGGATGATCTGATAATAGCAAGCAACTCATTCCAAGAAACTTATTCTAAACTTCAAACATTATTCAAAACTTTGGAAAAACACAACATTACCTTATTTGCTGCTAAATGCTCCTTCCATCAAAGGAAAATTAATTATCTTGGTTTTGAAATTGCAGATAATAAAATATTTCCCATTCAATCTAATATTATAAAAATTACATCTTTTCCTAAACCTACCAGTAAACGGCAATTAAAACGATTCATTGGAACAGCTGGATTTTACCGTCATTTAATTCCACACTATGCTGATATCTCTAGTCCATTAATTGCTCTTACATCTCCTAAGGTGCCATTTAAGTGGACTCCTCTTCATGACCAGGCTTTCAAAAATCTACAAGACATATTTCTATCCAAACCCTTTATTAAACAACCTCAATTCGACAAGTTGTTTTACTTAAACACAGATGCATCACAAATAGCAATTTCAGCAATTCTTATGCAAGACCACGGGGGAACTCTCTTTCCTGTATCATATTTTAGTAAAACTCTAAAAAATTCAGAATCTAAATATTCTGCACTGAAACGTGAATTGATGGCAATTGTATATGGTGTACAGGCATTTCATTATTATCTTTATGCACGGAAATTCATTATTTTATCCGATAGTAGTCCACTCAAATTTTATTCTAAATCATCATCTCCTTCAGATATTACAACGAGATGGTTAATGAAGTTGAGCGAGTATTCATATAATTTTCAACACTTACCTGGTAAACAAAATGTCTTAGCAGATCTTCTGTCACGAACTGTCCTATCCAAGCGAAACATCTCAGATCTAAATAACAATCCACAAATTATAGAATCTAATGAAGTATTGCCTATTACTACTCAACAGGAAAAAGATGAGGCCATAAATTGTATTGAGTCCCAAAACATACATAATATTCATCCACAATCAGAAAAAGAAGATCCTTTACTTGAGATTTCTATCACGACAATTTTAAAAGAACAAAATAAAGACTCGAAAATATCACAAATATATAAAAACATTCTACATAAGAGAAATAAACAACATAATGAAACTTATATTATTGATCCTGCCACAAACTTATTGATGTACATTAAGGATTATGATAGTGACAAAACAGTATACCCTAGAATTCTTCTGCCAAAATCTCTTCATACAAAAGCTCTTAGAATTGCTCATCTAGGCCATTGTGGCATAAAGAGAACTTTACAAAACTTAAAATTAAGATACTTTTGGTACGGCATGACTGCCGATACCATAAATTACGTTAAATCTTGTCATCTTTGCAATTTACTCAAACATCACAATATTCCTCAGGCACCATATCAAAATAACCCTATTCCAATTCACCCAGGAGATTTTGTATCGATGGATTTTGTGGGACCATTTCAGAATGGACATCACATTTTAACTATCATCGACCACTTCTCAAGACATTTAGCAATGTACCCCTTAAAAATTATATCTGCAGAAAATGTTGTTCAGGCTTTATTTAAGTACATTACTGTACATGGAAGACCGTCACTAATTATGACAGATCTCGGTCGTCAATTTACTTCACACATTTTCCAGATGTTTACTGAAAAGTTTGGTATTCGTCTTACTCATTCTAGCATTGCTCATCCACAGAGCAACTCTTTGAGTGAAAGGATCAACACAGCTATTAAATCGACCATCACTGCGCTTATTGCTGAAGGATATAATTTTCATAATAGTATTTTCATCCATCAAATGCTTTACAATTCATCAACTCATTCTACTACCAAGTATTCACCCAACTTTATACATTTTGGGCGTCATCTATCTAATCTATATGATACATATATCATTACTCATGAAGACCTAATCCTTAATGCTAATCGCACATATTTACAGTTGTCACAAGATTTGAATGAAATATATAAAAAAGTTCATCAAAACTTATTGAATGCACAACTTCTACAAAATCAACATCAACAAAAACAAAAGTTACGTAGAATTCAATTGAATGACATCGTATACTTAAAAAGTCATAATACCATAAAAAAATCCTACACTGGTCCATTCAAGATTGTAAAAATAATATCGCCTGTAGTAGTTAAAATTCAAAGAGAAGATGAAATAAATGCACCACAACTTACCGTTCATATAGACAGATTATGGATTTCACCACCTCGTCGAACTTACCTTATATCAGAAACTGCACAAGCTGATACCAATCAACAGCAAAAGAATTCAAACAATTCATCATCTTGCACTTATCCAAAAGTATGTGTACCTCAAAGTGTTCACACGAACAGTGGTAATGCAAAATTCTCCATCTCTGACTCATGCAATATGGAGAATAATCATGAACTTTTTAAGTACTCTTCAAATTCTCAAATTCCAGTTCAAAACAATAACTCAACTATTGACATTTCTTCATCAGATAATAGTTCTGATACTGAACTGGACATTCCTCAACTGTCTCAACATAATCCTCTTGATAGCAGGCAAATAGACAATTCTAGGAATAATTCCTCGAAACACTATAAACAAACTATTCCTACATTATCTGGCCCATTTGTAAATTGATTTTTTTTTTTTCCCAAAGAAATGCACGTAAAATTATTATTTATGTTTTAGAACTTACTAATTATAAATTGTATACTATAAATAATCGTTTTTTTGTTTAGTATTCTTTTGCAGATGCTGCTGATACCTGATGCAATGCATAATGACAGTTCCATAAAATTTAAAGTAGTCATATTGTTTTTTTTTCTTTCCCTTATTTTTCTGTGTTTTGGTATAACTTTTGGTAATAAATGTAGTAGGTTCTAATAAAATCTTAATTATTTAACTTTTAAGCATTTGGATTTGTGAGACTTGATCACCCTCACATCGTCCAAGTGCATATTTACTGCTATTACTATTTCTTAACGTTATGCTTAAAAAAAAAAAAAAAAAAAAAAAAAAAGATATGCAATAAAACTTTTAACTATTTGTAACTACATAATAATTCTTACTTTAGTATAAGATAAATATTTAAATATGTATCTGTGCATTTGTTCAGTATTGTTTTAAGCAGCATTTAAGTTAATACAGGTGGCCACTTGAAAATAACATTATTATAAAATAAAATTCAGCTGTATATGTAATTATACATAAGTGACATAATTTTGCCAGCGCTGGTCAATTAAAAAAAAAAAAAAAAAAAAAGAGGAAAAATAAATAAAATAAAATTATGTGTATACTATGATGTAATAAATGAGGTATTATAAAATACTATCTATAAATCTTATTATTCAATATATTGTATCCAAGTGTCTGTTGATATACATGGTTATATATATGTACCTCAGTATTATATTAGATAATTAAGTGTCTGGTTACATGTATAACAGTATTTATGTATATATATCTATATATTTTTTTTCCCTCAAGGATCCTTGAACTATATTTTACTTATTTAGTAGTTATATTTGGGTAGATTGCATTCTTATGTTAAGTATTTGTTTATATATTTCCACATGTCACATGTATTAATTAGTATTACTATACGTCTTATGTAACCAACTATGCCAACTATTTTATAGAATATTGTACTACTCTATTACGGTATATGGTACAATAGGTGGTTATCTATATATTTCTGATTTATGTACTCTTATATTGTATTATTTCTCATATATTTTTCAAATGTAACTGTGCTACTTCAAATATTTTCTTTTATGTTATTAAATAGTGTTGATGCATATTACGAATCATTGGGTGCATCCAACGTCTGCGTCTTCCCATTATCTTCCTCCAGACTAATTTATTAATAAAAAAAAAAAAAAAAAAAGAAAAAAAAAGAAGGGGGAAACTAGGCCAAAAATTAATTTTTTTTTTTTTTTGCACATTTTGCGGGTGTATGTCATGCGAAATCAATATTTCGTCTGACATCTTTCTCTAATAAATAGTTTTATCTAATAAGAAACCCAAATTTTCTATTTAAAAGATAAATTAATAAAATAATAATGATAATAAATATGAAAGGGGGTGAGGAGAAATTGAAATAAATAAGAAGAAAAACATTTAATTTTTTCTTTCTGCATATTACATCGTTTTTATGAAATAATTATAGTGTAAAAACATAATTTAATTAATAGCCATTTTGTTCTCATTTTAAAACATTATTCCGTTTTCAGAAAATAAATAAGTATTTTATTATACACTATTTATATGTGGTATGTTCTAGAACTTTAGTTTTTTTTCAAAATTCGGTGAGCACCTTGTCAATCAATCTTATTCAACGCCTTCCCGAATTTATTTCTAATTTTTCCATTCGCCAGTTTGAGTTTTGAGTTCGCCTATGAAAAACGTAAATAATTATTTAAATTTGATTAGTAGAACTCTTTATACGTCATTTGGCTTGTTTTCCTAATTGGCATTAGTCAGGGTAACAATATATTTCTAAATTTCTCAATTTTGGCGATTATATAATCATTCTTTTCTTTTGTTTATAACATGTCCGTTAGCCTGTCAACTAGCTTTTTCGATCGTCTGCGTTTATCTCGCACCTGGCGATGGTCGGTGATTAAGATAACCTTTTCACCCAGATAAAATAGCGGACACACGCCGCGATCGGGGTTCGCTCTTTCTCTCCGGCTCTCTTCTTCTTTTTCTCCCTGCGCAAGTTAACGGAAGATGCCGGGCAATAATTTTAACGATGTCTAATAAACGGGATGGAAGATTTTGGGTCTCGGATTTATATTTATAGTGGACGTCTGATGCCCCGAAGATAAATTGATATAAATTTATAAAGAAGAAATATAAATAAAGGAAATGTAGCTGTTCAGTGGAGTCTTCTTGCTTAATACTAGTCTCAATTCCTTTTTATATAGTAAAGAACATATGTGGTAAGTCTCAACAATATATTATTTTGATGATTAAAAATATAGATTTCCAACAGAATGTGCTATTCAACCCCTGGGTTGATTTACTTCTTGGTTGATCACGGCGATTTATTTCTTTTAGTTTATTGCCAAGATTTGGCACGACACTAACATTTACAAAAATGACTTGTAAAAATAAGAACTTTTACAGGAACATATTGTGTACATGCTTAAACCGGAAATTATCATAGAAAAAACTGTGTACTGTCTAGTCAAACACAAAATATAGTAATTTTAAACAAAATTTAGTATTATGATATTAGAGGATCGTTATTGCAACCCTATAACGGAATTGTGTTTGAATGGTTGTATATGCTTGCCACTTTAAATATCTTATTTTGATTTGTTTATTTAAGTATTATAATGCTTAAGAAACAGATTTACTAAAGAAATAGATTACTTAAGAATTACTTAAAAAACAGATTTACAAAAGAAACAGATTACTTAAGAAATACTTAAAAAACAGATTTACTACTGGTCTCCCTAAACGGTTTTTGAAATTTTGGTGCTGAATAAGCTAGAGCGTTTTTCACCAAGCACTCCAATTCTACGACAGCCATTTTAAACTAAGCTACTCTTAATAAATAAATAAATTATAAAATATTCCAAAAATTTAATAAAACAATAAGGAAGTAAATTATTTATTTCAATATGTGTTATTAGATTAGTTAAAAATAAAAATAATTAATTTTTAAAAATTTTAATTTGCGATTTTGAACTGAGTGTTCTGATGAAAATAGTCCACATCTGGCCGTTATTAGAAGTGTAGAAGAAATCCAATTTCGCTAGTTATAATTAATCACAATACAAGACTTTCGATAGTAGGCCTAATCATTTCAAATTAAGTAAATAAAAATACTGGAACTAAAAGTAGTGAAATACACAATCTTTTCATTTCTCTTGAAAGAGTTAAATCCCTTACGATAGTTGCAGAAAAATCTAGAACGAATTCATAAGTACAGTCGGTAACAAAAGTATCCGAACACTAGCAAAAATTCCTATGTAAAAAAAGCAGAGTTAATACTGTTTTGTTAAATAAATCCTTGTCGAATCATTTTCTTAGTCAGTCTAAGAACATGATTCGACAAGGATTTATTTAACAAAACAGTATTAACTCTACTTTTTTCCCATAGGAATTTTTGCTAGTGTTCGGATACTTTTGTTACCGACGGTAGATGATCCAAATCGAATTAGTAACAACATTTAACTCGATCGAACAAGGTGTTTTGACGCTATCGCACTTTAAATAATTTTGGTACATAGGCCATAAAGATTTTTTTTTTTTTTGTGTCCTTGTAAAAAACTATAAGGGCTGAACTCATCGAAATCTATACGGTTTGTGTGACGATCAGTTATAATAAAACTACCAGATTTCAACTCAATCTATCAAAGCGTTCGCTTTAATATATACACGAAACACACATACACTTACATACATACACTACCGTGAAAAAGGCAAAAATGAACTGAGAAAACCTCAAAACGTATAGATTTGCCAAACACACACACACATACATACGCATATATAAGGACTGAGTGGAAAATAGATTTGTATTGATATATTTTAATGTCATCCTAGATAACATCCATATACTGAATAAAATAAATCTCTACATGTAATAAAAGCAGATTTGTGTGTGTATGCCAGTCACTTTGTAGGCAAATTGTTAATCGCAGAGCTACAGAATTTCGCATAGAGGTCCGTTTTCGCTTCTCTTGATGCTCCTTGAAGCCCGATTTTTGAATTTTCGATTAGTTTTTTTTTTAATTAAAATATATTAATTTCTCAAATGAACGACTTTATAGGTACAGACGTAAATGTAAGTAAATGCTTTAGCGGCTTGTTAGCTATGTTGGTTAGAGCGTTATACTGATAACGCAATGGTCATGGGTTCGATTCTCCAAGTTCTGATGGGTTACATTTTACATATAATTAATAAAAAAGTGACAACTGATAAAAGAAAATCTTTCAGCGTTTACACAGTATCCTAAAAACTTTTGATTAGTTTTTATTGATTAATTAAAACTTTTGCATCTGAGAAGATTTTGGTGCTGCTATCTGTTGAATAAAGATGATAATCTTCTTCTATACATATAATAAAAGAAGATATGTGTGTATATCCTTCGCTTTGTAGGAAAAATGGCTGACCGCAGGGCAGAACTACAGAATTTTGCATGGAAGTACGTTTTGACTTCTCTTGATGAACCTAGAAGCCAGATTTTTGAATTTTTGATTAGTTTTTTAAGTAATTAAAATATATAAACTTCTGAAATGAACGGCTGTAGAGATAGAGCGTAAATGTAAATAGCGTTTACATGGCTCATTAGTTTTGTTGGGTAGCGCGTTATGCTGAGAATTCGATGGTCCTGGGTTCAATCCTCCAAGGACTTGTGTGTTAACTTTTGCAGACACTTAATAGAAAAGGTGTCAATTGATAAAAGAAAGTCTTTCAGTGTCTACATAGTACTCTAAGAAATTTTGAATAGTTCTTTTCTTTTTTTTAAAAAAATTAATTAAAATTTTTGCAGTTGAGAAGATTCTGGTGCTACCATTTGTTCAGTGAAGATGATAATCTATGTCCGAGAAACATAAGTCTTCAATAATAACAGCGCCACTTATAGTCCAGTTAACACTTACAGTCGGCTGCAAAATTATTCGAGCACTAGCCAATAATTCCTATATTTAAAAAGTACACTTAAGACTGTTTTGCTAAGTAAATCCTTGTCGAATCATGTTCTTAGAATGATTAAGAACATGACTCGACAAGGATTTATTTAACAAAGCTGTATTAAGTGTACTTTTTTTTGGCAAGGATTATTGCTAGTGCTCGAATAATTTTGCAGCCGACTGTAAATTGAAATGTCCAGCTAAGCAGAAATGCAAGCAATGGAGACCTGGAACCTATATATCGCTAAAAATCCTTTAAATATAGAGACTAGCGAAGCATTCAAATAATTTATCGAATAAAAAATATGACGTCATAGTTGCAAATGGAAGAAAAATTTTGTTCATGGATGAAAATGTATAAAGAAACAAACAAAAGTTAATTAAAAAAAAAAAAAAAAAAAAAAAAATGGAGCAATCAGGTAAATTTAAGGAAAAGGAAAGATAGAATAATCAGCGAGTAAAAAATGGTAGGATGATGGAAAAAAAAATTGAAATAACATTTTTTTTTTTTTTTTTTTAAAGAAGAAAGAAGTTACCTTAGATATAAAATGGCTGAAGATTAGTTATTTCTGCATCAAAGAATTTTAAAGCGAAATTTTAAGTAAAGTTTTTTTTAAAATAAATATTTGGGAAGCACAGGTTGAATTAAAGTAAAGCTGTTAATATAACATAAGTTTGCATGCATCAACAGTACACATTGTATGCTAAGACGATATTACAGTCGGTAACAAAAGTGTCCGAACACTAGCAAAAATTCCTATGTAAAAAAAGTGCACTTCATACGGTTTTGTTAAATAAATCCTTGTCGAATCCTTGTCTTAGTCAGCGTAAGAACATGATTCAATAAGGATTCATTTAACAAAAACTTATGAAGTGTACTTTTTTTACATAGGAATTTTTGCTAGTGTTCGGACACTTTTGTTACCGACTGTACAATTTGTATGATTGTGCATATGAATATATTTGTGTATATCATTTATCTTCAAATAATAAAACCGTAAAATACAGCAAAAGTAACCCCTCGTTTATACGTCCCTTCTGCTTTTGACCCGCATTTCGTTTATTCTGAAAAATTCGAAGCATCCCCTTACGCTCAGCGGAAGACACTATCGAAATAGGAGACAGTTATTTCAGAAATTTTACTCTTCAGCCTGGAAATTCATTTCTAAAAGAATGGAGTACAAGGTTGATTTTTACCAACTACGTGAAAAATACCAGGGCCGGGAATCGAACCCGGGCCTTCCGCTTAACACGCGCATGCTCTAACCACTGTGCTATCCTGGCTGATAACAAGCTCGGTACTTCTTACATAAAGATTATGTGAGAAGTGCCAAGCTGGTTATCAGCCAGGGTAGCTCAGTGGTTTATGTGTGAAGTGCCTAGTTGCTTATCAGCCAGGGTAGCTCAGTGGTTAGAGACGCATTAAGAGGACTCTCCACTTACTGTGGCCGGAAACCAAAGCCCGTATATTTCTATAGGAAAATTTGCCCCTTTATAACTCATTAACTATTGTATATTTTTATATTCTGTTTTTACATTCAGAAAATGCACAACTAGTAAAAAATTTTTCGCTTTGAAATTTTTTTTTTATTTTTTTATTTTAATATTTCATTTTTAAGCTAAAAAATGCGAAATTTGCCTTGATTGTTTTCATAGCTCGTAAGAAATTAACAAATTATGATATCGAAAGGCTGAAAAGCGGAAAAATCTTCTAAATAATCAGGCTTACTATTAATTCCTAAGAAAAAAGTTTAATTTTCAATGCGTATTAATAACAAAGGGGCAAAGTATAAATTTTTGCTAAAAATTTGGCATTTCCCCCTCAAACTCCGCCCTAGAAGGATTCTCGCACTAGAGGAAGCAATTACTATTGATTGATGATCTTTGTGTGAGGCGTTCATTCAAAAAGGGGGGACTTCTTACAGGAAACCGGCTTGAATCACAAAACAGGGTTTTACCTCAGATCTATAAATGGATAAGTTGCTCCTTTTAGAAAAAAAAAATACTTTTTACTTTTTGAAAATTTATTGCGCAATGGAAATGTTGCAATATTGTAATCTGATTTTTACTTTATTTACTTATTATTATTAATTTTCTTTTCTATTCCTTAAAAAAAAAAAAAAAAAAAAAAAAAAAAAAAATATTTTGATGAAATTCTGAGAAAAGCAGAATTTAGTTTGGTATGGAGGACTATTAGTTTTATTTATTTATTTATTACTATTATTTATTTATTTATTTATTTTTTTTTTTTCAAATTATAACATCGCTTTCAAATTATTCAGTTATATTTTCGATAAATATCCAGCTATTGTTTTGTTTAAAGTCGTATATTTACCTTTTACTTACATAGAACATTTGTCAAGTAACTATTTGTGTTTTAAAAAATTCTAGTACGTCCATCATAAATATTAAGTGAATTAATTTTATATGTTTTTCATATAGTCAATTTCATATCTATATGAATTATCTTTATGAGCTTATAATTTAAGTATTTTAAACAGGCTAAAGTGTTTAAATCAAAAATATTTTAAAAGCTATTAGTTGAGAATATATAAATATGTAAATATTCGATATTAATTTTACTTCTTCTAAATGTAGAACTATTATTTTTTTATAGTGAAAAATAATACTTATGTATATATATATATATATATATACACTCACATTTACATATCTTTTATAAAACTGTAATTTCTTTATATATATATGAGTGTAAGTAAATAAAAATTGCAAAAACTTACTTTTTATTTTTATTAATTAATTTATTTCATCAACATCTTAAAAGCAGAAAATTTATTAATCAGTTAAAAAAATAAAATAAAATAAATAAATAAATAAAAAATGAATAAATAAAAAATAAAAATATTCAATATATAAGTGCTTATTAATTTATTTTTGATTATGTATATTTACACTTGTGTGCTATGAATCCATATTCTTATAAGATTCGAACAAGTGTTTTATTATTATTATTATTTAAATGCATTTTACTATTTTTCACCACTGTTTCATTACAATAATTTTTCAAATAATATTATAACATTATAACCATCATTTTTCTTTTCTTTTTTTTTTGAGAATGGTAGAAACAGTAACAAAATAATAACACACAAGTAATAAACTGAACCGTTGCGATCCCTGTTTACAGTAAAAAATAAGAAAGTAAAATCATACGCCAGACATTAATTACGTAAACACTGTCCCATATTATCGGATATAATTATAATAATACTTAAAATGAGTCATATTATGATTGTGAAATAATAATAAGAATAAGAAAAGTAAGTTAAATCATGTATCTTTTACAAATTAAGAAACACTTTCCATTATTACTGGATATACAATTGGCCCATTTTTATGCAAGTATGGGTAATGTGTGGAGTAAACGGTAGATTTAAATAAATGTGGTGTCTACGAATTTGTTTGGTTTTCGATACATTTGGGTATGCTTTCGAAGCTAATAAATAAACAGACAGTCGTGCGCAATTTACATGGAAAGGATGCTCCCAAAATCAGTAAATATACATGAAACGAGATTCGTGCGTAAATGCATTTGTTTCCCGAAATCTGCTTGTCTGATTTGAATGTTTTTTTTTTTTTTTTTTTTCCCCGAAAGTTCATATTTTTGACATCATATTTAATAAACTTAAAAAAAAAAAAAAACACCTCTCTTGCTTTCCTTTGCGAAATAAATCCTGCGAAATTATTCGTTTCTATTCGAGTAATGAGTTTCTTATAATTTCAGAAATGAAGTATAATTTAAATTTAATTATTTATGAAAATTTTTAATTTTTAAATATGTTAAATATACCAATGGCAAATTCAGGAAAATCGTGGCTAGTTTCTTTGCTGAAGGGATATAATAACTAAATACTTCAAATTTATTATTATTATTATTATTATTTTTACTTTACTGAATCCAATCCAGATTTAGTAGACGGTTGCACATGCCTGTATAATAGAATAGACTTAAAAAAAAAAAAAAAAAAAAAAAAAATAGTTACATTATCCTAAATTAAATTGTTTTAATTCTGTTTTGTTCAGAACTGGTATTTTCTAAGAAATAAACAAGCGTTTCGTTTTTTGGCTTTCTATCTTTTCCCTTTCCTTTTTTTACTATGGATAAAATTTGCTGCCCTTTGCGACGACAGTGACGTAATATATCGTATGAAATTATCCTTTTTTTATTTGAATAATGAGGTTTTTCTTTTCTTTTTTTTTTAATCTCAGCAATGAAATGAAATTATTCATGAAAATTATTAAATTTAAATATACTAAATATACTTATCACAAATTCATGAAAATCGTCGCAAGTTTCTTTGTTGAAGGGATATAATAACTAAATACCCCATATATATTACTTTTTTTCTTTTACTTTGTCGAATCCGATTCTGATACAGTAAACGTTGCTAAGAAACACAACAATGTTACGACATGTCTTTATGTAGAAGAATAGACTTTGGAAAAAAAAAAAGTTACAGCACCCAAAATTAAATTATTTAATTTCTGTTTTGTTCAGGGCTCTATCGTATTTTCTACGAAAAAAGACAGGAGCTTTGGATTCTTTCCCCCCCCCCCCTTTTTTTTTCTTTTCACCACTAACCGTTGCTAAGAAACGCAAGATTGTTACATGTCTTTATATAGAAGAATAGACTCGGAAAGAAAAAAAAAGTTACATCACCCTAAATTAAATTAATTTATATTTTACTCAGAACTTTATTGTACTTTCTAAGAAACATACAGAAGCTTTGGTTTCTTTCTTTCTTTCTTTCTGTTTTTTTTTTTTTTTTCTCTCTCTCTACGATACGGATTAAATTTGCTTTCCTTTGTGACGGCAGTGACAAAACAAATCCTGGAAAATTATCCATTTTTATTTGAATAATGGATTTTTTTTATTTTTTATAACTTCAGTAATAAAATGTAATTTAAATTTAATTATTTATGAAAATTTTTAAATTTAAATATACTAGTATTTTAAATAGACTTATCCCAGATTCATCAAAATCATTGCTCGTTTCTTTGTTGACGTATATAACACCTAATACTCCAAATATATTGCTTTTTTTCTTTTAATTTACAGAATCCAATCTCAATACAGTGACCGTTGCTAAGAAACGTAACATTGTTACGACATGTCTTTATATAGAAGAATAAACTTAGAAAGAAAAAAAGTTACATCACCCTAAATTAAATTAATGTATATTTTACTCAGAACTCTATTGTACTTTCTAAGAAATAGACAGACGCTTTGGTTTCTTTCTTTCTTTTTTTTTCCTCCACTACGGATAAAATTAGCTTTCTTTTGTAACGACAATGTCTAAACAAATCCTGAGAAATTATCCATTTTTATTTAAATAAGGAATTTCTTTTATAATTTCAGTAATAAAATGTAATTTAAATTTAATTATTTCAGAAAATTATTAAATTTTAATATGCTAGTATTTTAAATAGACTTATCCCAAATTCATCAAATTCACCGCTAGTTTCTTTGTTGACGTGTATAATACCTAAATACTCCAAATATATTGTTTTTTTTTCTTTTAATTTACAGACTCCAATCTCAATACAGTGACCGTTGTTAAGAAACGCAACACTGTTAAGACATGTCTTTATATAGAAGAATAGACTTAGAAAAAAAAAAAAAAAATGTTACATCATCCTAAGTTAAATCGTTTTAATTCTGGTTTGCTCAGAACTCTATTGTATTTTCTACAAAATAGGCAGGAGCTTCGGTTTTTTTCTTTTAGTCTACCCCCCCCCCTCTCCACTTTTACTCCTTCCTCTCTATACAATTTTATTTTTATTGTGACGAGAGTGACCAATATAAACTGTGAAAGTTTTCTGTGAAAACCGGACGTGGGTCATCGGAAACAGGAAGTGGGACCGTAAATTCGTATCTCAAAAACGGCTCTAACGATTTCTTCAAATTTGCTATATAAACACTACATTAGATGTAATTTCGAATGATATAGTTTTCTAGTTCAGGGAAATTGGTAGGCGTCTTGTATAAATAGGTCAATTTCAGGTTACACAAGTGTGTTCCTTTAAAAACGGCTGTACGGATTATTTTCAAACTCGCCATTTTAACACCTTTTTAAATATTCTTCCGTATGTAATTATTGTTTCCTGGTCAATAATTGAGTATACCAAGTTTTGGTAAAAGTTGGTATCTCAAAAACGGCTCTAACAATTTTTTTGAAAATTAATACATCAATCCATTTTAGATACCCTTTTTTTATATATTATGTGGTTTTTGCAGGAAAATTAATGGCCATTCTGATTAGATAGTTCAGTTTTAGATCTCATAAATTGGTGTTTAAAAAAATAACTCTCGTAATTCTTTTTCTTATTTTTTTAACTCGTTGTGTGAATTCGGTTTTATATGTCTTTACACATGCATCAAGTTTCTCTTACTGGAGAATTCCAAAAATGCATATAATATCTCCAAAAAACACATATAATATGTAGGTAATAGCGGGTAATGAAAGTCGTGTGGTTGTTTCACACCAGATTTTTTATTTCTGTTTCCGATTATATTGCTATAATTGGGGTTGTGACATCACAATTTCACTCTTCTAAAGATTTTACATTTTTAAAAACTATCTGTATTTTACTTTCTAAATAAAAGATAATAATAAAAGATGAATTACATATTAAAGAAATAGTAATTAAAATTCTGACTTATACAGAATTTATGTTTCGATAAAAATTATAAGTTTTCAATATTGTGAGTTACACTCACTGAACTAATATGTTACAATTAGTTTATTCTTACTTAATGCCAACAAAAGAAAAAAAAATGGGGGGAGGGGAGAGAAAAAGGAAAATAAGCATTCATTTCGTCCATTTTGTGCAAAGCAAATAGGCTTCTATGTATATATATATATATATATACTAGCAGGCCACGCCCGCTTCGCTGGTCCCTATATTTAAATGAATTTTCGAAAGAATTGAATTAATATTTATTTTTTTTAGGGATGAAACGGATATCCGGTAACTATCCGGTATCCGGCTGAGTTTTAAATATCCGGCGGGGTACCGGATACGGATATCCGACAATTTCAAGCCGGATATCCGACGGATATCCGAAAGAGAAAATTCAAGCTTAAATCCCATCAGTTGAAAATTTTGCGACAATTTTTTTAATTTTTTTAGATCAGTTGAAGCTTGTAAAGGATATTTTTTTTTTTTTTTTTTTTTTTTTTAAGTTGGCTTTGGCGAAAATCGATTTTGGACTCATAAGCAAACAAATTTAGCCAAAAGTAGCTTCAGGTCTAAGAAATATAGAAGCCCTATTTTAATTTTGTGCAGAGTTAGCTAGGATTTTTTTTGCCAGAGTGATCTATAACATTTTCCTTAATCTTCCTCGTAACAATAAAAAGATCTGTTCATTGTTGTTCCTGAACAAATGATATTTATTCTCTGCAGTTGCAGTGTATATATAACTCTGTTGTCATGTCTTTTGCTAATATGTTGTTAGATTGTTTAGTAATATTGTTAGTCTTGGATGTTAAAGTTGTTAGATTGTTTCGAGAATGAGTCAAATAATGTGCATTTATTGACTAGAACCTGTTTATTTACAAACCAGTTTTCCATACACAATAAAGCTGTTGTTTTTGTGACCATATATTTATACTAGCAGAAACCTGGCATTACTTGCGCCATCTATCTATTCGATTTGGATTTTTTAAAAAACCCTCCAATTTATATAAATTTGCATTTTTAATGGAATATCCTACTAAAGCACCTGAATTTAGAATTACCTGTTGCGTTGCATAGATATATCCCAAAAAATGAAAATTACTTCAAATAAAAGTACATATTTAAATTTTCAGAAACTCTGTACTTTCACTTTCATATCGTTCATAAGAAAAAAAAAAAAAAAAAAAACAGTTATTTAAAGTTTTTGATTTTGTACTGCATTCTTTCTTATCTGTACAGAATATAAAAACATAAAATAAGTAAAAAGTATAAGTTCATTTTGAATTATTACTTTCTTCTATATTAAATAGAAGGAAGTATTGGATTCGTGAAAAAAATAAACCAAGTGTGTCACAGGGAGGGCTATTATGAAACAGGTTCATTCAATTTCTGTGCATAACGGCCAACAGGTGATGCTGCTATGTTGCAATTTTCCCGTGAATGGGGAAGTTATATCTCAGATTCATTCGTGCATAATTGCTAAAAACTTAGTATGGGAAAGGGTCATTTTTATAAAACATTATGTTGATTCAATTTTGGTGCATATTGGTCGATAGGTGGTCAGTGCCTGATTTAAGGCAGGGCATTCGGGGCACGTGCCCTGGGCCCTCACAGTAAAGGGACCCCCAAGATATTTCATCATACATTTAAAAAAAATAGTTAAAATGAAAAATTTCCATATTTTGCTATAATGATATCGTTGTTTTGTGTCTTTCGTCAATGGATGGAAGAATTACTGCACTGTTTTATACATCGGCGTGATGATCTTTCAAGGAAACTATCAACTCATTGGAAAAATTCCAATATTTTCGCTAAACGCAAATACAACTGCATACTACCAATATTTGCATTCCAAACTTTTACAGGCTAACTAATCCGTGGCACGCACCGCAATGCGGGCGACGTACGTCAATCCGATAAACAAGCCACGGATCTTGTTTAGCCGTACTCTTACCAACAAAATAAAAAGTGAAGTGAATTTTTAGACGTCGAAATCAGAAATAAGCGGTTTGTTTTGTTTATTGTAACATTAAAGTATGGGAAAAAGGGGCCCATTGAACATGAGTGCCCTGGGCCTCCATATGAGTAAATCGGTCCCTGTAGGTGGTTATATTATGTTGCAATTTACTCTGTGAATAGGAAGGCTAAATCTCAACATCTATAACATTTAAGAGATAAACAAGATAAAATAATATGAGAATAAAAATTGGCTTAATTTGGGTGTATATCGACCAACAGGTGGCGCAGCTGTTCCTCATCTTCTGTAATTCTCCGCATGGCTATATCTCAAATTTTTTTTTATTAAAATTGCACTAAACTCATTATTTAAAATCTTTATTGTAAGCTATGATTATGTTTCTTCTGCATGTTAAACAGCATGTAGCGTTGTTATATAGAGAGACATAGAACAAAGATTTGTGATGGCCATAACATACTAGTTTGAAGCTTTTAGTTTATTTTTTTTTTTTTCTTCTTTCTTTTATGATTTCTGATAAATGTCTCAAAAGAAAGTATTGGATTCATAAAAATTTTCAACTTCTGGTTTTTGATGGATTTACACATTTTAAGAAGTCCAGAACCTGGTTTGACCAATTTAAAAAAAATGTGTGTGCGTGTGCGACAAAAATTCTGTTCAACTGCACCTCCGGAACTACTGCGTACTACAATTACATATCAGTTTATGTGTAGTTGCACCATGACATAAATCAGTGCCTACCAACTTTTGGTACAAATGGCTCAACAGGTGGTGCTGCCATACTGCGATTTCTGCAACTTAGATGAAGGCTATATCTCAGAAACTACAGCACAGAATTTCATATAAATATATATGTACATGTAACTTGGCATATATTAGTGTCTATGAAATTTTGGTGCCAATCGCTCTACAGGTGGTGCTGTTATACAGTGCTTTCTGCAATTTAGGGAAGGCTATATTTTAGGTTCTATTTCATGTAACTGCACAAAACTTCATGTTGGAAAGGCAGTATGAGAAATTATGCTGGTTCAGTTTGGGTGTATGTTGGCCAGTAGGTGGCTCTGCAATACAGAAATTTCTCCCCAAAAGGGGAAGACTATATCTCTTATTCTATTGTGTATAGTTGCATAGAAAGAACTTGGTATGTGAGAGAACCAGCCATTGTGAAACACTATTGCGATTTATTTTAGGTGTATATCGGCCAACAGGTGGCAATATTGCACTACAATTTACCCAATGAATACTTAGGCTAAATTAATCCCAACTTCTATGACATATGTGCATGAAACTTAATATATAAGACAACCATTATGAATGCAAATGTTGACCTTATTTATGTGTATATCAGCCGACAGGTGGAGCTTCTATTATGATTTTTTACAAGCGTATATTTCAGCATCTGTTGATTAAAATTGCATAAACTCCTTTTGTAAAATATTTATTGTGAGAAGCTATGGTTAAACTTTTATACGATTTAAACCGTAAGTGGCGCTGTTATATAGAATTATGTAGAAGAAAGTTTTGTGATGGCCACAACATATTAGTTTTCATGTGAAAATAACCATTCAACTGTGATTATATTAGTAAAATATTTTATTTCATTTTTTTTAATAATAGTATTGTAAAAAATATGTAAATAATAAGTTTTAGTTTTATAATTCTGAACAAAACCTATCTTTTTGTGATCGTGCTTTTCCCCAAAAATTGCAAATGTAGGAATGAGTATGTTAGGCTTAAAATTTTATTCTTCATGGCAATATTGCAGAAATAAATAGAATATTAAATAAATATGTTTAAATAAATTTTATTTAAAATGTTTTTAAAAGAATAGTATATGAAATATGTTTATATTTTATTGTATTAAAATAAAGAAAAAGAAAAGAAATATACAACACAACAAAAAAACAAAACTATTGCCGGATATCCGATGGATATCCGGTCCGGATATCCGTATCCAGCAGGCAGAAGAGCTCCGGATATCCGATATCCGGCAAAATCACTATCCGTTTCATCCCTAATTTTTTTACGCCGCATTATAGACAAAAAAAAAGAAGAAGACTTAAAAAAAAAAGAAGAAGAAAGAAAGAAACTGAAATTGCTCCAAACCTCGCTTCGGGTACCCGCTGTCTACGGCAGCTCTTTTCCCGCCTACATTGCATCAGGTCTAGGTTTCCCATGCCTGAAGGAAGATCTTTTCCGGGCACTTCAATCTGGATATTTATCGACGACAGGGGGGATCTGCTACTATTTAAGAACTAAGATTTTAAAGATGACTGTATCTCAGCATCTATTAAATATTTTAGTTTTGAACCATGTATAGCCCATGTTACTTACACTATATTACGATTTGATTCCGACCAATGTAATAAAATAAATTAAAATAAAAAGTAGATTAATATATCTATACATATATATATAAATGATAGATATCGTAATAAAATTTAATCTTAAAATTTAGCAATTAATAGATACAAAACAATACCAACACAAAACAAGAACAATGAAAAATAAAACATTCAGTATTCATTTTTGTTCTTAATTATATTTCGATTTCAATAACAATAATGTAAGAATGCAATGGAATTTAAGACATAAATTTCTATTTATTTGAACAACAAACGAAAAACGAACAAAATATTCAAATTGAAATGCAAATATGAAAGAAGAACAATGAAAAACAAAACATTCAGTATTCATTTTTGTTCTTAATTATATTTCGATTTCAATAATAATAATAATAATAAAAGAATGGAATGCAATTTAAGACATAAATATATTTAAACATATTATTATAAAATCTCACCTGAGAAACTTCCGTTGCTTTCTTATCCAATACTGCAACTGAAAATTTGAAGAGCATAAAAAAAGCACATATTGCTTGACTAAAGACAACACCAAGACAACACGAAATGTGCAAATAATATGCTGTTGCCATGTCGAAAATTGAAACTGTATTTCGGTTTGCAAATTAAACCATTGAGCCAGGGAACTTCTCGATCAAACCGGAAAAAGTCGTCCGGAAGAAAATTTTCAATCGTAGTTTTGGTAATAACTGCGAATAGCACAATAATGATAACAATCTAATTTATTTCAAAAGCAATTTAAGTTAAATTGAGTTAAAATATATACCTCTGTTGAATAAATTGATTCCAAGATGCCGCGAGAAAAAATAATCGAGTCAACCAGTCAACCATTAACTCGCAACTTTTGACTCTGAACAATCGAGTAAAAATGTCCATTCCATACCTTGCGTCTTTCCATTGTAAAATATTACCGTTAACAGAAATATATATATTTTGTTTTATCAACAGTTTGGGCTGGGGGCATGCTTGAAATATTTCAGAGCCAAGAGGCCTATGACATAGGAAGATTGACATATTCAACTTCATGGTCAAATACTTCAATAATGAACGGTATTTTAGCTGAATTAAAGCTGAATGTTTTATATCTGTTTGTCATACGTTGTGTGAAATGTTTAGTGTAATATATTTTATCGAATTTTGCAATAGATGCAACGTTGTATGAATTAGAAAGGAAAATATTATCTGTGGTCTTTCAATTATTATTATTAAAAGAAATTATTATTATTTTTTTTTTCATTACAAGTTGCATTAAATTATTATGGAATTTTACTTGGTAATTTATAATTTTTATTTATTTATTTTTTCCCTATAATCTTATTCTGATAAAATCGAAACTTTTATCTGATATTTCAGAAAGAAAAAAAAAAAGAAAATTTTCAGTTAAATTCATTTCTCCATATTAGATAAAATGCAGAAAGTAAAATGCTTTAACTATTTTGATGAAAATTAAGACTATTAGTGTTTCGCTTGGTTGAAGAATTTAAGGCCAGTTCAGTCCGTATGTCTCCTAGGGGGGTGCCTTCCGTGGGGGGTCTTTCTTCGGAGTACTAGCCCGTATTTACGTGAGTTTCGGAAGAAACCACGGAAAACTCCGAACGGTTCGGGCGATGAGCGCGACATGGGCTCGAACCCGCAACCTCCCACTATTGGATTTTTTTTATTTAACCCAATGACTTATTTGCGTACTGGGTTGAGCATAAAAATTGTAATTAAGCGACTGCCATGTTAAAAATTGTGAAAAAATCCGATCACAGCGACATCTGTTGGGCTATTGATCCCTAAATGCAATCAGCACCAGTTTATGTCGGGGACCAACTAAATACCAAGTTTCGTTGAGTTTCGTTAAAAAAAAAAAAAAAAAAAAAAACTATATTTTTTTTTTCTAAAGTTTTTTTTTTTTTTTTGTTAAAAGTAAAAAAATCGATAACTTTGTTTTAAATTATCACAGATTTATGGTTTAACCATTCGTTTTAAAGATATTGACGAGACCTTTCGAAATATAACCATCTTGAAAATATGCACCCCCGCGAGGGGTACTTCCCCCCCAGGGGGGGAACCGATGTTCTCACCTGCACATACATTTTTTCCTAGTTAACTATTACTATTATCAATAACTCATATATTTTACAATCACAAGTTAAAAAAAAAAAAAGTAATAACTCTCATTGTGAACATTTATACGAAATTTTGTCCTATACTGCCATGTTAAAAATTTAGAAAAAATGCGATCACAGCGCCACCTGTTGAGCTATTGATCCCTAAATGTAATCAGCACCAAATTATGTCGGGGACCAACTAAATACCAAGTTTCGTTAAGTTTCGTTAAAAAAAAAAAAAAAAAAACTATTTTTTTTTTCTAAGTTTTTTTTTTTGTTAAAAGTAAAAAAATCGATAACTTTGTTTCAAATTGTCACAGATTTATAGTTCAACCATTCGTTTTAAAGGTATTGACGAGATCTTTCGAAAGATACCCATCTTAAAAATTTAGGAACCGGTGCCCCCACATGCACAAAATTTTTTTCGTAGTTAACTACTACTATTATCAATAATTGATATTAATTTTACAATCACAAGTTTAAAATAACGCTCATTATGTACATTTATACGAAATTTTGTCCTATGCTGCCATGTTAAAAGTTTACATAAAATGCGATCACAGCGCCATCTGCCAGGCGATTGATCCCAAAATCTAATCAGACCCTTTCCATGTCAGGGTCCAACTATACACCAAGTTTGGTTCAATTTCATTCATCGGTTCGTGAGATACGGTGTGACATACGAAATTTTGTGATCACAGCGCCACCTGCTGGACGATTGATCCCCAGATCTAATCAGCACCATGCCCCGTCAGGTTCGAACTATATACCAAGTTTGGTTGAATTTCATTCATTAGTTCGTGAGATACGGTGAAAAATACGAAAATTTGTCCTATACTGCCATGTTAAAAATTTACATAAAATGCGATCACAGCGCCACCTGATGGGCTATTGATCCCAAAATCTAATCAGCACAATGCCCCGCCAGGGTCCAACTATATACCAAGTTTGGTTGAATTTCATTCATTGGTTCGTGAGATACGGTGAAAACACTAAACCACAGACAGACACACAGACAGACATTTTTTAAAAACTATCAATTCGTGTTCAGGACATCCCAAAACGTGTAGATCCGTCAAAAAACGGAGGTCGAAAATTTTCGCGAATCCAATACTTTCCCTATATTACATATAGAAGAAAGTAAAAAGAGGAGAAGCATTGAAAGTTACAAATACTTCAATTACGAATAATAATAATAATAATAAATAATAATGACATGTTATTTTTTTAATATTCTTATTTTTGAACATAATAAGAAACAAAGCTAAGTTACGGTTTAATATTAACAAGACCTAAATCACAACCCCTGTCATACTAAAATACTTTGTATGTGCACGGCAATAGAACAGACTTTTCAAACTCTAAAACCTAAAAATACTTTAATTGAAAAAAATATCAGCAAAAAAATTGAAATTTAAGAAATAAAATAGTATATTGATTTCAAAATATTTATATTCATAATCTAAATATTTTGTATCGTGACTGAAATTTGGAATTTTCTTTGAAAAAGGAAAACATAGAATAAATTTTTATATTCAACTATAATATTAAAAAGGAAAGAATTTTGTTTATAAATTTTATCCTTCATATATATATTGCCCTTCTCATTCATACATTCATTAGTATGATAGATAGTCCCTAATTAGACGAAAAATAAACAGATGAAAAAAAATTGCCACAACACACAAAAGCCAATTTGGTCAGTATTATATATATATATATATATATATATGCGCACATTTTAAACTACAAGTATGAATATTGGCAAAAGCATTTGTTAATTACTCTCTGTACATTTGTTTTTATTAAGATATCAAAAAAATAAAACTGCTGTACAAATAAATAGGAAAAAGAATTCAAAGCTATACACAAATAAACTTTTATTGACAAAAACAACATTACAAAATATCAGACAAATTTAGTAATTTTTAATTTGATTGGTTAATCAATTATTATTTCTGATTTCTATGTTCCTTCTCTCATTTGTCTATTATTCAATCAGATAATATGTTTAATTACACAGGCATACAAAAATGAAGTTTACAAAATTTGATTTGATGATTTCAGCTGACCTTTATGTTTTTTGATATGCTGAAACCGAAAATGCAGCCCATCTTTCTCTATCACGTATTGATTTTTGTCAATACAGGGTGTTTACCGACACGATTTCTTATATATACCAACTTAACAATCGGTTTGTTGGTTGGTTGAAATGGTTTAAGTCGCACTAGGGCTTCACAATTTCAACAATAGGCCTCTATGATTAATTAATCATGGAGAAATACTATAAAACTTATTATATAATTATATTGGTGGAAGAGTAATGGAAGAAATTGTACCCTGTTTTGACAAAAATCTATACGTGATAGAGACAAACTGGCTTCACTTTCGGTTTCAGAAAACCAAAAAACATAAATATCAGCCAAAATTATAAAATCAAAATTTTACATGTCGGCCTGTGTTATCTCCCGTGGATAATTTTTAAGTTTAACATCAAATGAGTTTTCAGATACATTTTTCGATGCTGTAACATATTTTATATTGGTATTTGACAAATGAATTTATCGTTTTCTTGCTTTCAGTTGTATTTCTTTCATTATTTACATATACTATATATACATAAATATACACACACAAATAAATATATGATGTAAAATAAGGGCATGACAAGGTACTATAAAAACTGAAAAATAAATAAATAAATAAAAATAAATTGGAAATTAAAAGCCAAATTGCATTTTCTGCATTAAATTTGTTGCATTCATTTTCTTATTTAATCAAATAAATTATCACATTTTTCTAATTAAAAAATCAATAACAATGAACGTATTTGCATTTGCAAAACAAAGATATCAAAGGGTAGTATTTAAACTCAGGAAAGTAAAATAAACAAGAACCGAAAACTGAAAACTATGTACACTCTAGGAACAAAATAAAAACATTCTCTATAATAATAGCCATATTTTTTCAGCGGTTACGCTGAGAACTAACATTATAGTTGCAATAAAACATCGAAATAAATACAGTAAAATTTTACCCATGGCCTTCAAAAAACAAAAAGGTTAATTTGACAGAAAACAAATACCATCACTTTTGCAACATTGTATTGAGAAAATAGAAAACAAACCTTTATCCATAATTAGAAATAAATAATAAGAAAAGTAAATTAAGAATTTATTTCATGGTTTAGTTTAAATTAACCGAATTTACTTTTTTTTTTTTTTTTTTTTCAGGAACAGCTTTAGTATAAGATCTCCTTGACGAATTCGGCTAGTCACGCATAATCATTATAAATAAATCACATAATATCGCAAAAAATTAATAAAACGAAAACAATTATCACGTAATTTTTTCTAAACTGCTCGAAACAGCTTATCTTTTACTTCATTAATGATCATTTGAAACATATTTTATAAAGAAAACTAACTTTTTTCCTCTTTTTTTAATGAATACATTATTGTTATTGTTATTGTTACTATTATTTATAAAACATTTGTTATCTTACAAACTGTTCGTCAGTCATAACCTACTTTATTTTCGCGGCAGACATTTTAGACTATGTGAGTATTGAAAATATAAATAAATTTTTAAATGGCGTAAAATTAGTGAAATAAAAACAATAGTCATATAAATTATCTATTTCCAACGTATCTAAGTCATGATTAAAAAACAAAAACATATTAAATAAAATAAATGAATAATAATGTAATACGCCAAAACATCGACAAAAAAAAAAAAAAAAAAAAAAAAATCAAAAGTACGGGCTATGAAAGCTCCTATCTGTTGATGTGAGATTTCATAGCAGCTTCAAGCTTTTTGAAGTGAAAACTTCTTTAGGCGCATTGAGCACTTTTTGGGTGAACAAAAATCATGGAACTCGCGTCATCGTCAGGGAACACTTTGAAATTCTGCAGGCGTTCGTTGCCGTTATATATATATATATATGTTTGTATGTATTATCATTACTATTATTATTATTTTATTTTTATTTTTCGCGTGTAAATGAATTTATGCCAAGAACAAAATAAATTAATTAAATTAATTAATAAACTCATAAGTTCATTTATTTATTTATTTATTTTTATATTTTTAATTAAATATTTAATAATTCTAAAACTATTACAGGGATTTTATGTAATGTCTTTTAATTAATTGAAATAATTTTATTTAAATGCTCAATTCTGAGTCCTTGAGTTATTTCGCATCTTTTTGCGTTCAGATTTCATAAAGAGGTAGTCGGAGACACAAACATTTTTTTTTTTTTTTTTTTTTTTTTTTTTGTAATATATATATAAAAAATATTAGATTTTTAAGCAAAGCGTACTCTCTCTCTCTCTTTTTTTTTTCTTTAATGCATTTGGACTCTGAAAAAGAAAAATTCTGTGTGGCCCCAGAAAGTATGTTTTAACGACACCATTATCCCCTTTCCCCTTTCCCCTTTCGACATGAACGATATCATCAATCAATCTTAATGACTTCCCGTAAGTTTCGTGGGGCGTTTCCGATGGGAGGCGAAGAAATATGCTGAAATTGAGGTTTTTCAATTTAAAAATTAAAGTTTCTTATATTCTCATTAATAGAGATTTAAATAAAACAATTTATAAAAACATTAATAAAAAGCTTGGTTTTCTTGAGAAAGCGACACGCTATACAATTTCAGATATTGCAATTTGTTGATAAGTTAGAGGCTAGTAAAGCAACACAAGTGTATTTTTCGCATTTTACAGCTTAAAAATAAAGGGTTAAAAATTAAATATAACAGTTTTTGTTTCACGGGTCTTCAGTGTATGGTTGTGAATTTTCTGATTGTGAAAACAGAATTAAAAAAATTCATTAGGTAATGTGTAATTCTATAAACAAATTTCGCCATAGAATAACACAGGCTTTGGATGACCTTGACGATCCGTGATGCACCCCCTTAATAACTGGCTACTTTTCTTTCTTGGTTATCTTTAAAAAAAATTTCCCTCACAATGTTTGATAAAAACTCCCCCTCCCCCCCCCCCAGTACCAATGATACTGAATACCAGGATGTGAGGGGTGTTAGCACCTGCCACAAAAGAAAAATAATTGTTTTTAGACTATTCAAAAGGGGGGGGGGGTGAGAAGGGTGCCAAATCATCATCTCTAATAAATTTCTTTGTCTCAGACATTATGGTATAGATTTTTGCAAATTCTTTGGTGAAATAAACAATGATTTCAGTAATAATAAATTTTAATCAGATAAAAAAAAGGCCTTTTTTTTTTCAACCACTTAAACAGGGTTGGTTAAGTTAATATTAAAAAATCTGTTGTGTAACAATCACATGACTTTCATTAACCACTATTACACATATTATATGCACTTTTTGGAGGTAATGAGGTCAGAAGACATAAAACTAACCTAGCAAATTAGAACCTAACAATTATCCTCTAAGAGAAAACTGATACATATGTAAAAACATATAATTCACAAAAAATAATAAAAGAAAGAGAAAAGAAAAATCTGTAGAGCCATTTTTTGAAGCACCCATTTTCAAGATCTTAAACTGAGCTACCTAATCAGAATGACATGTTAGGATATCTGAAAAGCAGGGTGGCTAGCATTTAAACTTTTCTAAATTCCCTGACTATTTTTCAAGATTTCCCCCAGCTTTTCCCTGATTCTTACTGTTTATTCCCCATGACAATTTCCCAACATCAGTAAGAAATTTAGTGATTTATAATAGCATTAACAATTTTAATGATTAATATAGCTAATTTTCACAAAATTTGTCAAAATTCCCTGACTTTAAACGAAATTTCCAGCAGACTACTTCCTGATTCTTTGATTTTCCTTGACTGTTAGCAACCCTGAAAAGGGTTTTATGTAGCAGTTTTAAAGAAAATTGTTAGAACTGTTTTTTGAGATACCAAAGTTTACCAAAACTTGGCAAATTCAATTGTTCACCAGAAAACAACAAATGTATATATAAGGATATTTAAAAAGGAGTTATTATACTGAGTTAAAAAAAAAAAAAAAAAAAAAAAAAAAAAAAAAAATCTGTACAGCATACCTGCCAACTTCTCGCTGGAAGAATCAAGAAGATTGAACTCAAAAAACAGGAAAATTCCGTTAAAATCAAGATTTTTTTTTCCCCATACTGTAAGCAAAACTGAAATAACCATTTTTTACTAACCCGAAACGGAAAACTGTATTTATTAGGAAAAATGAAAAAAACAAAAAAAAATGTAAAGAATTGATTTTACCAAGATAAGCATATTATAATAGTACAGTAAGGATTTTTATGTTTGAATTCTTTAGAAGAGCAAATTCTATTGTATATACATCAGAAAATGACTATTTATATATTTCTCCTTCTTAGCACTATTCATTTTTTAAATGAAGTCAAATAAAAGTATACTAATATTCATGAAGGTTAGCAAGTATACAATCTCAATCTGCAATAAGTTTGCTCTCATAAGAGTAAACACATGAATTAATCTAAGTCGCAGATTCGTACTCTCTCAGCTTTATCAGAGATTGTCTGTTTTGTTCTCTAAAAGACAAGGTTATGTTATATTCCGTATGATGTTACGATCTGCTTTGCAAAAGCCATTTTAAGATGCGATTAGTATTTTGGAGCAAATTTAACCTCATTATGCTACTTCAATTAAAACTGGAAATTTACATGCATAAATAAGATTTTTGTAGATTTAAAAATATACATACTTTATCTTTCGTTGAAGGTTAAAACAGAATACATGAAAAAAAATCTCAAAATCAGAAAGATTTCATTTTCTGGCAAGAAGCAAGAAGAAAATACAACTAGTATGTTGTGGCCACCACAAGACTTTCTTCTATATTTTCCTATACATATTCAATCAGTAACAATAAAAAAAAAAAAAAAAAATGATTTTTTTTTCTAATTTTTTTTTTTTTTTTTTTTTTTGTAAAAATTAATACATATTCAATCACTAACAATATTTAAAAAAGTTTAAGTTTTTAAGTTTTAAGTAAATTTTAAGTTTTTTTTTACTTTCTTCTATCTGTATATATATATAAATTACGTGTCACGATGTTTGTCCGGGGTAAACTCCTAAACTAAGGAACCGATTTTAATGAAATTTTGCACACTGTGTGCAGTTTGGTCCAACTTGAGAGATAGGATAGTTTTTATCTCAATTTATTGTCACAATATTGTTTTATTGCAATTATTTGTTAATTATAGACCTTTATTAAAGTTGCTCCAAAATATCTGTGAGTTCCATTAATTTAATTGTTGCCAAAAAAAAAAAAAAAAAAATACGAGTTAATTTTTATTCGACATAAAAATAAATACATTTAATCAAACGTGAACGTTAAAAAATTATAAAAAGTTAAATTATGCATCTCACGAAAATTGACGTCATAATCAATTTAAAGATTTTATACACATTGATAAAGTGCTAATGTAGTTCTATCATAGATATAGTAATATATATAGATCTCTCATCCCCATGTTATCGTACAAAGATTTTTGATGCCGAAAAAAAAAAATAAATAAAAAAAAAAAAAATAAAAGCTTTGGAAACAGCCATTAAGTGGTATTGAAAAAAAAAAAAAGAAAAGAAAAGAAAAGAAAGAAAGAAATATGAATTTGAAACTGTATCTGGAGTCTTCCATTCCCCTTTAGCAAATAAATTATTCATAAATTTTATTTGCTAAAATATTAGTATGTATTCCCGTGTGTATTCACTCGGGGAAAGACGGCCATATTTTGGTAAAAATGTCGTCTTTTCCCAAATGAAAAGGAATAACTTTTTTCTCCCCAATGATCACTCTATTCTATATATGCTATTACTATATCTATGAGTTCTATACGCAAGCGAAGTGTGACTCACTGACCGTCTGTGCAGCCAAGAAAAAGATTTCCTATGTTAATTGCCCACTAGATTTTTTGTAAGAAATTATTAAAAATCGAGGAAATTTATTTCCCGATTTTAATCCTTATATTTGGGTATAGATATGTATTAGTTATCGCTGGTGTTAGATTGAATTAATTTGCTGTCAAATTGACAAAATTTTAATTTTAAATTTCAAAACTCTGTCGCCCTTGGCGTTTTTTTTTTTTATTATTATTATTATTTGGCGATCAAAAGCGTAACACGAAAATATACACACACAGAAAAATAAATTGGTCGTCTTTTCCCAAATGAAAAGGAATAACTTTTTTCTCCCCAATGATCACTCTATTCTATATATGCTATTACTATATCTATGAGTTCTATACGCAAGCGAAGTGTGACTCACTGACCGTCTGTGCAGCCAAGAAAAAGATTTTCTATGTTAATTGCCCACTAGATTTTTTGTAAGAAATTATTAAAAATCGAGGAAATTTATTTCCTGATTTTAATCCTTATATTTGGGTATAGATATGTATTAGTTATCGCGGGTGTTAGATTGAATTAATTTGCTGTCAAATTGACAAAATTTTAATTTTAAATTTCAAAACTCTGTCGCCCTTGGCGTTTTTTTATTATTATTATTATTATTTGGCGATCAAAAGCGTAACACGAAAATATACCATGCCAGATGTATGCATTGTACGAAATGTAATATGTATTATTCATTGTACGTATGTATGACATGTAATATGTATTGTACGAAATATTGTTTCATATTATTCATTACTGTTTTAATATAAGTTGTTAAAATAACCATGATTTTCGAAAGGAATTAAATATTTTCGCCAGATAATTTGGCGATATTCTTTTTTTTTTTCGCCAAGGATGACAGAAATGAAATCTATTCCGCTGCAAAATATTAGTATCTCACATCAGATATTTTATTTAGACATTTGAAAACAAATTTGACTTCAAACTATGATAGAATATTTATCATTTTCCTTTTAATTATATTATTAGTATATTAAAATTTAAAAGCATGGTATATAAAAAGTTTCTTTTTTTTTTTTTTATCTTATAATTATTCTTATCTTAAGCCTCCTCAATGTTTCCCATCTTTATTAACTTGAATTTACTGTTAAAATTTTAACATACTCAAAAACTTCTCATCACTTCGTTAAAATACACTAAACTTTTCCAAACTCTTTTTCTATTTAAAATGATACATGTATTTACTTTAAATGTCCAATATTTCATAAGATTTCCAATTTTAAAGTTTTAAAATATTTATCAAATTTACTTATTTTTAAGGTTTAGCCTTATTGTTTTCCTTTTTATAACTACAGCTGTTGCCCTCTTTAAAATATTTAAAATGATGAGGTCATTTTATAGTAAAATTATCCATTATATAATGGTAGCATATATTATATTTCACTCCTCCATAAAAATTGATTTTAAAATCGTCTGTTTCTTTTATACTTTTATTTTAATAGAATTTTAATAGAATTTAATTTATATATTAGTCACTTTAGCAATTTTATCCAAAGTAGCATTAGAAATAATATATATCACTTCTCCATTAAAATTTATATGGACCCTACAATAAAATTAATTTGTGCTTAATATCAACACTACGAAAATTTTTATCAATCGCTTCCAAATTTTGACCTAAGTTTCAAATCTCAACCCTGTGGGTTTTTACATCGGCTACAACGTTTTCGTCTTTGTTCGTAAATAATAATTTGACTGTACTAAATAGTTTACAGCCGTATAATTCAACGTATAACTTAGTCACAGCAACGCGTGGCCGGGTCTGCTAGTATGTAATATAGAGAAAGTATTGGATTCGCGAAAATTTTCGACCTCCGTTTTTTGACGAATCTAGACGTTTTGGGATATCCTGAACACGAATTGATAGTTTTTAGAAAATGTCTGTCTGTCTGTCTGTGTGTCTGTCTGTATCATTTTTTTGTGGACGCTGTATCTCACGAACCAATGAATGAAATTTAACCAAACTTGGTATTAAGTTGCACCCTGACATGATCTGGAGGCCAGATGATTTGGGGATCAATAGCTCAACAGGTGGCGTTGTAATCGCATTTTATGCAAATTTTTAACATGGCAGCTTAGGACAAAATTCCGTATAAATGGGCATAATGAGAGTTATTTTAAACTTGTGATTGTAAAATTAATATGAATTATTGATAATAGTAGTAGTTAACTAGGAAAAAAATTGTGCATGGGGGGGGGCATCGGTTACCCCATGGGGGGGAAGTACCCCCCCGGGGGGGTTAGATTTTGAAGATGGGTATCATTCGAAAGATCTCGTCAATACCTTTAAAACGAATGGTTGAACCATAAATCTGTGATAATTTAAAACAAAGTTATCGATTTTTTTTAATTTTAACAAAAAAAGCTTAAAAAAAAATCGCATATATATTTTTTTACTTTCCGAACACTATAGTGAGGAAAGTATTGTAATCATGTCAAAAATTCGAATTCGAGATTTTGATGTTTCTATACGTTTCGAGGTCCAACGAGTCCGTTTTCACTATTTTTATGATGATGTATGTATGTGTGTGTGTATGTATGTGTGTATGTATGTGTGTGTGTATGTGTGTGTGTATGTGTATATGTCTGTGAGTGAACACGCTAGCGTCTAAACGCTTTGTTCGAATAAGCTGAAAGTTGATACGTATATTGTAAGTCACCATAGTACGAACCCTATAGATTTTGGTGAATCTAGCACTTATAGTTTTTTTACAGGGACACAAAGAAAAATTCTTTATCATTATGGCCAAGGGACCAAAATCTTAAAAGTGCGATAGCATCTAAACGCCTTATTCAATTGAGCAAAAACTTTATACACATATTATAGGTCACAGATACTCAATCTGCATATATTTTGGAGAATCTAGCACTTATAGTTTTTTTACAGGGACACAAAGAAAAATTCTTTGCCAAATTTTTAAAAGTGTGATAGCGTCTAAACGCCTTATTAATCTCAGCAAAGAATTTGTACACATGTTATAGGTCACATTTGAACCAACTGTATAGATTTTGGTGAATATAGCACTTGCAGTTTTTTTACAGGGACACAAAGAAAAATTCTTTATCTTTATGGCCTATGAGACCAGCGATAGCATCTAAACGCCTTATTCAATTGAGCTGAAAATTTGTATAAATATTATAAATCACTGTTGCACTAACTATAAGCATTTTGGTGAATCTAGCATTTATAGATTTTTACAGGGACACAACGAAAAATTCTTTATCATTATGGTCTAAGGGCTCAAAGTTCAGTAGCGTTAAATAAAACCTCGTGTGATATGTGGAGAAAATTACTCAAACACACTGTTATGGTTTTCTCTTTTTTGTTTGTTTAGCAACTCCTCTTTCTTTATTTTATCTACAAAACTGTTAGTTACTCAATGTTCGGAAAGTCGAGTGGAGTCACTCCAGATTTTTTTTTTTAACGAAATTTTACCAAACTTGGTATTTAGTTAGTCCCCGACATAAACTGGTGCTGATTATATTTGGGGATCAATAGCTCAACAGGAGGCGCTGTGATAGCATTTTATCTAAATTTTTAACATGGCAGTATAGGACAAAAATTCGTATAAATGTGCATAATAAGAGTTATTTTACACTTGTGATTGTAAAATTAATATGAATTATTGATAATAGTAGTACGTAACTAGGAAAAAATTTTGTGCATGGGGGGAAGTACCCCCCCCCCCCCCGGGAGGGTTAAATTTTGAAGATGGGTATCATTCGAAAGATCTCGTCAATACCTTTAAAACGAATGGTTGAACTATAAATCTGTGATAATTTAAAACAAAGTTATCGATTTTTTTTACTTTTAACCAAAAAAAAAAAAAAAAAAAACAGAAAAAAATTCGATCTTTTTTTTTTTTTTTTTTTTTTTTAATATTGTTAGTGATTGAATATGTATTAATTTTTACAAAAAAAAAAAAAAAAAAATAATAATAAAAATATTAGAAAAAAAAAAATCATTTTTTTTTTTTTTATTGTTACTGATTGAATATGTATAGGAAAATATAGAAGAAAGTCTTGTGGTGGCCACAACATACTAGTTTTTTTTTGCTTAAAAGTAAAAAAAATCGATAACTTTGTTTTAAATTATCACAGATTTATAGTTCAACCATTCGTTTTAAAGGTATTGACGAGATCTTTCGAATGATACCCATCTTCAAAATTTACCCCCCACGGGGAGTTACTTCCCCCCCCAGGGGGGAAGCGATGACCCCCATGCACAAAATTTTTTCCTAGTTACGTACTACTATTATCAATAATTCATATTAATTTTACAATCACAAGTGTAAAATAACTCTTATTATGCACATTTATACGAATTTTTGTCCTATACTGCCATGTTAAAAATTTAGATAAAATGCTATCACAGCGCCTCCTGTTGAGCTATTGATCCCCAAATATAATCAGCACCAGTTTATGTCGGGGACCAACTAAATACCAAGTTTGGTAAAATTTCGTTAAAAAAAAAAAAAAAAAAAAATGATTTTTTTTTCTAAGTTTTTTTTTGTTAAAAGTAAAAAAAATCGATAACTTTGTTTTAAATTATCACAGATTTATGGTTCAACCATTCGTTTTAAAGGTATTGACGAGATTTTTCGAATGATACCCATCTTCAAAATTTAACCCCCCCGGGGGGTACTTCCTCCCCATGCACACATTTTTTTTCTTAGTTAACTACTACTATTATCAATAATTCATATTAATTTTACAATCACAAGTTTAAAATAACTCTCATTATGCCCATTTATACGGAATTTTGTCCTATGCTGCCATGTTAAAAATTTGCATAAAATGAGATTACAGCGCCACCTGTTGAGCTATTGATCCCCAAATCATCTGGCCTCCAGATCATGTCAGGGTGCAACTTAATACCAAGTTTGGTTATATTTCATTCATTGGTTCGTGAGATACAGCGTCCACAAAAAAAATGATACAGAGAGACACACAGACAGACAGACATTTTCTAAAAACTACCAATTCGTGTTCAGGACATCCCAAAACGTGTAGATCCGTCAAAAAACGGAGGTCGAAAATTTTCGCGAATCCAATACTTTCTCTATATTACATATAAAAGAAAGTAAAAATCAAGACGACTTGGCAGCTATGGTACAGCCGTTTTCATAGGAAAGCCCAAAGCTGTCTGTGTTGGCAATCGAAGAGCCTTGGTACTTTAAGTCTAGCCGGAAAGCCTCATGGGTTACGGAAAAAGACTGTGAAGCTGTCTTTCCTAAATTTACAAACAATTGCATCTTATTTTTAACACTTGGCTCAATCCAAAATTGCACGCGGAACACAAAGTAATAAAATCTGTTCAAAAATTTACTTTTGAAACAATAAAATTAGCAATTACACAAAGAAAAATGGAATATATCCAAGTGCTTTTTTTTTTTTGTCGCTTAGTGTACTGTTATCACAAAATCGAGTAAGTATCTTAAAAAGTAAGCAGGGATGTATGTGTCAGCAAAATGGGATATCAGGTTCATACAATTTTGTATTCTAATTTATGAAAGTATTTATAGCATCTTTGTGAAAGTTTGTTTTGTCTCTGGGCAAAATTAACACATTTGCATCGGCTAATGAAAATTCTTGTCTGATATAAAAAAATAAAAAAAAAATAGCCCTGCTCTTCTAAAACAATATTTTAAATTAAAAATGGCCTTTGCATAGTCATGTTAAACCCTTTAAATGCCGCTAGCGAAATATTGCATCATATGCTGAAGGTAAAATTTTATTGATTTAAACACAAATATATAAAATTATTTTAAAAATATACCAATTTAGAGTTATGCTAAAAGGCATAGTTTACTATTCAAAATAGAAAAATACCCCAATAACAATATGTTAAGATATTTTACAGATGTTAGGAGGGTGGGATCACTTTTTTTTTGTCATGGTATGTAGAACATACAGTAAGGTCCATGCAGAATTTTTACTTTTGCTTTTAATGTCTTCGAAATCTAAGATCCGTTCTTGGATAATGCAATTTTTGACTGTTATAAAAATTCAAATTTCATAATCATGAAAAACGGCAGTTTTTCGAGTGACGCAAGCGGAAGGACGAACTGAACGCTGCGAACTCATATATACGGCTAGTTTGGCATCAAAGAGATATGTAAAAGCCGACGCTTAATATCTCAGAAAATATGCTATATTTTGTTCTGATCTTTTCAAAATAGTCTTTTATCTCCGGTCTTAATCTATTCTGAAAATTTTACGTTTTTTTTCATTCAAAGCATTTAAGTGAAAAAATATTTATGGCGCATGCGCAGGCGTTTTTTACACACAATTTAAACACTAATCATAATTTTGAAAATTTCTATAGATATAATTTCAAATTGGGTGAAGACCTAAGTTTCTGCCAAGCGCCGTTGAATTCCGTCCAGCCGTTCTCGAGTGATGCCCGGACAAACGTGTTTTAGTATTTTACCCCCTAGGGGGGGGGAACGGGGAGGAATTTCTGAAAAGTTGATAGATATAATTTTAAGTTGGGTGAAGACCTAAATTCCTGCCAAGCGTCGTTGAATTCCGTCCAGCCGTTCTCATGTGATGCCCGGACAAAAAAAGCGACATTCGGACACGATGACACACACACAGACACACACACACACACAGGCAAAATTTTCTGAAGTCATTTTCGGCTTTCATGGGGTGTGAAACGTGAAGATATCGCAAAATTTTTCGATTCCGACAAATTTACAGACAAAAGTCTGATTTTATTAATATAGACTAGTATCGCCCAGTGGTCGAAACTCGACCATTTTTTTTTTTTTGCAAAGCGAGGCAAAGCAAAATTATTGCCTTGTCCTAAACGGAATGCAATTGCAACACAGCTGCGGCAATTGTTTGCCGATATTCACTCTAACTGAATCAGCAGAGTTTTACTTAATATAACTATTTCTCTCTGTAGATGTTAGCCTTTCCTGAAATGAGAGAAAATCGCAACGTGAAAACGCCCCTTGTTGTGTGATACAGCCCAGAAGCTAATAGGAACCATGTCAAACCAAGGCCCAACCAAGTATCAAATTCTGTTAAATTAATTCGATTGGTTCATAAAGTACAGTTTTTGAACAAAAAAAAGAAAAAAAAAAAAAAAGATATTTTTCAAAAATGATCGAATTGAGTTCGGGAAATTTCAAAACGTGTAACTTTATCGAAAACCGAAAATCTAAAACTTTTCTGAATCTTATATTTTCTACTTATATATGCAGAGGAAAGAATAATAAATCCACTTTTTAAAAAATAAAAATAAGTAGTCAATTTCACTTAATTAAAATGCAAGGAAATCTCAAAACTTGTAATTTCATCGAAAACCGGAAATCAAAAGTTTTTATGTATCTTCTACTTGCTTCTTCTACCCACAAAGGCTAGCAATAAAGACACTTTTTTAAAAAATAAGTAGCAAATTTCAGTTAATTGAAACGTAAAGAAAGCTCAAAACATGTAAATTCAGCAAAAAACGGAAATCGGAATTTTTTCCGTATCGTCTACTTATACATGGAGCAGTTAGTAACAAATCCATTTTCCTTTTATTTAGTATATTAGTTAAATATTTATTGCTTAAATATCACCCTTTGAAATGAAATGTTTATGTTTACATTCGAAACTGGAAGTTTGCCATTTTTTTTTTTTTTTTCATGTGATTTTAAATTAAAATTTTATCAATTTTACAGAAAAAATAACTCAATCAAACACATGTAGACAGTAACTTATATATAACTATACCCAAATATCGGAATTAAAATCGGCAGATAATTTCCGTTATTTTTTAATAATTTTTTACAAAAAATTCAATGGACAATTAACATAGAAAATCTTTTACATGGCTCCATGGACAGACAGTGACGTCATCACTTCGCTTGCGTATAGTGATGATACATTATACAAATTACTGTGTCTATGGTTTTATTTGAGCTTTATGAAATTGCCAGATTTAACAACTTTCTACTTTTAGGTATTTTTTAATGTGAAGGAATACGTGTATAAAAGGGAAAAATGGGGGAAAATGCATAAAAAATAAATGTATTTTTAAATACCTTCTTGACATCGTAAGAAAATAATATTTGTATTCGCACCTTCCGGCTAACCATACCTTTCGAATGATACCATTTTCAACCCTCTACTCCCATAATTAATATGTTAAAAAGGGACAACAAATTTTATGCTTGCCTATTAATATATAGACTAGTATCGCCCAGTGGTCGAAACTCGACCATTTTTTTTTCTTTTTTTTTTTTTTTTGCACAGCTAGGGAAAGCAAAGTTGCCTTGTCCTAAACGGAATGCAAACAGCTGCGGCAATTGTTTGCCGATATTCACTCTAACTGAATCAGCAGAGTTTTACTTAATATAACTATTTCTCTCTGTACATGTTAGCCTTTCCTGAAAGGAGAGAAAATCGCAACGTGAAAACGCCCCTCGTTGGGTGATACAGGCCAAAAGCTAATCGGTACCATGTCAAACCAAGGTCCAACCAAGTGCCAAATTCTGTTAAATAAATTCGATTGGTTCATAAAGTACAGTTTTTGAAAAAAAAAACAAAGAAAAAAAGAAAAAAAAAAAAAGGTATTTTTCAAAAATGATCGAATTGAGTTCGGGAAATTTCAAAACGTGTAACTTTATCGAAAACCGAAAATCTAAAACTTTTCTGAATCTTATATTTTCTACTTATATATGCAGAGGAAAGAATAATAACTCCACTTCTTAAAAAATAAAAATAAGTAGTCAATTTCACTTAATTAAAATGCAAGGAAATCTCAAAACGTGTAAATTCATCGAAAACCGGAAATCAAAAGTTTTTACGTATCTTCTACTTGCTTCTTATACCCACAAAAGCTAGCAATAAAGACACTTTTTTAAGCTAGTATGCTGTGGACACCACAAGACTTTCTTCTATATTTTCCTATACAAATTCACACATAACAATATTTAAAAAAAACAATATTAAAAAAAAAAAAAAAAAAAACGATTTTTTTTTCAAAGTTTTTTTTCGTAAAAAAAAAAAAAAAAAAAAAAAAAATCAATAACTTTGCTTTAAATTATCACATATTTATAGTTCAACCATTCGTTTTAAAGATATTGACGAGACCTTTCAAAAGATACCCATCTTGAAAATTTACCCCCCCCCCGGGGGGTACATTCCCCTGGGGGAGAGGGAAGCGATGACCGAGATTTTTTTCCTAATTAACTACTACTATTATCAATAATTCATATTAATTTCACAATCACAGGTTAAGAATAACTCCCATTATGTACATTTATATGAAATTTTGTCCTATATACTGCCATGTTAAAAATTTAGAAAAAATACGATCACAGCACCACCTGTTGAGTGATTGATCCCCAAATCTAATCAGCCCCAGTTTATGTCAGGGGCCAACTAAATACCAAGTCTGGTTAAATTTCGTTAAAAAAAAAAAAAAATTAATAATAATAATAATAATAATAATACGATTTTTTTTTCTAAGTTACTTTTTGTTAAAAGTAAAAAAAATCGATAACTTTGTTTTAAATTATCACAGATTTATAGTTCAACCATTCGTTTTAAAGGTATTGACGAGACCTTTCGAAAGATGCCCATCTTGAAAATTTACTCCCCTCGAGGGGGGACTTCCCCCCCAGGGGGGTTCACGAGGCTTCTACGCATACAAAATTTTTTCCCCAGTTGAGTACCTCTATTATAAATAATTCTTGTAAATTTCATAATGATTACTAAAAAATAATTATCTTTATGCACATTTATACAAAATTTTGTCCTATATCACCATGTTAAAAATTTAGAAAAAGCGGGATGGCAACGCAACCTGTAAGACAATTTTTACCAAAAGTTGATAGGCACTAATTTATGTCAAGGTGCAACTACATACTAATTTGTATGAAATTCCGTGTAGTAGTTCCTGAGATACAGTTGCCACAAAATTTTGTCACACACACACACACAGACAGACTGACAGACAGACAGACAGACAGACATTTTCTAAAAAGGGTCAAATCGTGTTCTACAGCTCTCAAAACGTGTAAATCTATCAAAAACCCGAGGTCGAAAATTTTTACGAATCCAATACTTTATATTACATATAGAAGAAAGTAAAAATAAGTAGCCAATTTCAGTTAATTGAAACGCAAAGAAAGCTCAAAACATGTAAATTCAGCAAAAAACCTCTTCCGTTGCAACATATTAGTATCTTATATCAGATACTTTATTTAGACATTTAAAAACAAATTTAACTTCAAATTATGATAGAATATTTACCATTTTCCTTTTATTTAGTATATTAATTGAATATTTATTGTTTAAATATCACCCATTCAAATGAAATGTTTATGTTTACATTCGAAACTGGAAGTTTGCCATTTTTTTTCTGGAGTTTTGTGATTTTAAATTAAAATTTTATCAATTTTACAGAAAAAATAACTCAATCGAATACATGTAGACAGCAGACAGTAACTTATATATAACCCAAATATCCGAATTAAATTCGGCAGATAATTTCCGTTATTTTTCAATATTTTTTTTACAAAAAATCCAATGGACGATTAACGTAGAAAATCTTTTTCATGGCTCCATGGACAGAAAGTGACGTCATCACTTCGCTTGCGTATACTGATGCTACAAATTACTGTGTCTATGGTTTTATTTAAGCTTTATTAAATTGCCAGATTTAACAACTTTCTACTTTTAGGTATTTTTTTATGTAAAGGAATACGTGTATAAAAGGGAAAAATGGGGGAAAATGCATATAAAATAAATGTATTTTTAAATACCTTCTTGACATCGTAAGAAAATAATATTTGTATTCACACCTTCCGGCTAACCATACCTTTCGAATGATACCATTTTCAACCCTCTACTCCCATAATTAATATGTTAAAAAGGGACAACAAATTTTATGCTTGCCTATTAATATATAGATATCCCAATACGGAGATTAAAATCGGGAAACATTTTTTCGTAAATTTTAATAATTTTTTACAATCCAATGGATAATTAACATAGAACTTTTTTTCTTTTTTTTGCCCCACTGACGGTTAGTGACGTCACACTTCGCTTGCGTATAGCTATGATTCAACGATTCAACAGAAAATTTAAAAACATGGTATATGAAAAGTTTTTTTATATAATAATTATTTATCATCAACTCACTTTTTTATAAACAGTATAACACTAAGACCATGACTCGACAAATATTTACTTAACAAAATAGTATTAGGTGCCCATCTTTTAAATAGGAATTATTGCTAGTGATTCAATAATTTTGCTGCCGACTGTAATTCAAACTTGTGAATACTGTTAAATCTAAAATCTGTATTAATGAAATCGGACATTTGTCAGTAAATTTGTCAAAAAAAAAAAAAAAAAAAAAAAAACAATTGATATCTTCACGTTTTAGACACCATGAAAGACGAAAAAGACTTCAGAAAATTTTGTATGTGTGTGTGTGTCATCGTGTATGTATGTCTGTAATGCTATTTTTGTCCGGGTATCACGTGAGAACGGCCCAACGGAATTCGACGACGCTTGGCAGGAATTTAGGTCTTTATCCAACTTAAAATCATATCTATCAATTTTTTCGAGATTCTCCTCCGTTTTCCCTCTAAGGGGGCAAAAGTCAAAAACACGTTTGTAAGCATAACACGGTTCCAAATTACTTCACAGTAAAGAAATTGCACATGGAAGGACTAGACATGAATACAAATAAAATACTATCTGCAATTTAGAAATTTTCGATTTTTGAGGGGAGGAAGGGAGAAAATCGATTTTTGTGGCGGGAAAATTCGCAAATTCCGGATTTTTGCGTAGAACTCTACCAAAAATGGAACAAAGATGTTGAAAAAAATTATGCGACTTCCTTACGACATTTAAAAGAACACTTTTTTTTTTGGTGATTTTCGATTTTTTTTTTTTTTTTTTTTTTTTAATATGTTATTATACATTATTTTTCACATTCCAAAACAACAACAACAAAATGTACTTTTACTAATTTTAAAGTAAGTAAAGTAATATTAATTTATCAGAAAAAACTGTATCCTTTAAACGAATTAGGCTTAGTACAGTACTTTCTTGCTCTAGTACAGTAACTTCAGTACCCTCTTGCTGACACTTAAATTTTTGCTCCATTTTGTCGATGAATTAAAAAGGCTATCGCCCTTACGTTAGAAAAGGCCTTGGCGAGAAACGACCGAGCAACTACTTTCGTTCCAAATTTCAAATTTCGCCAAGATGGGCTACTAGAGATGGGCGTTATTTCACGTAACATAATAAGTAATATTATTATTGCATTGTAGCCTATTAGCACGGTAATATATTACAAAAAATATCCTATTAAAAAACAATATTTTAAACCTTATCTCTGCACGAGAAATAGAAGAGGAATTTTTGGCGACAAAACTGATATGATACACGATCATACAAGTAAAAAGCTTGAATTATTTCTTTTATATATAATGAATTTATAAAATACAAAAACAATATTATCAAAACCGGCTACTATCGAAATCCAAATCATGCGAAAACTAATAGTCCAAATCGCGTCATACGGGTAACAAAAAAGTACCGAGCAAAGAATAAAACACCCATTTTTTCTCATCTAACAATTTCCGCACAGCACCATACGGATAACGAAGAAGTAACAGTCCCGCACAAATGTTTTAACTTTGCTCCGCGGCATGTGGACGATAAGATCCATGCGACGCAGAACGGAATACGCAAGTAACGATAAACGAGACAAATACCAAATTACCGATTCGTTCTTCAAGTCTGAAAGAATAATTGTATCTCTGTAACAAAATACATGTGGTTTGAAACAGCTCTGCTTACTCAGTGATATTCTGAGTCAGTAATCTCTTTCCATGTTCATAAAATTATCGTTAAAACAATAATACAGGTGAGCTCTCGAATATTTTCTCGAATATATTTCGGAATATTCCTTGTAAAATATATTAATCAAAATAATTTTAATAAGCAAGATAGTTTTACCGTCTAGGACAAATAATATCGTTCTGATATTAAACACCCTTGATATTAACTTAGAAAGGATTTTATTTGGTGTTGATTATTTTTCATGGGATAATAAAATCGTTTGTAAAGATACTTTGATACTACGGTTTAAAGAAATAATGTTGTCAGGATGTTAATTTAAGCAGCTAAAATGAGATAGGTAAGGGGTGATTATTAGACGTTTATTATTATTTCGTCAGGAAGGTAAGGAATGAGGTTACACTTGCTAGGTTTGGATTCGCTTGTGTATTGGAAACAGATGTTTCGGGAGTATGATAAGGGAAAGGAAGGAGTGTTTGTTTTATATTTTAATGAGCTCTTCCCAACTGACGTCAGAGATCACATGATAGAGGAAAAACAAATAGCAGACGCAGTCTTGTTTATCTATAGCAATTGCTGAAATAACAAATTTTCTATTCTTATTTTTGATCAATCGTATTTAATCTGTGTTATTTTTTTTATACATAATCATTTTTAATCCATTTTATATCATTATTCCTCATCTTTTGTTTGCTGTATACATTTACAATCATCATTTAGTTTATATTTCTTATTGATGTTCATGAAAAAAATGTAAAATACTCTGATTTTTGGTACTTAAATCAGTGACAGTGCAATACCGTACTACGTAAATCCATTTAGACCAGTAACTAAGTTAATTAACTTGTTGTAACACCTTTATGCAATTAAATTAAATGAAAACATTTTATAATCCATAAACATTCCGCAAGAACAAGCTATTATTTATTACTAGCAGGCTTTGCCCGCTTCGCTGGACACTATATTTAAATGATTTCTTTGTAACTGAATATATTTCGATTGGCGACTATTTTCGCCACAGCTTTAGTATGGGACCACCTTGGCAATATCAAACATTTTTTGAACTTCTCGAATCTGTACAACAAAACTATTATTAAAACAAATATTTTCGAAAACAGTCCAATAGCTGGTGTTAATTCTTCGAATATTCTGGAAACAGTTGAAGCTGTTACTCGTACAGTATAAGTCATTATTCGATGAATGTGCTTGGGACAGTCCAAAAAATAGTCACTTGTTCTACAGGAGTAAAGCAAATAACACCAACTACACCAGAGCAAAAATTTTCTCTCACTCACGAAAAATGTCCAGTCGCTTAGAGCTCAATCCCTAAAGTGCAATGACCCAGAATAGGTCTGTGAATAACTCTGGATCGCAGTGACTACATACTGTTTCGCAAAAATCAACTCACACCTACTTATAACTTTTGGCGATGGGGCTTGGAGATGACTCCATCGAGAATCTCTTGGTAAGCTAAAGGTCTATGTTCCCGTGTGTCGGAGAGCTTCGAAACATCGGGAACCCTAAACTATCATTTTTCACCAAATTTGGTCGCCCACTCGCCAAGTTTGTCTCCAAGACTATGCTTTCTATTAAACATATCTTTATTTAGTTATTTAAATATTAATTTGAATTAATCAAATATTTCTGCCCGACAGCGTGCAAGTGCAGTCACACACAGCAGCTTATTTATTTGTATGTTAAATTAGCGTAGTGATTGGTATATAAAAAAATAAATAAATAACTAAACATTATCGTGCTACACAACTTTATTATATCTCTCCCTTGGCAGATTTTGAGCGTTGGTCGCCATATTAGCGATTTTTTTTTTTTTTCTATAATTTCTTGCATAAAAATAGAAAGCGTTTTATCGGACACCTTTTCGTTAACATATAAGAACCCTTCATATTCTGTTTATTTTATTAATGGTTTTTAGGTTTAAAATAGTGCTTGATGAAATAAATTTTCTATTTTTAAAACTGCACTTTTTTTTCTATAAAATTATTTACTCAGATAAAAATAGATCATTTATGTGACTACTATTTCAGTTTATTTTTTTCGTTTTGTAATATTTTATAAATTTTACATTTTTCTTGAACAACCTAGATTAAAATCGCTGTTGCTAAATTAAACCTCTTTTATATTTTTCTTGAACTATCTAGATTAAAATCGCTGTTGCTAAATTAAACCTCTTGGCGAAAAATGTTCGGTGTACTTCAACGCAACAATTAAAAAAAATCACCCAGGAGGATCTATAAATAAAATGGATTTTAGTACAACATATATTAGCATCGTAAACTATATTAGCACTTTATCAATGTGTAAAAGGAATTTTAAATTAAAAATGACGTCAATTTTTTGAGATGCATAATTAATTAATTTATTTTTTATATTTTATTGTTCACGTTTAGATAAATGTATTTATTTTCCTGTTGGAAAAAAAAAATAAATAAATAAACTCGTATTTTTTTTTGGCAACAATGAAATTATGGATAAAAATTTAAATGGCTAATTTTTTGCTATTATTAGCTTACAAAATTGCAACTTTATGCATAAAAATCACAAAAACAAAGTTTTTTTCGGAATAAAAGGCAGCCAACTTTGTAAGTTAGGGTATAAGCTATCTCCATTACAAATTTCTTAGAAATCCGTCGAGCAGTTTTGGCGTGAAACTCAGTCAAATAAATTCACGGACATTCACATTTATAATATATATAAGACTAGATCAGTTAATGTAACAGTTAAACTGGAACATACAAAAATCGATTCTTACAGCTGAAAATAAATAAACACATAAAGTGTTTTTAAAAAAATCTTAAATTTACAAATACAACTATTCTACTGTTTACAAATGCACAATATTACTTTTATTTTATTTTATATTAAATATTAACACTTTTGTTCTTAAGAACAATATTTAATTGAATTCGATTCTCAGAATTCGATTACTCGTTTTCCTCTATCACGTGATTGAGCAGACGACGGTGGGAAGAGCCCATTGCTTATAACAGATGGAACTGAAAATGCGTTATCGCATACGGCATAGGGATAGTGTTCGGGAGCATTTATTTATTGTGGTTTTATCAAGAATATTGTTTGAGTTTAATTAAGAATAATATGAGAAGAAAGTTGAATATTTATTTATTTATTTATTTTTACTGTTTAGCTTTACTTTACTTTTTTTTCTTTAATCTAATTTTTTCTTGAGAGTATTTTTTAAGAATTAAAATGAGTAAAGGTGTTAAGAATAGTTAATTATGTTCTTATGTTAAAATTAAGTATCTGAGAAAATACATCATTTTATGCAATTTTTGTAAGCAAAATTTATATTTTTAAACAAGTGTTTCTATTTTTAGAAAACATATTCAAAGGGACTATTTGCTAAATATGAGTGAAAAACACCAATTTTCTTGTCAATCTGTAAAGTTCAAGTTCTTCGGAAAATCAAAAGAAACAGTCACCCGGTAGTTTAAAATTTGGGATGCCTTAAAGATGTTTCTTAAAATTTTTTTATTATTATTTAATTGTTTCCTAATTACATATATGGCTTGTAATACGATTTTTTTTTTCTTTTTAATCAGAAAACGGCTCTTGTGTACGTGTTTCTTGATATTATTTGAAATATTCTGTTTTCGTGTTTAAAGGAATTGGTTTAATGAACCTTAAGCTTACACGAATGGGACGAACGTTTGTGTAAAATTTAGACTCTACCACTATTTCATATCAGCGTTTTTTTTTTTTTCTTTTTTTAATTGAAGAAATTTTAGTGTTAAACAAAGTGAAGATCACTATTCGAAAGCATTGGGACTTAAAAACATGAACTGCATCCACACATGTATATATTGTATATCATCCCGTATTAGAAAGACATTAGAAAGTATTAGAAAGACATTAGCCATATATAAACTAAAAAGTAATAGGCTATAAACACAATATTTTGCAAAAATCTATTAGCAAAGTTAGTACACTGTAAAAAAAAAAAAAAAAATAATAACTATTACCAGCTGCAAGAAACTCTCTGTGATTGGAGAAAATAATTATTTTCTCCAATCACATAGAGTTTCTTGCAGCTGGTAATAGTTATTTTTGTTACAGTGTATGGGCTACTAAAACTATTCCAAAACATAATTATTTTCTCTATTTTATAACTCTTATATATATTAAGTGATTCCCTGTTAAGAATATCAGATTGAAATCTCGCCATTTGGCGAAAATTCAATGCAAAAAACACTAATATATTTTCGATGCAGTTGAATATTGAAGAAGAGGTACAGCTTTAGTATAGAACCCTCTTCGTGACTTTTCTTTTACTTGCTATTGTACCTGTGCATTCAAAAATTTTATGTTCAAATCCGTGAACAAACAATTATGCAAATTAATATATATATATATATATATATATATATATATATATATATATAATTTAGCTTTGTTAATTTCGGAGGTATAATAGCCAGAAGATTCTCCACATACATACACACACACACACACACTCTGACCAATGGGCTCTTACCAGCGTCGTCTGCTCAATCACGTGATAAAGAAAAACAAAGAATCGAATTCTGAGAAGCGAATCCAGCTAAATATTGTTCTTAAGAACAAAAGTATTAATATTTAATATAAAATAATTTAAAAGTAATATTGTGCATTTTTATACAGTAGAATAATTGTATTTGTAAGTTAAATAATTAAAAAAAAAAAAAAAAAAAAAAAACTTTATATGTTTATTTATTTTCACAATTAAGAACAGATTTTCGTATGTTGTAGTCAAAGCGCTTTAGTTGTTGTGTAACTGTTACATATAGCAATAAATAGTGGACTGTTTATGGATTATAATTTGAAATTAGTTTAAAATGTTTTAAGTTAAATTTAATCGCGTAAAGGTCTTACAAGTTATTTAACTTAGCTACTGGCCGAAGTGGCTTTACACCGTACGATGTTGTACTGTTAATGATATAAGTACTAAAAATCAGAGTACTTAACATGTTCTTCATCAACATTAATGACAAATATAAACTAAATGATGATTGTAAATGTATACAGCAAACAAAAGATGATGAATAACGATATAAAATGGAATAAACATGATGATGTATTGAAAAATAGCGCAGATTAAATCGAATTGATAAAAAATAAGAATAAAAAATGTGTTATTTTAGAAATCGCTATAGATATAGAAGACTTCGTCTGATCTTTGTTTAGCTATGACATGTGACCTCTGATGTCAGGTAGGAAGAGTCCATTGCAAAAAACTACTTTTTTGGAATCAGGATGGTACAACTATAGTATCTCCCCACAACTGAATTTGACGATTTTTCTTTGGCTCCGTTTTGAACAATAACGATGTCGTTCTGGACTCTTTGCGATATAATATGGCAGCCTGCATGCTGTTTATTATGGATTTATGATTTCATGATTTATGATTTAGTTTATGATTTTATGATTTAGCTTATGATTTTAGGATTTATGATTTTTAGATTTATGGTTTAGCCATAATCGCCAAATTCAGTTGTGGGGAGATACTATAGTTGTTTCCTCAGGAGACTTTAAAACGTGTAAATCAGGTGAAAACTCGACATCGAATTTTTGGACCGAATACAATACTTCCATTACCTTCGGTAGTCAGGTAATGGAAGTAAAAATTATTGTACATTCACCTTCTTTTCCGAAAATAGATTTATCTTTCGTCAAACAAAATAGCAAAAATAGAATAGAATACTGAATAATTAAATGTCTATCAAGTTATTTTCATAAATAATTGGAATGCTGGTTGCCATGATCATAAAAAATAACTAGAAAACAGATTACCATATCATGTCGCAAATAATCCAGAACGACATCGTTATCGTTCAAAACGGCGCCAAAAAATATTGCCAAATAGGGTTATGAACCAACCTGCAAGTTGTACCGTTTTGTGTCAAATACTTATCTCCACGAAAGCAATTTTAAACTTAGCTACGCCTTTAAAATACATATAAATTAAAAAATACTGTAAAAATTTCTTAGCAAAATTACATAACTAGATCATTTGGCTTTACGTCCTTGACCGTCATAGCAATTTTAAATCTAGCTGCATGGTAACCATGTAATTAATTTATAAAATATTACACATGTATATAACGAAACATTAACCATAATTCCGTAAATTATTTATTTTCAATGTGTCTGACCACGTATAATATAAAGCATTTTTAAAAATTGCATCTTTATTTCTACATGCGGTTTTTTAAACTTAGCTGTACATTAGAAATATAAAAACATAATATAACATAACATTGCCCTAAACTTAGAAATGCCAAAATAAAAAGGATAATCAAAATAAAGTGTTAGATATTTTTTAAACAAGAAATTATACCAAAAATTTCATCGCGAAATAAATGATAAGTATTTAAAGGTCGCCAAAGGTTCCCATAAGATATTTGTAGATACATTTAGGTACGGTTTTTGTGATAGATCTTTTGGCGACCTTTAAATATTTACCACTTAGGTACAACTTACAGGCTGGTCCACAACTCCATTTGGCAATTTTTTTCGGTGATTATGGTGAAATGCGATTTTCGGAAATGGTTGCCATGGGTTCCAAACGTAAACAAATGTTGCAAAGAATCTAGAACGACACTGTTATCTTTCAAAACGGCACCAAAAGAAAATCTCCAAATAGGGTTGTGGACCAACCTGCAAGTTGTACCAAATGGAAATGTTTAGTAGGTGGTCACAGACCGAGCTCACTGTGTCGGAAAGGGATTTAAATGACATGACGCTCTGGCGCCATTCGACGTCATGATGACGATTTTCTTTCATTTAACCTACGAGAGTCTTAATTTAGCTCACAAATAGTGAAATATAGCCAACCATAGCACAACATTTCCCCACAAATAATAGAAGCTCCTCCTCGTTCTACCCGTCCATTGCGTAAGTAAAGACCTTGGCGACAGACGTCCGAGTAACTTCATGGTCAAATTTCGAATTTCGCCAAGAGGATCTGTAATTAAAGCTATGCTTTGAGTTCTTTAAACGGTATAACTTCAGTATATCCCCACAGCTGAATTTGGCGATTTTTCGTTGGCGCCGTTTTGAACGATAACGATGTCGTTCTGGACTGTTTGCGATATAATATGGCAGCCTATATATTGTTTATTTTGAATTTATGATTTTATGTTTTATGATTTATGATTTAGATTATGATTTTATCATTTATCATTTATGTTTTATGATTTTTAGATTTATGATTTAGCCATAATTGCCAACAACAACAACACAAAAAAAACCGCCAAATATCGTTGTGAGGATATACTGAAGTTGTTCCGTTTAAACACGTATTATGTGTTATTTTTATCTGATATCTTGAATATGGCTCTGTTTCGTGCTATTTTCTAAAGAAATACAAACCTGCATACAACATGGAATAGTGCCAAGTTGGCGAATTTCGAATATTTTACTAAGCATTACCACAAACTGCAATTTATTGCGTCCTGCAAGCTTGCAACAAAACATAATATTGCTCAAGTTGGCAATTTTTGAAAAACATGCAAAACAAACACTGCCCTAAACTTTATCTTTACTGACATTCATTTCCTCTAATTAATAAATAGTTCTATTACCTTATACATTCCATTTTCTCTAGTCAATATGCCACGATCCAAGCCACCTTTTAGAGCTAATTTTATTTCTTCATTATAATTTTCAACATCCAGGTTTCTGTTGTTGCGGAGATACTTTTTCAAATCCACCAGAGATACTCCTTTCGATTTTTGTACTTTCAGAATAGCATTTATTACTCTTCTTGAAATAGATATTTTCTTGGTTTGTTGAGCTTCCATGATCAAACAGAGATTAATCAGCTTTAATTATATCAATTTAGAAACAGCTCTAATTTTTAAACCCAGACACTCGACGACAATATAGAAAATAAATTAATTAAAATTAGAACTGCTCGTGAATATTAAATGAAATACGTTTAATCACATATGCGCGTGAATGATGAATTAAACGAAAAATAATTTAATCTTACGAACGTGTCTGTTAAAAAAAATTTTGCTGATAAATCTTCTGATGCTAGTAAGATTTTTCTCTTTTTTTGTTTCTATTTATTTTTTAATCTTAAAGCTTAAATTCTTTAATAGCTAAGAGATTTTATCACAATACAGCTGGAAGGAAATTTTTGTAAAAATTAGAAGATATATCGAATAATAAATTATAATAAAATGCTGCATTTTTTATGAATGGATATGCATATATTTTTCTGAAAATTATGTCAATTTTGTAGAAATAGGCATAGAATATTTTGATGGCGGAAAAAATTACATCAGTTTTTTCTCTTTTGTACTTTCCACGTTTTCTATTTTCTTTATTTGTCTAAGCAACGAATACTCCAAACTATATTTAAATATATACGCATGCGAAATGATGACGTCACTGGCCGTTCGTGGATGCAAGAAAAGATTTCTTATGTTAATCGCCCATTGGATTTTTTGTAAAAAAATATTAAATTTGAAGAAAATTATTTCCCGATTTTTATTCCATATTTGGGTATAGATATGTATTACTGATAAACCGCGAAAGGAAGATCCCTGGCGTCATCTGCGCATGGGTGAAAAGGACTGGCCCATTTATAAAATAGGAATGTCCGTAGTACCTAGGGATGTGTTTGTTTATGGGTATGAAAAAATTATAAACTCAATGATTGCATTTCTTTTCCTTCTTTGAACGGATTCTTGAATATCTGGTTATATAAATATTTTACGATTAATTAAAAGAAAGAAAAACTGATAATATTATAAAGGGATAATTTTAGATTTCAATATAAATAGTACTCAATTAAAAATAAAAATAAAAGCTTTGTCAGTATTTTGAAACTTTTGAAGTTGAAACACTAATTTAAAAATTATATCAATTATTATTTACAAACTAGTATATAACCCCGTCAAAAATGACAGAATGTGATACCAATTAAGGTAATCAATCAATGAATGCTTTGCCAGCTTCGCTGGTCAGTATATTTAAAGGGGACTAATGTGCAAGTTGTACCTGACGGGACTAATGTGAAAGTTGTACCTCACTGGACTAATGTGCAAGTTGCACCGAACGAACAACCTATTTAAAATTGGATGTTGCTTAAAATATTTAACACTAACTTTCATTTTAAGGTACAACTTCGATATACACCCACAACGATATTTGGCGATTTTTCTTTGGCGCCGTTTTGAACGATAACGATGTCGTTCTGGACTGTTTGCGATACAATATGCAGCCTATATGTTGTTTATTTTAGATTTGTGATTTTATGTTTTATGATTTATGATTTAGATTATGATTTTATCATTTATTGTGATTTTATGATTTTTAGATTTATGATTTAGCCATAATCGCCAACAAAAAAATCGCCAAATATCGTTGTGTGTGTATATTGAAGTTGTTCCCATTTTAATATTTATTATCAAAATTCTCGAAAAAATAATTAAAATTCTTCAAACAATAACTTATCCTTCTAAAGCTTATTTATCGCAAAACTTAACGCACTACGGAGAGGTTTAATCCGAGAACTCGTACCAGACGTATAATCCATCTGTTCCAATATAAACAAACTGTTATACAGAAAAAAATAAAAGATAAAAAAGAAAATTATACAGACACGACATTATTTCATTATTTAAAACATGAAAATCTGACATTGACAGATTTTAATTTAGTGCCAGAGGCCTACTACTAAACTTGTTAATATCGACAAATTCTTCTTTAGTTAATTCGTGACGATCTAAATTCCATGATAAAGTTTTCATTAAATCAAACCAATGTGTTTCAGCTGCAGATATTGTAACAAATAACGTTGGAAGTCCAAACTGTCTTATAGCCGCAAAACAACGTTTTTTCTCTTTTTCCCAATGAGGGGGAGGTGTGCCTTGGGGAGGACTCATGTCAAAGGTGTGCCTTGGGGGGGGAGACTCATGTCAAAGTTGTACCTTGGGGGGGGGGGACTCATGTCAAAGTTGGGCCTGGGGGGGACTCATGTCAAAGTTGGGCCTTGGGGGGGACTCATGTCAAAATTGTACCTTGGGGGGGGACTCATGTCAAAGTTGTGCCTTGGGGGGACTTCATTCAATAAATCCCCATTCAATAAACCGACTGAAATAGGCCCTTAGCACTATTAAGAGTGTATTATAAAAATTCGACAACGCTGTACCGACTGAAATAGGGGTACCTTGGGGGGGACTCATGTCAAAGTTGGACCTGGGGGGGACTTCATTCAATAAATCCCCATTCAATAAACCGACTGAAATAGGCCTCTAACACTAATTAAGAGTGACCTATAAAAATTCGACAACTGTACCGACTGAAATAGGCCTCTAGCACTAAAAACAAAGCAGGAGAATAAATGATTCTACTCATAACAGAAGAAACAAGAATAATAGAAAAAATTCCTCTCTCTCTTTCTTCTTCCTTTGCTGTGTCTCCCAGCGAGTGAGTGGAATCGTCCTGGCACTTTGCCAACCAGGTATCAGTGATTCGCGGGCACACAGTAGTTATCGTCAGCATGCGTTAGATTAAGTTGTTTTTGCTGTAAAATTGATAAAATTTGAATTTTAAATTTCAAAACGCTATAAAAAAAAAAAAAAAAAAAAAAAAAAAAAAAGGAAACTTCCATATTCGATTTAAAAAATAAACATTTCATTTCAAAGGATGATATCTACACAATAAATATCCAACTAAAATTCTAATTAAAAGGAAAATAATAAATATGCTATCATAATTTGAAGTCAAATTTGTTTTCAAATGTCTGAATAAAGTGTCTGATATAAGATACTCATATATTGCAGCGGAATAGATTTCACCCTGTCACTCTTGGCAGAAATATATATATATATATATAGCCAAATTATCTGGCGAAAATATTTAATTCCTTTCAAAAATAATGGTTATTTTAACAACTTAAATTAAGAGAGTAATGAATAACATGAAACGATATTTCGTACAATACATATTAAGAAAATATACATCTGGCATGTATACTTTCGTATTATATTTTTGATCGTCAAATACAAAAAACGTCAAGGATGATAGAGTTTTGAAATTTAAAATTCAAATTTTGACAAGTTCTCTATATATTAAAAACTAGTAACTGTCGGTCGCTGGCGTCATTTTTTTTTTTTCTGCGACAGTAACTTCTCGTGCAGGGCAGGGTGCTCCGCGTCATGAGATATATCAGTGTATTCCGACAGCTACAAGGAAGGCATTTCAGCTGCTTACAAATTTCTATCATTTTAATTAACAAGGTTATTAAGTAAAAACGCGGATTTATAAAGGTACTCTATTTGCCACCGGAGGGAAAAGTTTCTCTTATGACGCTTTTTTCTGTGTCTCTGACGTCACTTTCCTCAGTAAAATTAAAATGTGATCAATGGTGTAAATAAGAAAAATTGAATAATTGGCATCTTTGAGATGCTCGAGAGAAGAAAAGAATATTTAGAATAGCAAAACATTTAAAAATAACCGATATTTAAAAAATATTATGCAAAATTAATAAAGATGAAACGAAAATTAGTTTATATTTTTATTTTAGTTTATATTATGGTATAACTTCAGTATATCCCCACAGCTGAATTTGGCGATTTTTCTTTGGCGCCGTTTTGAACGATAACGATGTCGTTCTGGACTGTTTGCGATATAATATGGCAGCCTATATGTTGTTTATTTTGGATTTATGATTTTATGTTTTATGATTTAGATTATGATTTTCTCATTTATGATTCATGATTTTATGATTTAGATTATGATTTTATTATTTAGATTATGATTTATGATTTTTAGATTTATGATTTAACCAAAATCGCCAACAAAAAATCGCCAAATATCGTTATGGGGATATACTGAAGTTGTTTCTTTATTTTAACGTTAGGCGAAAAAGATTTATCAATGAATACCATGATTATGTTAAACAATTATTGGTATAGAGTTAGAGACTAAGCGCAGACATTTTTAAAATGGAATTTATGAGATAAAAATTTATATTAGTTTATATAAAGATTTAGTTTTTTTCCTCAAAACATATTTAATAGGATAGATCTTTACTATGACCAATTTAGCGATTTTTAAAATTTAGAAATGAAGCTCGTACGTTTTTGGCCAAGGAATTCATTTACGCAACCACAATAGCCATTTTAACTCTAGCCATGCCTTCCTATAGAGATAAATTATAAAATGGTGCAATAATAATGATAATAATAATAAAATCCGCAACCTATTGTTGTTTTTTAAGCATTGATATAAAACTTTGCAGAAAACAGAATTTAATACAACAGGACATTTTTTTTTCTGTATAAAGGAGTGTAGTAACTGCATTGCTAAAATATTGTAGTTACAGCTAATACAGGACCTCATTGGCTGATTTTAAATTTTTCATTTATTTTGACGATGACTTAAATTATCTATAGCAATTATGCATGTCAAGATTTTCGCGAGAAACGTCTAAGCTACTTCGGTGCCAAATTTAAAATTTCGCCAAGAGGTTAAACTGTACCATTGTTTTAGAACGACTTTTTTCAACTTTATTTTAAATATTTTTCAACTTAATTCACGAGGGAAAAAAAGAAGAAAATTTTTTATTTGGTCTATAAATATACAAAATATCTCCAGGTAAAATATCCGTTTTTCGTTCTGTTCATTATTAGAAAGAAAATGGCTGAAGTAGTTTTTCCTGTACCATTGATGTCTTTATAAATTAAATTAAATTAAATTAAATTAAATTATCCAATATCATTAAATTTCCTTCTCCACGCTCATTTTTTATTTTCTAAATTTAATATTACGTAATATATATGTAAAAAAAATCAAGGTGTAATCAGTACATATCCAGAAGATGTAGTCAACAAATATTCAGACCAAAATCAACACAATTTCAGGAGATATCCCCAACAACTATTAAGATATCATGATCAATACATATCCAGTAGATATCGCCAACAATAATAATTATTCAGCAGATATCGCCAACAAGTATTCAGGAGCCATCATCAACACTTATTCAGAAAATATTGTCAAAAATATTCAAAAGCCATCCATTTTATGAATGGTGATGGTCTATCTCGAATACTTTAAACTGGCAATTCGTTTTTACAATACAATCAAGGATGAATTTTTCACTTATCAGTAGATTTCGAAAAATGTGATTTTTTATTTTTATTTTTATTTTATTTTTTTACGATTTAACTTAGTATTGATATAACTTTAGTATATCCCTACAGCTGAATTTGACGATTTTTCTTTGGCATCGTTTTGAACGATAACGATGTCGTTCTGGACTGTTTGCGATATAATATGGCAGCCTATATGTTGTTTATTTTGGATTTATGATTTTATGTTTTATAATTTATGATTTAGATTATGATTGTATCATTTATGATTTAGCCATAATCGCCAACAAAAATTCGCCAACTATCGTTATGGGGATATACTAAAGTTGTTCCTTAGTATTTAATACGGGTACATGACACTTTGGTCCCGCCGTTTTGGTCCCGCCACTTTGGTCCCGCCGAATTGGTCCCGCCACTTTGGTCCCGAGGAAATTTTGGTCCCGCTGTTTTGGTCCTGCCGTTTTGGTCCCGCCGTTTTGGTCCCGCCATTTTGGTCCCGATATCAGGAATAATCAAACAAAGTATTACAGTGAAAAAGCTAAATTATTTTTTCATATTTCGAATTCTTGTTATTTGACTTGAAAACAAGGGGGTAGGAAAAGACAAAATTATTATCATTATTATTATTATTATTATTTTGCAACAGAAAGATGTAGTAACAAATAAAACTGAAAAAACGTCTAAAAATTTGAGATTTCGATTTTTTCCTTTGTACGATAAAGGAAAAAGGACATCAAATACATGAGGGAACTTCGGGCAAAAGAGAACTTAGAGGAATTTTTTCAATTGGAGAGTTGTTGAAAATGGGGTAACAGAAAATTTATTATTTCGAAGTGAACTTTGAATGATAAAGGGTATTAGATATCAGCGATGATCTAAACTTTGTTAATTTATCAAAGTCCTGAAAATTTTAGTTTAAATAAAATACAAGATTTTTAAAATAAAACACTGTAATGCGGCTCTTAAATATCACATTAAAATTTAGAGTGTTCGAAATCGATGCTTTATCCAAGCATACTCTAAATGTTAGAGTTTAATAATAAAAGAAGGTACGAGGACCTAAATAATGATCTCGGGATTTAATTTGTACAGATCTGCTAAACTTGAGTCGTTTTCTTCTCTGTCAATTGGGATACATTTGTTAAACACAGAAAATAGTTATACATCACACACAATTGTAAAAGCATTTTTCCTTTCTTATAATCCCTTACAATATTGTTTAAGAAAATTTCGATTAGAAGCGCTCCCCCCCCCCTTTTTTTTTTCAAATGCGCTGAAACAAAACAGTGAAATTCCTTGTAACTGTCTGTTGGAGAAACAGGTGTGAAACGAATCCCAAAGTGCTTCAGATATTTCAATGTGGGCATTGTTTTTAGTCACAGAGTCATTTCAGACAGATATATTTATTTATGATTATTATTATTTTTTTTTTTTAACATAAGATTAAAATAAAAAGATAAAATATTGTGCATCAACATTTTCCAAACTTTGATACTTGCAATGCGTACAGTTGATTAAATATTGGACTACTTACATTTTTTCATTTTTAAAATAAAATCATTGTAATTGAAAGAAAAGTATTTTATATACATGTATACATGATTAACATAATTAAATATCACGGACAAACAAACATGCATTTTTTTTTATTATTATTAATATAACACAGATTTTGAAATAAATCCCTCTTAGATTAATGATAAAAATTAAATATAATCAAATCGAATGAAACGTATCTCTCTCTCTCTCTCACACACACACATATATATATATGAATAAATTCATACGCAAATTCAAAAACTTCATAAATGATCACAATCTTATGCTTATGAAGAATAGTTTATGATGGGAGCAGGTCAATAATTAGTTCTTTGAAAGAAACATAATTTTGTCACTAAAAGCAAATTATATTTAATATCCTAAGGTTTTCTTTCTTTTTCCCTCTTTTTTTTTAACAAAATTTGTCTGTATTTTATTATTTTTACATTAATTCAGACTTCAACAATAAATGTATTCAAATGGTGATTCTTTTTTAATAAGAAAGTACTGTTGTTATTGTTAGCAATACTTTTAAAATCACAAAATTTTGTCACTAATAGCAAATTAAAAAAAAAAAAAAAAAAATTAGAATTAAAGTAAGTTAAATCGAAATCAAATGAAAAAAAAAAAAGCCAATTACAAAAAAAAGATAGATAGAGAGAGAGAGAGAGAGAGAGAGAGAGAGAAAAGAGAAAAGAAAAGAAAGTGCAATTGCATCAAAAACAAAAAGTTTAAAAATATTAAATGTTCATAAAAAATCAGAACAAAATTCTCCGAATCTCAATCGTTAGGAAGCAATCATAATGTCGAAAATTTATGTATTTACATATAAGATATTCCTTAATTAAAGATATTCTAAGAGCACTTCAATTTTCCCGTATCAACAAATAGGCTATCCTATTAGAAAACTGATATATATTTAAAAAATAGCAAAAAATTAGCGGGACCAAAATGTCTCGGGACCAAAACGGCAGGACCAAAATGGCGGGACCAAAGTGGCGGGACCAAAACGGCGGGACCAAAGTGTCCTGTTTCGATTTAATACAGTTTAAGAAATTAAATGGTAAAATCAGATACTGACAGGCATCTTGGCAAATTCATGGTGTAATACAATAAGTGGCGACAATGCAAAATCGCTATCTGAAAGAAATTGTCCTGCCGTACTACTACTACTAATGAAATTTTTAAAATAATTGCATTAATCGCATAAGATATTTATCTTCAAACTGACTAAATCATATTCTAGAAAAAAATGCACTTTAAAAAGTCGTATCTTTAGTGTTGGAAGCACTATTTTAAACCTTGCTGCACGCTGGAAATAAATGCAGAGTATTACATATTGTCCTAAATTAACTAAAAAAATTCAATAGTAAAAAAAATATAGGCATTAGAAACTAGTTGGCATAGGTGGACCCTGCTCAGTTCCCCATCATATTTATGTTCTCAGAAATTTCTAGTGCGAGACATATTACTAGTGGATCTGCAGATCAGGAGCCTCAACGTCCTATTTGCATCAGACATTATTCAATAGGTCATTTTTATTTATTCCTTATTATATAATAGTATATATTGATTCGATCGACTTATTACCAAAATCAAATACATTCCTGAGGGGGGCGGCAGCCCCCCTCAACCCCCCGCTGTATCTCTCTTTGTATACCTATTTGTATATGATATAAAGTGTTACGAAATTGTAAATAATTGCATTTATTTTTGTATAAATTCTTTCAAAGAGGTTTAGTAAGTTGATAAAATGCTAATTTTGTGCCTTTATAGTCGTTTTAGCGTTAAAATAGCCAAATTTTCCTTTAAAAACGCATTAAAAAGCTCCTATAAAGGAAGAAATAAATTTGGCGCCAAATTTGGCGACTATTTCCCTCCTTGGAGATTTTTTTGGCGATCTTGGCGAGAAAATCCTTATTAGGGATATACCAAATATGGAAGCTCTAATCTCATAGGCTGATGTGATACGAGAATTTTCCAGAACAGTCTGTTTTCGATAGAAAAGTATAAAAGGAGCATTATTTTCGCCAAGGCGGTCAGTCTCAGATCTATATCAGTTTCGTCAAATGCTTGCTCAATGGGCTCATGAATATGTGTACCAAATTGCAAGTCAATAGCGTTATTTTGGGGGCCGCTATCGCGGTACATACAAATTCTTCCCATAGGCCATAATGGTAAAAAAAACTTTGGCGTGTTCCTGTACACGAACTTACAAATGGAATGCACACCGAAAACTATACAGCTAATTTCGTGGGCATCATGAACATGTGTACAAAATTTCAAGTCAATAGCGTGTTTTTTGCGGCCGCTATCGCATGACAGACAGACAGACAGACGGAATCCAAAATCCTTTTGAGTCTCAACAGAGGGCCTCCATTCACATTTCGGCAAAAATTGGAAGTCAATAGCTTGATTTTTGCGGTGGCTATCGCGGTACATACAGATTCTTCCCATAGGCCCTAATCATAAAAAATCTTTGGCGTGTCCCTGTACACGAACTATAAATGGAATACACACCTAAAACAATACAGCTGATTCCGTTGGGATCATGAACATGTGTACCAAATTGCAAGTCAATAGCGTGATTTTTGTGGCCGCTATCGCGGTACATACAAATTCCTCCCATAGGCCGTAATGATAAGAAAAACTTTGGCGTGTCCCTGTACACAAATTACAAATGGAATACACACCCAAAACTATACAGCAGATTTCGCGGGGCACATGAACACGTGTACCAAATTGCAAGTCAATAGCGTGATTTTTGTGGCCGCTATCGTGATACATATAAATTTCTCCCATAGGCCGTAATGATAAGAAAAACTTTGGCGTGTCCCTGTATACGAACTACAAATGGAATACATACCAAAAACTATACAGCTGATTTCGTGGGGCTCATGAACATGTGTACCAAATTTCAAGTAAATAGCGCTTTTTTGGCGGCCGCTATCGCGCGACAGACAGACAGACAGACACAGCCCAAAACCGTTTTGAGTCTCAACAGAGGGCCTCCACTGACGTTTCGGCAATAATGTTAAAAGAAATCAATTTGACCAAAGCTTCATACAGTGACAGAATGAAATCCCCGCGTAATAGGCTATCCACCGTTCATTTCGATATATTTATCTTATTCTAATCTATTAATTTATTTTATCAGGGTCAATTTCGTTGTTTAGTTTTCATGCTACTATTTCCAATGCAATAATCCTCAAATTCATATTTATATGAAAAATTTACAATTTCGCTATGTTGATAAAATCGTAAATTACGAATAATTTACGAAATTTTCCTATTAGAATATTTGTATTCAATCATGTTCAAACAAATATCATAAACGTAATTTTGAAGTTGTCTAACGTATTTAGGATCCTCAAAATGGAAGTTTATGCTCAATTTTGCTTTATTCTGACATGTTAAATAAATCGTAAATTCCAAATAACTTACGAATTTTTTAAATTGGAAAAATCATAGTCTATGATATCCATGCCAGTATCCTAAATATTATTTCGAAAGTGGTTTGACATCTTTACGATGAAAATATCCCTCAAGATTGACGTTTATGTGAAATTTTGCTCTTATTCAGCCATGTTAAGAAATTCGTAAATTTCCAATAACTTACGAAATCTTCATATTGGAAAATTCATAGTCATTAATATTCATGCCAGTGTCCTAAATAATGTTTCAAAAGTAGTCTGACATCTTTACGATGAAAATATCGCTCAAAATTGACGTTTATGTGAAATTTTCCCCTATACTGCCATGTTAAGAAATTCGTAAATTTCCAGTAACTTGCGAAATTTTCAAAGTAGCATATTTATAGTTACTGATGTTCATTCCGGCATCAAAACTGATATTTTAAAACTGGTCTGACATTTTTACAATAAAAAGTTTTCATTTAATGCACGTTTAAGTGATTTTTTGTCCTATTCTCCCATGTTAAGAAAATCGTAAATTTCGAATAACTTACGAAGTTTTTAAAATCGAATGTTGCAAATGAATAGGGTTCTTGCCAGTGTCGAAAGTAATATTTTAAAACTGATCTGACCTCTCTGCGACAATTTGTTCTTGAGATATCGTGTACACAGACTAACAAACTAACGGACTGACCCACTAACACACTAACAGACTAACAGACTAACAGACTAACAGACACCCTACAGACAGACACCATAGAAATTTTGTCATTTTCGGATTCCTCACACCTGAAAACGTGTAGAAAAGTGAAAAAACCGAGGTCGAAATTTTTCACGATTACCTAAGTTCCCCATACCTATAGTATGATGGGGAACTAAAAATAAGTTCATAATTTCTTTAATCAAGCAATAACACCCAAAAAATTTATCGTCAAACAGTGACAAAAATTTAACAAGTCGGTCATATTCTAAAGTTGTAACGCTAAATTATTTGATGTCAAGAATTTCTCTCTGTTCTAAATAATTAGTGCTATGGTTGTTTTTTTTTATGTTCTCTCTCAAATTAATGGCAAATTGTTATTAAACTGTCGAACATTATAACAGATTTTTGACATATTATAAACGATATAATATTAAATATTATGTATTTCAATGCGATACCAAATATGGTGGATTTCTATAATATTGTTCAACTCTCTTGTGTTATGTATTATTAATATTCCAATTCAATGAAAGGCAAAGTTGCGAATAGTCGTGTAGAATCCCGCAGGGATTAATATTTTTTCATCTCCCGGCGAATCGTTGAATAATATTTTAGTTCTTAAACAATTTTGGACGGCTTTGCCCGCTTCTCTGGCAAATTCTTTTCAGTATAGCTTTATGGAAAAAAAAGAAAGAAAAAGAAACTGAAATCGGTCAAAAGCTTGCTTTTGGTTTCCGCTGCCTTCGCAACGACTTCTTCGTCCTTGCAATCTCCGGTGCTTGTCCCTATTGCCTGCCACAATGGCTTACCCGTGGGCTTCCATTTGGGTGCTTATCATATATGACAGTTTCGATACGGACAGTATCGAAAAATTTGAAGTAGTTCTTTTATATCTGAATCCCAGTTACATACGAACAACATTATACGTGATGTACTACATAATATTTTCTCTCAAGTTATTTCCTGTATTTATTTGATTTAATCGATCAACCATAGAATGACAGCAATTTCAAGCCACATATAATATTACAATATGCTATGATCGGCTACTTCTATCGCATGAGACAATTATTATTATTATTATTTTGTGGTTATATAAACTTCATGCGTTGTTAATAGTAGTTGGTATATAGAAAAATATATAAATTAATTAATATGTAAACTTGATAATGGTACAGCCTTAATGCCCTTGGTGACTTTTGAATTTTTGTTGCCGCTTCAGACCAAAATATAATTTATGCGATTATTATTCCTATACGCAAACGGAGTGTGACGTCACTGATCGTCCGTGGATGCAAGAAAATGCTGTATATTGCTGCTGTATATATATATATATATATATTATATATATATATATATTTTAGTTTATTAACCGGCGATTCTGATTTTATTAAGCGGCGGTTTTAAAATTAGTTGCATTGATTTGATTCCAGTCCTGGCAATTTGATCAGATTAAGAGGCTGATTTCATTCACTAGTGAATTTATTAAGTGGTGGTTACTGTGTATATATATATATTTATATATATATATAAAGAAAGAAAAAGAAAACTCAAGCTTCTTTCATAATTGTACAGTGAAACCTAATTTTTGGTTTGATGTCCAATGTCATTGTTAGAGAGTTTTTAAATATTGAATGAAGGATTTCCTTAGATATCATCTCTATTTCAAATTTCTTGCTCAAGCGGTTTCCAAATTCAAAAATAATCTCCCTCTTTTTATCTCCCTGCATCCAAAATAAATAAAAACTAAATGACATCTCCAAATGTATTCAATTTGCTGTATTCTGTATATACCCCATATATTTATATATCCAATCTCATAATGTATCTGATTTCATATTTTATATCTTTGTAAATCAGTCATATTATATTAATATATACTTATCACACCGTATTCCATGGAATATAGACATTTATCTCCAAACACAATAAAGACAAAACTACAAAATCTCAAAACTGATACAGGTCTGGTGTACAGATGATTTTTTAAAATTTTTGGTGAAAATTGGAAAACCGGAAGTGGGTCATCGGAAACCGAAAATGGGACAGTAAGTCCGTATCTCAAAAATGACTCTAATGATGTCTTCAAAGTTGAAGCTAAAGTTGAAGAAAGATGAAGCTATATATTAACACTATTAGATGTTCTTTCGAATGATACAGTTGGTTAGTTAAGGAAAATTAATAGGCGTTCTGAAAAGAAAGGCGTTTAGAAAAAAAAAAAAAAAAAAAATAGAAAAAGAAAAGGCGTTTAGAAAAAAAAATTATAAAATCCTTAAAAATGCCCCACCAGCGGCCGAGCGGTGGATGAGAGGTGCCGGATTCGATCCCATCCCGCACTCTTTGACTTAGCCGTTCCTTCCGTGTATTTATCCGAAACTCGCTTAAATACGGGCCTCGACCCCTTAGAAAGACCTCATGGAGGCCATTCTACCTATATGCCTAGGACCCTAGCGTAGTCAGTTGGCCTTAAAACCTACTACCAACCAACCTTAAAAAAGTATCGTTGAAGTGATTGCATCTAGAAGATTTCTCGAAGTGCTAAAAAATCCTTATCATTTAAAATTTTAATGTTAGATCTCTTAGTATACTTTTTGCCCCCATAACCCAATTTTAGAAAATGAGGCAATGCCCAAAATTCCTTCACCACGTTTTAGAAAATTTTCAGGAATTCTAGCCAGGAAGAATGTGGGAACTATGTACAGTATATTTAACCAGATAGGAATAAAACTACATTCAACAAAACATTTTCTAAAAAACGTTTTCCCGATTAAAATTTCAAAGTGGTCTAACTGATTGCCCCCATCCTATTTTCCCCATCTGAATTAATTTTAAACCAAACAAAATCTCCCTCAGATTGATTAAGTATCTTTTTTAGAATTATCAGAGTTTCCAAAGGAGGATCTGATCCCCACCCCCATGGTGTTAGGTATTTTGGAAAATTACTGTCAAATCCTTACAACATTTTACTTTAAACATCTCCAATTAAAAATATAACAAAATGTTAATCTTTTGTTCATTCAATTGGACCATTTAAAAACTTGTGTTTAATTTTTTTTTATCTAACCAAAATCTATGCGGTGAATGGAGCTCTTTAAAAACTTATTCATAACACTTTTTTACAAAAACTTTCGCACACAAATTATTTTTTGAAAATTTATTTTAAATATTCTGTTGAACTATTTAAGAAACTGATGAACCGTTGAACCAAAGAAATTGAATATTAAATAAAATAAAATAAATCTCTCTCTCTCTCTCTCTCTCTCTCTCTCTGTCTTTTTTTTTTTTTTTTTTTTTTTTTTTTTGTAGAAATTGTTTGTTATTTTTAAAATATACTATATTATGCCTTTGTAATGTTGCGTGTTTCCATCACACAACAAATATTCTTTCTTAAAGTTTTTTATTTATCACTTTTCATAATTTTTTAAAATTTCATTTAGTTTGTTATTTTGTTCGAGGTAAAATTTAATGTGGTATGAGCTATGAAACTGCACTTTTTAAGGGTTACAAACTCATTGCCATGCTCCTTTAATTTTACATTTTAATCATTAACCCCTAAAAAGTAATGATATCAATACAAAAAACCCTTAACGAGTTAAAAGTTCGTGACGCAGCACTGCACTTTATGGCTATAAGAATTAGAAATACGGGTCTTAAAAATAATGATATCAAATTTTCAGTGACGCTTTGCTATTAATTAAAAAATACAGAGATTTTATTATTTGAATTTGTTTTTTTCTTCTATTTATTTTTACAGTGTAAACGTTATTTTCAACATAAAATAATATATAACATTTACTTACCGATACCTTTTCATTCACATCTCTTATAATATCAAAATATGTGTTTTAAAAGAAATGATATGAAATTCCAGCAACGCATTGTTGTTACACTAAATGATTTGTTTTTAAATTCCACTGCAATTATTTTGTTTTGCATATTAAAGTATATTTGCACATTGAAATATTGCTTTTAATTTTCAAATACGCAGTCAAATATATCACTTTTATTAAGTTTATATTATGTACTGAAATGTATTTATTTCAATGAATTATTTTATCTTTTGCGTCACGCTATCCAAAACTGTAAGTAAAATTTATGGAAATGTTTATTTTGTGCCATCTTATCGAAATTAATTGAAAAAGCATGCAAGTAGATAGTGTGCTGAAAAAAAAAAAAAAAAAAAGAAAAAAAAAAAAGAAATTGCGAAATTTTTAGTTGTAGTTTTGGATGGCGTGACGCAAAAGATAAAATAATTCATTGAAATAAATACATTTCAGTACATAATACAAACTTAATGAAAGTGATATATTTGACTGCGTATTTGAAAATTAAAAGCATTCGGGTTTTTGATGGATTTACACGTTTTGACAGCTGTAGAACACGATTTTACCATTTTTAGAAAATGTCTGTCTGTCTGTCTGTCTGTGTGTGTGACAAAATTTTGTGGCAACTGTATCTCATGGAACTACTGCAACTACATACCAATTTCATACAAATTGGTATGTAGTTGCACCTTGACATAAATTAGTGCCTATCAACTTTTGGTAAAAATCGTCTTAGAGGTTGCGTTGCCATCCCGTTTTTTCTAAATTTTTAACAGGGTGATATAGGGTAAAAATTTTCAAGATGGGTATCTTTCGAAAGGTCTCGTCAGTACCTTTAAAACGAATGGTTAAACTATAAATCTGTGATAATTTAAAACAAAGTTATCGATTTTTTTTCTTTTTACGAAAAAAAACTTAGAATTTTTTTTTTTTTTTTTTTTTTTCTCTCTCCCCTTAATTTTATCAAACTCCCACGGTTTCCGTGTTCTGACAAACTAAAACTAATTTTTGCTTTTTCCCCCTAATTTTGTCAGTCCTACGGTTTCCGTGTCTTGACAAACTTTAACATATTTTTGCATTTTTCCTCTAATTTTGTCAAAGTCCCACGGTTTCCGTGTTTTGACAAACTTTAACAAATTTTCACATTTTACCCAAAATTTTGTCAAAGTCCCACTTTTTTTTCTTCTCTCCCCTTAATTCTATCAAACTCCCACGGTTTCCGTGTTTTGACAAACTTAGAATAATTTTCACATTTTACCCAAAATTTTGTCGAAGTCCCACTTTTTTTTTTTTTTTTTTTAATTATTGTTACTGAGTGGATTTGTATAGGAAAATATAGACGAAAGTCTCGTGGTGGCCACAACAAACTAGTTTATATTTCTGCTAATCTCATCCCTGTAACTAAGAAGTAAGATATTTAAACGAAAATATTTTAAATTTTAAAGAAAGGTGTGAACTTTTAGCAAAGTAATGATTCCTCAAAGGAAAGCGCATCGGAGCTTGGGATGTGTTTAATTCTTTTATTTTAAAGAAACACTACAATAATTATCTGTTAAAAATTAATTAGCATTGTTTATTAATTTCATTATTTGGTATCTTTTAAAATTTCTTTTCAAATTCAGGGAAGTAACACCTTTTTATTGTGTATAGGAACGTTAGCCGGATATAAAAATCAGCCGCTTAATAAAATCACTTTTGCTCTGAACAAATGTGATTTTAATAAGTGGCGGGTACTGTATTTTACTAATGAAATCATAGTTAAAGGGTTATTTTCATAGGAAAACTAATATATTGTGGCCATCATAAATCTTTTTTCTGTACTAGCAGGCTTTGCCCGCTTCGCTGGTCATTATATCTATATATTAATAGGCAAGCATAAAATTTGTAGTCCCTTTTTAACATATTAATTATCGGAGTAGAGGGTTGAAAATGATATCATTCGAAAGGTATGGTTAGCCGGAAGGTGCGAATACAAATATTATTTTCTTACGATGTCAAGAAGGTATTTAAAAATACTTTTAATTTTTATGCATTTTTCCCCATTTTTCCCTTTCATACACGCATTCCTTTACATTAAAAAATACCTAAAAGTGGAAAGTTGTTAAATCTGGCAATTTCATAAAACTCAAATAAAACCATAGACACAGTAATTTGCATAGCATCCTTATACGCAAGCGAAGTGATGACGTCACTGGCCGTCCGTGGAACCACAAAAATTATTTCCTAAGGATTTGATTTATGAGAAATTATTTTTCTATTTTCTAATTTATTTATGATCTAATTTCTTTCTTTTTTGTTTTATGATTTATGTCAGCTGTGATTTAAAGAGATATTAGCCATACGATATATTTCATGTTTGTGTATTAATATGTAAATAATATATATTATTTAATTTTTGAAACTTCAAATGTTCTTTGTTATTTGTCTTTTGGCAACAAAAAGTGTCTTTATTTATTTATTTAAATTTAAATATTTGGTTCTTTTATCGTTTGACTGACAAAAAATTGTCTATTAAATACTTATTTAAATCAAATCCGCGATTGAAATGAAATGCTCGCCCTCTGGTGGGCTAAGGTGAAATTATCATACCACTGATAGCTTTCACGCTGAAATATTGATGGAACAACAAGAAAGAACAATATAAATACACGTGGTGGCTATTATATTTACTAACAACTGCAGTTGAGGAAGCGCCATCTATCGGTCATTACAAACGCGGATTGTTCTTTGTTATTTGTCTTTAGACGACAAAAAGTGAGTTTATTTATTTATTTAAATATTTGGTTCTTTTGTCGTATGACTGACAAAAACTTGACTTTAAAAATGCCTAAACGAAAACCTTTGGCGCCTAAAGTTGAAAGGCGAAGGCGTAGAGAAATTAGTAGAAAGATGCATCGTCATGTAAATGAAGATAATGATAGTGATATTTTTTTGAAGGATGCATTCAAATCAGCATTAAGTGTAGTTCCAACGAATTTTAATAGTTTTGACAGGCTGGCTTCGCCCGCTAGCGGGTAGGTATTTTCAAATGAATCACTAAAATTAATGAATCACTAACAGTAACTTTTAGTGTTAAGAAAAGAAATTTAAAAAAAAAGATAATTTGTGATTGGGTAAAAAGTCGGCCTGGGTCCCCACTGCCTTCGGCAGTGCAGTCCCGTGCGCGCTGCGCGCGCGTATTCGTTCCCTCACCCTTCGTGGCTCCTAAAAAAAAAAAAAATCGGATCGGATAAAAACTCCCATCGGGTCCTCACTGCCTCCGGCAGCGCAGACCCGTGCGCGCTGCGCACACACGCGTGGAGGTATACGTGCGCTGCGCGCACATATTGCTTCTCAAGTCAAAATTTTATTCTTAAGATAATTTAAAAAATCATTTCTCATCGGGTAAAAATTCGGACCGGGTCCCCACTGCCTTCCGCAGCGCAGTCTTGTGCGCGCTGCGCGCGCACAAATTAAAGGATACACGCGCTGCGCGCACGTATTCCTTCCCTGACCCTTCGTGCCTGAAAAAAAAAATCTGATCGGGAAAAAACTCCCACCGGGTCCCCACTGCCTCCGGCAGCGCAGACCCATGCGCGCTGCGCGCTCACGTGTGAAGGTATATGTGCGATCCGCGCACATATTCCTTCTCAAGTCAAAATTTTATTCTTAAGAAAGTTTAAAAAATCATTTCTCATCGGGTACAAATTCGGACCGGGTACCCACTGTCTTCGGCAGCGCAGTCCCGTGCGTTCTGCGCGCGCACAAGTTAGGGGATACGCGCTCGGTGCACGCCTATTTCTTCCCCCACCCTTTCATGCCCTCTTAATTAACCTACGTATACCAATTTTGAACGATCTAACTCAATTGGCTGAGATGCAAAAGAAAACGTATTCAGGACACCTCAAAACGTGTAAATGTGGCGAAAACTTTCGATAATATAAAAGTACTTTAAAATATCTTTCGAATGATGTATTAAAAATAATTTAATCATAATTAGAAATTGAAATATTGAAATTTTAAAATATTACAGCGCCATCTGGTGGTAGAAATTTCTGTATTCCACTGTTCAATTCCAAATCAAAAAAGCTTTCTAATGATGTATTACTTATGAAATTATTTTAATCAGTAGCTGAGAAACAAAATAAAACGTAATCAGGACACCTCAAAACGTGTAAATCTGGTGAAAAATTTCGATAATTTAAAATAACTTTAAAATATCTTTCGAATGATGCATTAAAAATAATTGAATCATAATTAGAAATTGAAATATTGAAATTTGAAAATATTACAGCGCCATCTGGCGGTACAAATTTCTGTATTCCACTGTTTGATTCCAATTCAAAAAAGCTTTCTAATGATGTCTTACTTATGAAATTATTTTAATTAGTAGCTGAGATACAAAAGAAAACTAATTCAGGACACCTCAAAACGTGTAAATCTGGTGAAAACTTTCGATAATTTAAAAGAACTTTAAAATATCTTTCGAATGATGTATTAAAAATAATTTAATCATAATTAGAAAATGAAATATTGAAATTTGAAAATATTACATGTTCGAAGTCCGTGCGACCGTTAGCGGCGGAGCTTTTGCTGCGTCAAGCCGTTTCTCACAGACAGACAGACAGACACACAGACACACGCGTACAGATTTTAATAATATAAGGAGATATTGGATCAATGAATTTGCTGTGCAGACACTGCAATGCAAATGCATTTTGAATCAGAAGTCTCTCAAAGAGAGTTAACGCGATGGAAAAAATGGTCGAGTTTCGACCACTGGGCGATACTAGTTGAAATGAAGTCTCAAAATACCATATCATTGATGATGATAATAATAATAATGAAATCAGTCAAAATCTAAGTTAAAATTATCGATACCTTCGATAGCGGTTTTCCCACTCGCCACACTTAACAAAATCCATTTATAATGCATGTTGCATACACATACCTAACCCACATATTAAAAAATCGGGATTCTAAGATTATTTGAAGCAAAGTTATGTTTTAAAACGTGTTTTTTAGCACCCCCCCCCCCGGCCCGCTCTTAAAGGAAAGGAGGAGGAGATTTTGCAAAATATCCTTATATTATGAGTTAGATACATATAACATACCCTCACATGGAAAATCTCTCCTTCATAAGATAATTTACTGCAGAGTTACACATGAATACATGTCCCCCCCCCCGCCGCTTAAGGGGAGGTGGGGTGGAGTTTCACAAAATCACTTTGTAGTGTGTGTTGAATACGCATAAACAGTCCACGCATCAAAAATTGCCATTCTTAGATAGTTTGGAACAGAGTTACGCATGGAAACATGTTTTTAATCCCCCTCTAACCCTCAAGGGGGGTGATAGCACGGAATTCCAAATAATCCCTTTGTAGTTTGTTTGTGTTGAGTACACATAACCAATCAACCTATAAAAAAAATCGCTTTTCTGTGATAATTTGGAGCAGAGTTACTCTTTAAAATGTGTTTTTGCCCCCCCCCCCCGATTTTAAAGGGGGAAAAGGAAAATTTCACAAAATCGACTTATAGTGCGTGTTGGGAGTGCATAACCAGCCCGCAAGTAAAAAATCGTCTAAGATAGTTTGGAGCAGAGTTACGCATGAAAACATGATTTTGCCCCACCCCCAAGGGGGATAAGGTGGAATTTTACAAAATCCCTTAGTAGTGTGTGTCTTGAGTACGCATAACCAATCGACATATCAAGAAATCGCTATTCTGAGATAATTTGGAGTCTGCTGCGTCTGGGCCGATGTTTTTATTTTTACTGTAGACCAGGCCGGGCCTAAAACTTACGGTGCATGCAGATTTCTAAATCAGACTCATTGAAAATAAATGATTTACTTGTTTATTGTTTTTATTTCAATAACTAGCAGGCAACGCCCGCTTCGCTGGTCCCTATTTTTAAATGAATCGCTATAATTACTGAATTCTCAAAATTGCATTAATTTTTATCACGTGAAAAAAAAAAAAAAGAAAAAAGAACTCATTAGGAAACATGTCGCACCGGGTTCTCACTGCCTTCGGAAAAAATTCCCAAAATGCTCTAACTCTTATTTCTATTATTTTCCCCCTTCGCCCCCCCCCCCTCCCGTCTATCCTAATAATTTTAAAAATTCGAAAATATCCGCAATCGATTTGTAGGTATCGAAAACCTCAATATACCAATTTTGAATGCTCTAACTCTATTCTATTTTTTTTTGCCCCTCCGCCCCCGCCTTCCCGGCCCTCCTAATAACTTTACACTTTCGAAAATATCCCCATTCGACTTGCTGGCCTCTAAAACCTATCTGTACCAATTTTGAACGGCCTAACTGTATTTCTATTTGTTTTTGCCCATAGCCCCCCATGCTGCCCCCCTTCCCACCCCTTCTAATAATTTTACAAATTCGAAAATATCCGCAATCGATTTGCAAGTATCGAAAACCTCTATGTACCAATTTTGAACGATCTGACACTATTTTTATTTTTTTGCCTCCCCCCCCCCCACAAAAAAAAAAAAAAAAAAAAAAAAAAAAAAAATCGGAAGAATTCAAAAAATGAGTTTTTGGAAATATTTTCAAGAAGACGCTTGGCGTTTTTTTTTTTTTTTTTTTTTTTTTTTTTTTTTTTAACATCTTTGAGCTATTACTTTTACTCGAAAATCCGTATTTTTCTAAATCATTTATACCCCCTTCTCCCGTTAAAAATCCAAAAATCCAAAATCGCAGGAAAAGACTTTTTCGTATTCAATTCTAGTCTCCCCATCTGCAATTTCTTCACTGTGAAGTTATTTGGAGCCGAGTTATACTTATAAATGTGTTTTTGCCTTATGCGCCTCAGAAAATCATTTATACCCCCTTCCCCCCTTAAAAATCCAAAATTCCAAAATCGCAGAAAAGATTTTTTTGTTTTCAAGTCTAGTCTCTCCCTCTGAATTTCTTCACCTTGAAGCAATTTGGAGCCGAGTTATGCTTATAAAGGTGGTTTTTGCCTTCTGCACCTTCGAAAATCATTTTCAGCCCCTCTCCCCCCTTAAAAATCCAAAATTCCAAAATTGCAGAAAATGATTTTTTTGTACTTAAGTCTAGTCTCCCCATCTGCAATATTTTCATCGTGAAGTAATTTGGAGCCGATTTATGCTTATAAAGGTGTTTTTGCCTCCTGCGCCTCCGAAAATCATTTTCACCCCTTATCCCCTTAAAAATCCAAAAATCCAAAATCGCAGAAAATGATTTTTTTGTATTCAAGTCTAGTCTTCCCATCTGCAATATCTTCCTCGTGAAGCAATTTGGAGCCGAGTTATGCTTATAAAGGTGTTTTTGTCTTCTGCAACTCCGAAAATCATTTTCACCCTCTTCCCCCCTTAAAAATCAAAAATTCCAAAATCGCAGAAAATCATTTTTTCGTATTCAAGCCTAGTCTCCCCATCTGCAATTTCTTCCCTGTGAAGTAATTCGGTGCCGAGTTGTACTTATAAATGTGTTTTTGCCTTATGCGCCCCCGAAAATCTCATTTTTACCCCCTACCCCCCCCCCTTAAAAGTCCAAAATTCCAAAATCGCAGAAAATGATTTTTTTGTATTCAAGTCTAGTCTCCCCATCTGCAATTTCTTCACCGTGAAGCAATTTGGAGCCGAGTTACGCTTATAAAGGTGGTTTCTGCCTTCTGCCCCCCCCCCCGGGGAGGAACGGGGGGGGATTTCGCAAAATCCCGTCTTAGTGAGCGTCAAGGTCCTAAAATCAACCAGCTCACCAAAAATTGTGACTCTATCTCTCATAGGATCGCCACAGCTGTGTTGAGTCAGTGAATCAGTGAGTGATCGGGCTGCATTTTTGGCAAATCCTGTTTTATTATTCATGGTATGATAATGAGATACAACTTTAGTATAGGAGCCCCTTGGCGAATTTTAAATTTCTGGTGATAAATTAAAATACATATTGTAGTTGCGTAAGTAAAGGATTCGATGAGAAACATCTAATCTATTTCGGTACTAAATTTCCTATTTTGTCAAGGGATACTATATTAAAGTTAAGCACAGCTTTAGTATGGGATGCTGTTGGCGAATTTCAATATTTTTTGCCCTTTTGGTGATGTATTGAAATGGTTATAGCAATTGCGTAAATGAAGTCATTAGAGAGAAGCATCCAAACTAGCACTTCAGTGTCAAATTAAAAATTTCGCCGAAAGGGTGCTATAATATATAATAAAGTATAATATTATAATAAAGCTGTGCCCAAAGCTGTTCAGATTAAGGATATATTTATTCAAATTCCAACTTGGTACAACTATAGTATTTCCCCACAGTTGAATCTGGCGATTTTTCTTTGGCGCCGATTGGAACGGTAACGATGTCGTTCTGAACTGTTTGCGATATAATATAATATGGCAGCCTGCATGCTATTTATTTTGGATTTATGATTTTATGATTTATAATTTAGCTTATGATTTTATCATTTATGCTGTATGATTTATGATTTTTAGATTTATGATTTAGCCATAATCGGCAAAAATAAATCGCCAAATTCAGCTGTGGGGAAATGCTATTGTTAGGTATTGATATACTTTTGCCTCACTAGAGGGCGCCAGAGGTCCCGTTGAGATGAAATTCGAAGAACATTTTTTGTTGACTCTCGTGGGACATTAGTTTTAGTTCTGTTCTAGAATGGAGAGCAACGGGTCAACATGAAATAGTAGTTTGCTCTCGGGGCATTTTTGACCTGATTTTATTATTCAAGGAGCTATCGTTTAAGAAATAGAAAAAGTAGCTCCTAGATTAGATTTAGTTTTAGTTTTAGTTTGTCTTTAGTGGAGAGAGCAACACAATGAAATAGAATGCTCTCAGGCCATCTTTGGACTACTTTATTTTTATGGAACCACCATTGTCATAACGAAATAGAAAACTGGTGGCTTAGTTATTAAAATATTACGAATAGAAAATTGTTTTCGTGAAATTTCGAATATGTAAATACTTTTTGTAAATAGTGTTATTTTCATCATGTAACTATTTTAGTTAATAAACTGTATATATTTTATCATCTTAAAGAAGAAGCTATTATTGCTAGAAAAACAAGTGTCCGTTATTAGTCTTCATTTTTTAACGTCGAAGAATTTTACAGGTAAGAAGAATATTAAAATATCAGTTTGAAGATTATTACTTTGAAATTAAAATGATTAGAAATTATTAAATAAGACATTTGATTAAATGAAAATAGCCTGCAATCTTTATATTTCAAAGAGTCTAGAAGACTCGCTTAAGCCATTCAGAAGAATGGCGTTTTATAACATAATTTTATGGCGTTCGCAGACAGGAAGTATTGTTTATATTAAATACAGGAAATATCGTTTATATTAATTGAAAAGAAAAGAATTATTTTCATTTGAAACAATAAATGGTTTAAAATTTATTTTATTATTATGTGAAATGTTTTTCAAAAGATATCTAAGATTGAAATTATTTAGAACATAGAATATTCTTTTTTCAAAGTAAATAAAATTAAAAATGTCTGATTGATTGAAATAAAACAAGATTTTTTATTCGTTCTATTTTTTGTACATTTAAAACGTAAATTTATCAAGGTCAAAATAAGATAGAGTTTTTTTATGATTGGAATAAATAAAAATAGAATAAAAAAGCAATTGAGTATTGAGTTGACCTTGAAAAAGAAGCATCATTTGATGAAGAAAAAATAAAAAAATATTTTTTTCATGGTAAATATTAGATGATGTCAAAATCTGATTGCAGTGAATTTTTATTGTTTTATTTTTTGTTTCGCAATGATAATGAAATAAAGTATTATTTTAGAATTTATGAATGAAAACAGAATGTGCAAGTGATAGAAGCTTCGATTCTAATTTATTTTTGGATTACATTTGGTGATTGTTATATTCAATAAAATTTTACAGTTAATAAATAAATAAAAATTATTATTCAGTTGGAAATAAATATTGCTATAAGAGTAAAATAAAAAATAATAAATGGTTATTTTCTTTTGTTTACATTTTATGAAAAGAAAATGGCTCTCAAATTAAAACTTTTTCCAAGTTGTTCTTTAAATAAAATCTTCTTGGTAAATAGAAAAGTGAAAGTTTTTACATTTAAATTAAAAGGCATAAATAACGAATAATTGGTTAATTAACATAAAACTGTTCTGTTTTTGTTTAAAAATCAGAAATGGAAAAAATAAAAAGGCGAAGAACTCCATTACGATCTTCCTTTACTAAAACTTTAAATATTTTAAAAACTGAACTAGAGAAAGAAGATCTTGAGAAGGATATACTTTTAGATAATTTAAATAAATTAGAGGGTTTAATGACAGAATTAAAAGCATTTGATAATGAGATATTGGACATTATGTCGGAAGATAGTAAATGCGATGAAGCTTTGATTATAAAAGAAGCCGAAGAAAGCGAAGCATACTGTGATGAATTTATCACAGTTAAAAGACTAATTAATGAAAAGTTAAATTCAAATGTAAATTTTAATTACGCAAGCCAAAATAAAATAGAAAGCGAAACAAACTTCAAAACAAAGCGATATAAATTACCAAAATTAGCTATCAAGAAATTTGATTCAAAATTGATAAATTATTTGCCCTTTTGGGCCCAATTTAAGAAAATTTACGAGGATGAAGAATTAGACAACGCTGACAAATTTCAGTACCTTTTACAGTGCGTAGAACCAGGAACTCGAGCCAGAGAATTACTCGAAAGTTACCCCGTAACATCAGAAATTTATTTAAAGGCAGTAAAGGCTTTTGAAGAACGCTATGGGGATAAAGATATCTTAATCGAAGTATATGTTCGAGAATTTTTGAAATTAATTACAGCTAATGTACAGACTAGGGGAAATAGCAAAAAGTTGTGTAATTTAGTGACCAAGATAGAAGCACACTTGAGATCGCTGGAAAGCATGGGTGTAAACATTGATCAGAACTCTGCGTGGCTGTACCCAATGGTAGAATCCTGTTTACCCGAAGATATTATTAGAACGTTTCAAAGACTTAATGTTGGGGCCAGGGAAGATTCTACTGAGTTAGATGACAAGGAAACCACACAGAAATCGAACTTGTCACTATTGCTGAATTTTTTGAAAAGGGAAGTGGCAGGTGAAGAAATGTTACAATTAGCCAGGTCAGGTTTTGAAATTAATTCACCCAGGGAAAATGTTAAAAATAAATTCCACAAGAGAGATAACAGGGTCCCCAGCTACAGGCTTATTTGCTGCAAAAGAATTAAGCTGTATATTTTGCGGAAAAACGCATGAGAGTAAAGACTGCATAACAGCCAGATCGCTCTCCCTTGACGAAAAGAAAAATAAAGTAAAAGAAAAAAATTGCTGTTTGAAATGTTTACGTTTTGGACACCGGGCAAAAACGTGCAAGATTTTTATTAAGTGCCCCGTTTGTTCGAAACCACACACAGAACTATTTTGTCCAGAAATAAGGAAAGGGGGTGGAAATAGTAGAAGCAAACCTCCCGAAGTAATACAGAACACTGTCGCCAAACAATGCTCCCAGGAAATAGCCCTTATCACGTTAGAAATAAATATAAAAGGGGAAAAAGGCCAAAAAAGGGTGCTTGTCTTATGGACTGTGGTTCCCAGAACAGTTACATATTAAAGAAAACTGCAAAAGAGCTCAAGCTCAAACCCATTGAACAGAAGTAATTGCCCATACAGTTTTTGGAGGTGCACAGATAGAAGCTAAACAGCATAATATATTTTGAGTTGCTGTAGGTGCATCGAATAATCGGGTCAGTTCCATACATGAGCTTGATCTTCTAGAACAAGAAAAAATTTGTGGTGAAATTCCTCGAATTCCAAAGGGAAATCTGTGCAGAGAACTCAAGAAAAATAAGCTGTGGTTGTCCGATATCGGCCCTGGTAGTACGGAAATAGAAATCCTGATCGGGAGTGACGTTTACGGTCAACTGTTAACTGGTCGAGTCAAGCAATTAGAAAATGGACTCACAGCGATAGAAACCAAACTTGGGTGGACAGTTTGTGGAAAAACAGGGCTTCCATCTCAGGGTTGCTTGAATAGCGGTACAGCAATATTAATGACAAATCTGTATATAAAAGATTGGAATGGTCCAGACTTGAAGCGACTCGAAACGATAGGAATCAACGACCCTGCACAAATCTTGTCCAAAAGAGACGAAGAAGAGCAAGTCCACGATATGTTTCTTAGACAACTCACCAGAAACGTCACATCTGTAAACAACACGTCCGAATTGGAAGAATTTAAATCTAAGGCAACAGAAATCATGGCTGAAGCTAAAATGGACCTAAGATTGTGGCAATTCGGTCCTGTAAAAGAAATAGAAAAGTTGTCTTTAGAAAATGAAAAGGAAGACTTCTCAACTCCAATTCCAGTTTTAGAAATTAAATGGGATAGAACAGATGATAGCTTGATGGTCTGCAATAAATTTGACTTAGAAATAGTGAATCCATCTAAACGTCAAATTCTATCCATAACTCAAGGAATTTTCGATCCTATCGGTTTTCTAGCTCCAGCGTTGTTACCAGCCAAGATAATAATTCAAGAATCTTGGTCCAGCAAATCAGCATGGGACACTCCGCTTCCAGAGAAAATTCAAAGAGACTTTCAGAAATGGTACAGCGAATTAAAACAGCTAACAGAATTGAAGATCCCGAGAAGAATAGGTTATGGAAATAAAGAAGATTGGACCCTACATATTTTCTGCGATGCAAGTCAAAGTGCCTATGCAACAGTAATTTTTCTACGGTGCGAAGAAGAAAAAAGAGTTTCAATTCAATTTTTGGGAGCAAAATCACGGTTGGCTCCAAAAAAGGCTCTAACGATTCCTCGTCTTGAGCTGCTTGCCTGTGTTTTGGGATCCAGACTATCAAAGTATGTCATAGAAGCTTTGGACATCCCTACAGTACCAACTTACTTTTGGACTGATTCTTCGACAGTTTTGGCCTGGATTAAAAGAAATGACCAGTGGGGTACCTTTGTGGGCAATAGAATCAGAGAAATATGCCAACTTACGAACCCTAACCAGTGGTACTTAGTTCCAGGAAGTCAAAATCCGGCAGACCTGCCTTCCCGTGGTTGTAGTCCTAAATAACTTCTGGAATCGGGATGGTTGGAGGGTCCTAAATGGCTAGCAGATGAAAAAAGTAACTGGCCCCAACCGAAGATTGTCCCTAATGAAGTCTTAGTTATGTCGGAAAGAAAGAAAACTGCAGTGTTATTATTTTCGAGTCAAAATGTAGATCCATTTATGAATTATGAAAGAACTTCGAAATTTAGTAAACTTGTAAATATTATTTGTTGGATAAGATGATTTGCAACAAAATGTAGAAATAGAAATCATATTTTCCCAGCTGAACTTTCGGCAGAAGAAAAGGAAGAGGCGGAAAAATTTCTCTGGTCACGCATACAGTTAGAAAGTTTTGGTGATGTGCGAGAAACAATAAAAGGACTTGTTGTTAAGAAAGATCAAGACAATATTCTAAGAGTCAAAACAAAGTTGTTAGATCGAGAAGACACTTTTTCTTTCAAGTATCCTATATTGTTGCCATCAAAACATCATGTTGTAAGGTGCCTAATTAGAGACTGCCACTTGAAGAATTGCCATGCTGGACTTCAGACAGTTGGTTCGATCTTACGTGAACATTACTGGATTGTTTCTGCAAAGCGTAACATTCGAAGTGAATTGATAAAATGCACAAAGTGTAAAATTTTTTCTTCCAAACCATTTGTTACTCCTCCCATCCATTTACCTTTTGACAGAGTCAGAGACTCAAAAGTTTTTGAAGTTGTTGGCATCGACTTATGTGGCCCTCTTTACCTGAAAAATAAATCCAAAGAATGGATAGTCATTTTTACCTGTGCAGTATATCGAGCCATACACTTGGAATTAGTGGCGAATCTTTCAACAGAGGGATTCATACAAGCGCTAAGAAGATTTGTTGCCCGAAGAGGAAGAATTTCAACAATCCACAGTGACAATGGAACTAACTTTCGCCGTGCCAACAATCTCTTTAGATCTCTTGACTGGAATCAAATTCAAAAGACGGATGACATAGCTCCAATAAAATGGAAGTTTATCCCCCCAACCGCTGCTTGGTGGGGCGTATGGTGGGAGCGTCTCATTAGAAGTGTAAAAAACCTCCTACTGAGAACTCTTGGAAAATCTTCCCTCAATTTTGAAGATCTCTCCATTATCTTGTGCGAAGTTGAAGCCATAATGAACAGTCATACCTATCAGAAGAACCAGACAAGTTCATTCCTTTGACACCTTCCTGTTTTATGCAAGACATTCAAGAAATTGGTGTACCAGATCTGGATGCCATTGATGCTAAAAAACTGAGAGCACGATACAAGCACTGCCAAAGTGCTCGAAGGCAACTACAAAGTAGATTTCGAAAAGAGTATCTAGCGCAGTTGGTACAACGAAGTAGACAGATATGTAAGCCTGTTAAACAAGGCGACATTGTGCTAGTAGAAATCAACAGTGTGAAAAGACTACAGTGGCCAATAGGAAGAGTAGTGAAAATTTTTCCCAGCCGAGATGGCCGTGCCAGGGTTGTGAAAGTGAAAATGCATTCTGGGACATTGATTAGACCACTTCAAAAACTTTATCCCTTAGAGATATCAGATGCTGAGGATCCAGTGATACAAGCAGCAAAAGAGACAATAAACTGAAAGTGGGCAGAAACTATAAAAAACTTTTCTAAAGACAATCACAATTGTTTTAAAATTGCATTGAACTTTAAAATATTTTATTTTTATTTTTCTTTATTTTCATTAGTTTGTAACTTTAATTTTTACTATTTGTAGTTTATAGCTTTAATTTTTCTTAGTATGCAGTTTTATAAGTTTAAATTTTCTTAATTAATTAACTGTTTAATTTTTTATCTCTCACCTAAAAAATTAAAGGTGGGAGGATGTTAGGTATTGATATACTTTTGCCTCACTAGAGGGCGCCAGAGGTCCCGTTGAGATGAAATTCGAAGAACATTTTTTGTTGACTCTCGTGGGACATTAGTTTTAGTTCTGTTCTAGAATGGAGAGCAACGGGTCAACATAAAATAGTAGTTTGCTCTCGGGGCCTTTTTGGCCTGATTTTATTATTCAAGAAGCTATCGTTTAAGAAATAGAAAAAGTAGCTCCTAGATTAGATTTAGTTTTAGTTTTAGTTTGTCTTTAGTGGAGAGAGCAACACAATGAAATAGAATGCTCTCAGGCCATCTTTGGCCTACTTTATTTTTATGGAACCACCATTGTCATAACGAAATAGAAAACTGGTGGCTTAGTTATTAAAATATTACGAATAGAAAATTGTTTTCGTGAAATTTCGAATATGTAAATACTTTTTGTAAATAGTGTTATTTTCATCATGTAACTATTTTAGTTAATAAACTGTATATATTTTATCATCTTAAAGAAGAAGCTATTATTGCTAGAAAAACAAGTGTCCGTTATTAGTCTTCATTTTTTAACGTCGAAGAATTTTACAGGTAAGAAGAATATTAAAATATCAGTTTGAAGATTATTACTTTGAAATTAAAATGATTAGAAATTATTAAATAAGACATTTGATTAAATGAAAATAGCCTGCAATCTTTATATTTCAAAGAGTCTAGAAGACTCGCTTAAGCCATTCAGAAGAATGTCGTTTTATAACAGCTATAGTTGTTCCCGACAAAGTATTATATCTCTTTATTCTTCTAATAAATTGTCGGTGAAAGAAATTGCTCAGAAATTGAGTATTCCTAAAAGAAATGTTTATATTATTTTTTATTTATTTTTTTTTTTCTTCTTATTCGTATCATTGTAATCTCAATATAATTTATTTTATTTTATTTTCTTCTATTCAGCGATCGTATATTATAAAAATTTTGCCCTCTCTTTAGAAAAATAAATAAATAAATGAACTCCCTTTAGATTCACAATGTGATAACTTACTTCGGAAAATATACGTCAGCAACGCATGATTACTCTCGGAAAAGAAAATAGATGCAAACTTACTTTTTAAATAAATTCTTGTACTGTAATTAATTTGAAAAGCAATGAAATATTCTTTTGTAATAAAAAATTCCTAAAGTAGAAAGTTGTTAAATCTGGCAATTTCTTAAAACTCAAATAAAACAATAGACACAATAAATTGTGTAGATGTAGCAACACTATACTCTCGACTACAGATATCTCATTCTGAGACAACAGCCGTTGGGGGATATTGAAGATATACGAAAATTTATAAAAGCATTTAATTTATGAAAGTTCTATTTCTTCCCCAATTTATTTAAGATAAAATTTCTTTTTTCCCCTTTTCTTTCTTTTTCTTTTTTTTTTTTTTTTTTTTTTTTTTTTTTTGCAATCTCTTTAAGCTCTAATTTAAGACATATTTTTAAACTAAAACGTAATGCATTTCAATTAAGTGAAATTGACTACTCATTTTTTTAAAAAATCTGGAGTGACTCCACTCGACTTTCCGAACATTGAGTAAGTAACAGTTTTGTAGATAAAATAAAGAAAGAGGTGTTGCTAAACAAACAAAAAAGAGAAAACCATAACAGAGTGTTTGGGTATTTTTCTCCATATATCACACGAGGTTTTATTTAACGCTACTGAACTTTGAGCCCTTAGATCATAAGGATAAAGAATTTTTCGTTGTGTCCCTGTAAAAATCTATAAATGCTAGATTCACCAAAATGCTTATAGTTAGTGCAACAGTGATTTATAATATTCATACAAATTTTCAGCTCAATTGAATAAGGCGTTTAGATGCTATCGCTGGTCTCACAGGCCATAAAGATAAAGAATTTTTCTTTGTGTCCCTGTAAAAAAACTGAAAGTGCTAGATTCACCAAAATCTATACAGTGTGTTCAAATGTGACCTATAACATGTGTAAAAATTCTTTGATGAGATTGATAAGGCGTTTAGACGCTATCACACTTTTAAAAATTTGGCAAAGAATTTTTCTTTGTGTCCCTGTAAAAAAACTGTAAGTGCTAGATTCTCCAAAATCTATACAGATTGAGTGTATGTGACCTATAATATGTGTATAAAGTTTTTGCTCAATTGAATAAGGCGTTTAGATGCTATCGCACTTTTAAGATTTTGGTCCCTTGGCCATAATGATAAAGAATTTTTCTTTGTGTCCCTGTAAAAAAACTATAAGTGCTAGATTCACCAAAATCTATAGGGTTCGTACTATGGTGACTTACAATATACGTACCAACTTTCAGCTTATTCGAACAAAGCGTTTTGACTTTAGCATGTTTACTCACAGACATACACATACACATATATACATATACAAACCTGCATACACACATACATACATCATCGTAAAAATAGTGAAAACGGACTCGTTGGACCTCGAAACCTATAGAAACATCAAAATCTCGAATTCGGTTTTTTGACATGATTACAATACTTTCCTCACTATAGTGTTCGGAAAGTAAAAATATTTAGAATAGCAAAACATTTGAAAATAACCGATATTTTAAAAATATTACGTAAAAATTTAATAAAGATGAAACGAAAATGAGTTTATATTTTTATTTTAGTTTATATTATGGTATAACTTCAGTATATTCCTCCAGCTGAATTTGGCGATTTTTCTTTGGCGCCGGTTTGATCGATAACGATGTCGTTCTGGACTGTTTGCGATATAATATAGCAGCCTATATGTTGTTTATTTTGGATTTATGATTTTATGATTTAGATTATGATTTTATCATTTATGATTTTTAGATTTATTATTTAACCATAATCGCCAACAAAAAATCGCCAAATATCGTTGTGGGGATATACTGAAGTTGTTCCTTTATTTTAACGTTAGGCGAAAAAGATTTAGTAATGAATACCATGATTATGTTAAACAATTATTGGTATAGAGTTAGAGATTAAGCGCAGACATTTTTAAAATGGAATTTATGAGATAAAAATTTGTATTAGTTTATATAAAGATTTAGTTTTTATTTAAAAGGATCTTATTTAAAAGGATAGATCTTTTTCTTTACTATGACCAATTTAGCGATTTTTAAAATTTAGAAATGAAGAAGCTCGTACGTTTTTCGCCAATGAATTCATTTACGCAACCACAATAGCCATTTTAACTCTAGCCATGCCTTCCTATAGAGGTAAATATAAAATGGTGCAATAATAATGATAATAATAATAAAATCCGCAACCTATTTTTGTTTTTTAAGTATTGATATAAAACTTTGCAGAAAACAGAATTTAATACAACGGAACATTTTTTTTTTCTTCTTGGTCTTTTTTTCCATATAAAGGAATGTAGTAACTGCATTGCTAAAATATTGTAGTTACAGCTAATACTCATTGGCTGATTTTAAATTTTTCATTTATTTTGACGATGACTTAAATTATCTATAGCAATTATTCATGTCACGATTTTCGCGAGAAACGTCTAAATTACTTCGGTGCCAAATTTAAAATTTCGCCAAGATGTTAAACTGTACCATTGTTTTAGAACGACTTTTTTTCAATTTTATTTTAAATATTTTTCAACTTAATTCACGAGGAAAAAAAAGAAGAAAATTTTTCATTTGGTCTAAATGCACAAAATGTACCAGGTAAAATATCCGTTTTTCGTTCTGTTCATTATTAGAAAGAAAATGGCTGAGGTAGTTTTTCCTGTACAATTGATGTCTTTATAAATTAAATTAAATTAAATTAAATTAAATTATCCAGTATCATTAAATTTCCTTCTCCACGCTCATTTTTTATTTTCTAAATTTAATATTACATAATATATATGTAAAAAAAATCAAAGTGTAATCAGTACATATCCAGAAGATGTAGCCAACAAATATTCAGACAAAAATCAACACAATTTCAGGAGATATCGCCAACAACTATTAAGATGTCATGATCAATATATATCCAGTAGATATCGCCAACAATAATAATTATTCAGCAGATATCGTCAACAAGTATTCTGGAGCCATCATGAATATTTATTTAGAAAATATTGTCAACAAATATTCAAAAGCCATCCAATTTATGAATGGTGATAGTGTATCTTGAATACTTCAAACCGGCAATTCGTTTTTACAATACAATCAAGGATGAATTTTTCACTTATCAGTAGATTTCGAAAAATGTGATTCCCCCCCCCCCCCCCCCCGATACAACTTAGTATTGATATAACTTTAGTATATCCCTACAGCTGAATTTGGCGATTTTTCTTTGGCATCGTTTTGAACGCTAACGATGTCGTTCAGGACTGTTTACGATATAATATGGCAGCCCATATGTTGTTTATTTTGGATTTATGATTTTATGTTTTATAATTTATGATTTAGATTATGATTGTATAATTTATGATTTAGCCATAATCACCAACAAAAAATCGCCAAATATCGTTGTGGGGATATACTAAAGTTGTTCCTTAGTATTTAATACCGTTTAAGAAATTAAATGGTAAAATCAGATATTGACACAGGCATCTTGGCAAATTCATGGTGTAATACAATAAGTGGCGACAATGCAAAATCGCTATCTGAAAGAAATTGTCCTGTCGTACTACTACTACTAATGAAATTTTAAAAATAATTGCAATAATCGCATAAGATATTTATCTTCAACCTGACTAAATCATATTCTAGAAAAAATCTGATGTGGGCACCACATGACTTCCTTATACACTTTTAGAAATATACATAAGGTTAAAAAACATTGTCACTGGACTCGAAACAGTTGGCTAAAAATATTTTTAAAAAATGCATGCATACGTAAAATAAATAAATAAATAAATAAATAAATAAAATAAAATTGTGCCTTGAGGGGACTCATGTCAAAGTTGTGCCTTGAGGGGGGGGGAGGGACTCATGTCAAAGTTGTGCCTTGGGGGGACTCATGTCAAAGTTGTGCCTTGGGGGGACTCATGTCAAAGTTGTGCCTTGGGGGGACTAATGCCAAAGTTGTACCTTGGGGGGACTCATGTCAAAGTTGTGCCTTGGGGGACTCATGTCAAAGTTGTACCTTGGAGGGACTCATGTCAAAGTTGTGCCTTGGGGGGACTCATGTCAAAGTTGTGCCTGGTGGGGACTCATGTCAAAGTTGTGCCTTGGGGGGGACTCATGTCAAAGTTGTGCCTTTTGGGAACTCATGTCAAAGTTGTACCTTGGGGGGGGGACTCGTGTCAAAGCTGTGCCTTGGGGGACTAATGTCAAAGATATGCCTGGGGGGGACTCATGTCAAAGTTGTGCCTTGGGGGGGGACTCATGTCATAGTTGTGCCTTGGGGAAGTTTTAAATGTCTAGCTGGTCGGGAAGTTAGTTAAAAATCGATTGCAAGATTTGTACTGGTAACGCTGCCGAAGGCAGCAGGAACCCTACACAGTTAGCTAAAAGTATTAAAAAATGCATTTTCACCGTGTTCTGATCTAGTCTGAAAGTTTCAAATGTCTAGCTAGTCGGGAAGTTAGTTAAATATTTTTTCTGTTGAATCGCATAAACGCTGCTGAAGGCAACAGGTATCGGAAACAGTTGGCTAAAAATATTTGAAAAATGCATTGTCAACGTGTTCTGAGCCTTTCTGAAAGTTTCAAATGTCTAGCTTGTCGGGAAGTCAGTTAAATTGCAAGATTTGTCTAAACCGTTTCTGAGTTATTACCGTTTTTTGATACATTATGGCCAAAACCTATGTATTTTTGTCATTATGAACCTAATTTTCCTAAATATCTCCAAAACCGAAAATCATAGAAAGTCCAAAAAGGGAGGTGCACAACTAGATGTTATAACAAACCTATGTACCAATTCGCAACTTTCTACGTCCAACCGTTTTTGAGTTATGCGACATACCCACACACAGACACACACACACATACAGACGTCACGAAAAATCGTGTAAAAACCCTTATATCTCTAAAACGAGAGCTCGTGTTAAGACGACACTTGCAGGTATGCAACTAGACATCATGACAGTCACATGTATAAATTGGCAACATCCAGTGATCATTCGTTTTCGAGCAATGTGAAATACAAAATCCATTTCGCAAATCGGGATTACTATACTTCCTTATACTTTGTATAAGGAAGTAAAAATGCACTTTAAAAAGTTGCATCTTTAGTGTTGGAAGCACCATTTTAAACCTTGCTGTACGCTGGAAATAAATGCAGAGTATTACATATTGTCCTAAATTAACTAAAAAAACTCAATAGTAAAAAAAAAAGATAGGCATTAGAAAAAATAAGTTTATAATTTCTTTAATCAAGCAATAACACCCAAAAAGTTCATCGTCAAACAGTGACAAAAGTTTAACAAGTCGATCATATACTAAAGTTGTAACACTAAATGATTTAGATATCAAGAATTTCTCTCGAAAGATACCCAACTTGAAAATTTACCACCACCCCGGGGGGGGGGGGGAAGCGATGCCCCCACATGCACACAAATTTTTTCCTAGTTAACTATTACTATTATCAATAATTCATATTAATTTTACAATAACAAGTTTAAAATAACGCTCATTATGTACATTTATACGAAATTTTGTCCTATACTGCCATGTTAAAAGTTTACATAAAATGCGATCACAGCGCCATCTGCAACTTAAATTCACATACAATATGTTGTTTAAATTTTTACATTCTCCCTCTTCCCACATATGTATCTTTTGCTTATTGCAACTCTATCGAAACCTTTGATCACATATTATTCGTTCTTTAACGTAATGTAGATCTACAATAGCTTGTTTTGACTTTTCCTAATTCGGTTTCTTTTCATCTTACAAAATAAAGGCAGTTTGTCGCCCTGTGTGCATTCTTTATCTCATAACATGGTACGTTAATTTTTGCTTAAAAGTTCCGGTTTCCATGGCGTGTTTTGGCGTTTAGTGAGGACCGTTTGAATTATAATCATGTGGTAACCTTTTCAAAAATTGTATGTGTTTATAAGTAACATAAATAGAACCATTTTTTCTCTACTTTTTGAATTTGGCGTCGACTAGAGCTCTGGCGAAAATAATCAAGAAATCGAAGCGTCACTTCATCATCATGACTTGACCACTGAAGTCGTCGTTTTGGGCTCCCACTCCAAATTATTTAATTACCCCAATTATATCTACCATTTTTATAGTAATATGCTTATCTGGTCACCTATAGCTGTGTTAAATAAGTCAACAATTCATAAATAATAAATTCATCATAATATCTACAAAAAATGCCTGTAATTGGATCTTTCCTGTGTTATTAGCGTTTCATATCGCAAGAATTATAAAGCTATTTTTCTAATTCAAGTTCAATAATTGACGGCCATCTAAATAAACATCACATCTGAAAAAATCTGGTGTGAAACAACCACACGACTTCCATTACCCGCTATTACATGTATTATATGCATTTTTGAGAGATAATGTGATCAGAAAACATAATTTGACCTAAAGAGAAAATCGTTAGCGCCGTTTTCGAGATACCAACTTTTACAAAAAATCAATTATTGACCGGAAAAAAATAATTACATACAAAAGCATATTTAAAAGTGAGTTAAAATGGCGAGTTTGGAAAAATCCGTACAACCGTTTTTAAAGGAACGCCTTTGCGAGGTCTGAAATTGAGCTATTTATACAGGCCGCCTATCAATTTTCCTGAACTAACCAACTATATCATTCGAAAGGACATCTAATAGAGTGTTTATATAGCAAGTTTGAAGAAAATCGTTAGAGCCGTTTTTGAGATACGAACTTACGGTCCCAATTCCGGTTTCCGATGTCCCACTTCCGGTTTTTCAATTTTCACCAAAATTTGGAAATTTCATCTGTACACCAGACGTATTTCAATTCTAAAGTTTCGTAGATCTATCTTTATTAGTTTCTGAGCTATAATAGCCAGAAGATTCTCCACATACATACATACATACACACACACACACACACACATACACACTGACCAATTGCCAAAAAACACTTTTTTGGACTCATGGGACCTTAAAACGTGTTAATCAGGTGAAAACCCGATATCGAATTTTCAGACCGAATACAATACTTCCATTACCTACGGTAGTAGGGTAATGGAAGTAAAAATGGTTGTAATTATGTTACGTATAAACACATACAATTTTTGAAAAGGTTACCACATGATTATAATTCAAACGGTCCTCACTAAACGCCAAAACACGCCATGGGAACCTGAACTTTTTATCAAAAATTAACGTACCATGTTATGAGATAAAGAATGCACACAGGGCGACAAACTGCCTTTATTTTGTAAGATGAAAAGAAACCGAATTAGGAAAAGTCAAAACAAGCTATTGTAGATCTACATTACGTTAAAGAACGAATAATATGTGATCAAAGGTTTCGATAGAGTTGCAATAAGCAAAAGATACATATGTGGGAAGAGGGAGAATGTAAAAATTTAAAAAACATATTGTATGTGAATTTAAGTTGCAATTTAGAGGTCATAAACATGTGTTCGTTAGTTTAATTTAATTTTTAATATGATAATATATTTTTTTGAATATGTGATTATCGACATCACAAATAGAATATGGAAGTTTGCCATTTTTACTTTCTTCTATATGTAATATAGAGAAAGTATTGGATTCGTAAAAATTTTCGACCTCGGGTTTTTGATGGATTTACACGTTTTGAGAGCTGTAGAATACGATTTGACTATTTTTAGAAAATGTCTGTCTGTCTGTCTGTCTGTGTGTGTGTGTGTGTGTGACAAAATTTTGTGGCAACTGTATCTCAGGAACTACTGCACAGAATTTCATACAAATTGGTATGTAGTTGCACCTTGACATAAATTAGTGCCTATCAACTTTTGGTAAAAATTGTCTTACAGGTTGCGTTGCCATCCCGCTTTTTCTAAATTTTTAACATGGTGATATAGGACAAAATTTTGTATAAATGTGCTTAAAGAGAATTATTTTTTAGTAATCATTATGAAATTTACAATAATTATTTATAATAGAGATAGTCAACTGGGAAAAAATTTTTGTACGTGTAGGAGCCACGCCACCCCCCCTGTGGGGGAAGTCCCCCCTCGACGGGAGTAAATTTTCAAGATGGGTATCTTTCGAAAGGTCTCATCAATACCTTTAAAACGAATGGGTGAACTATAAATCTGTGATAATTTAAAACAAAGTTATCGATTTTTTTTACTTTTAACAAAAAAAAACTTAGAAAAGAAATCGTATTTTTTTTTTTTTTTTTTTTTTTTTTTTTTTTTTTAAATATTGTTACTGGTTGAATATGTATTACTTTTACCAAAAAAAAAAAAAAAAAATGAAAGAAAAAAATCGTATTTTTTTTTTTTTTTTTTTTTTTTCTTTTAAATATTGTTACTGATTGAATATGTATATAGGAAAATATAGAAGAAAGTCTTGTGGTGGCCACAACATACTAGTTTTATCTAGAGTTTTGAAATTTAAAATTCAAATTTTATCAATTTTACAGCTAAAACAGCTTAATCTACATGCACATAACTAATACATGTCTGTACCTAAATATGGGGATTAAAATCGGGAAATAATTTTCCTCGATTTTTAATAATTTTTTACAAAAAATCCAATGGGCATTTAACATAGAGGAACAACTTCAGTATATTCCCACAACGATATTTGGCGATTTTTTGTTGGCGATTATGGCTAAATCATAAATCTAAAATTCATAAATGATAAAATCATAAAATATAAAATCATTAATCCAAAATAAACAACATATAGGCTGCGATATTATATCGCAAAGAGTCCAGAACGACATCGTTATCGTTCAAAACAGCGCGAAAGAAAAATGGCTAATCCAGCTGTGGGGATATACTGAAGTTATACCCTGAAATGCTGCAATGATTCAGATAAAAATGCATTTAAATAGTTTTGAGAAGATAGAAAAAAATATATATACTAACATTATATTTAATTATTTTACCTTTTAAATTTGGATAGAACTGCACAAGAAGAAACGTAACTAATATTAAATATATAAGAATAACAACTAACTGCAAGAAAAATTACGATAATAATCACAATAAAAACTGTTGCCATATTTCAGAAAACTGAAATAATAATAATTTACTTACATTATGAAACTCTTTCAAGTATTAGCTACTTTCGAATGTTGTAAAAAAAGAAAAAAAAATCAAGTTCAATTTTTCACAAAGTTTTATATCAATTTTAATATTTACGCGTGAATTTCTTTTCATTTAAAAAAAATCTGAAGTGACTCCACTCGACTTTCCGCGCATTGAGTAATTAACAGTTTTGTAGATAAAGTAAAGAAACAGTAGTTGTTAAACAAACAAAAGAGAGAAAACCATAATAGAGTGTTTGAGTATTTTTCTCCATCTATTACACGTTGTTTTATTTAACGCTAGTGAACTTTGAGCCCATAGATCATAATGACAAAGAAATTTTCGTTGTGTCCCTGTAAAAACCTATAAATGTTAGATTCACCAAAATGCTTATAGTTAGTGCAACAGTGATTTATAATACTCATATAAATTTTCAGCTGAATTCAATAAGGCGTTTAGATGCAATCGTACTTTTAAAAATTTAGTCCCATAGGCCATAATGATAAAGAATTTTTCTTTGTGTCCCTGTAAAAAAACTGTAAGTGCTAGATTCACCAAAATCTGTACAGTTAGTTCAACTGTGATCTATAACGTGTGTACAATTTTTTTGCTCGGATTAATAAGGCGTTTAGACACTATCACATTTTTAAAAATTTGGCCCCATAGGCATAATGATAAAGAATTTTTCTTTGTGTCCCTGTAAAAAAACTATAAGTGCTAGATTCTCCAAAATCTATACGGATTGAGTATGTGTGATCTATAATATGTGTATAAAATTTTTGCTCAATTGAATAAGGCGTTTAGATGCTATCGCACTTTTAAGATTTTGCTCCCATAGGCCATAATGATAAAGAATTTTTCTTTGTGTCCCTGTAAAAAAACTATAAGTGCTAGATTCACCAAAATCTATAGGGTTCGTACTATGGTGACTTACAATATGCGTACCAACTTTCAGGTTAATCGAACGAAGCGTTTAGACGCTAGCGTGTTCACCCACAGACATACACACATACACACATACATCATCGTAAAAATAGTGAAAACGGACTCAGGGGACCTCAAAACATATAGAAACATCAAAATCTCGAATTCGGATTTTTTACATGATTACAATACTTTCCTCACTATAGTGTTCGGAAAGTAAAAATGGATTTATTACTATATCTGCTACATATATAAGAAGAAAGTATAAGATTTGGAAAAACTTTTAGCTTCCGAGTTTCGATGAATTTACACGTTTTGAGATTTCCTTGCATTTCAATTAGCTGAAATTGACTACTTATTTTTAAAAAGTAGATTTATTTCTAGCTTTTGCATGTATTTAAAAAAAAAAAAAAAAGGAAAGAAAGAAAAAAGTAGAAGATACAGGAAAATTTTCGATTTTCAGTTTTCGATAAATTTACACGTATTTTGAGATTTTCCTGCACTTCAATTAACTGAAATTGGTGTTGCTTATTTTTTTAAACGTGGATTTATAACTAGTTTCTGCATGTATAGGAACCAAGTTGAAGCTACGCAAAAAATTTCGATCTCTGTTTTTCGATAAATTTACACGTTTTTAAATTTCTTTCCATTTTCATGAACTGAAATTAACGAAAGTGGATTTATTATTCAATCCTCTGCATACATAAGAAGAAAGTGCAAGATTTAGAAAATATTTCATTTCCAGTTTTTGATTAATTTATACGTTTTGAGATTTCCTTGCATTTCAATTAACTGAAATTGTCTACTTATCTTTTAAAAAGTGGATTTGTTATTCAATCCTCTTCATATATGAGAAGAAATTGTAAGATTTCGAAAAACTTCCAATTCTCGACTAATTTACACGTTTTGAGATTTCCCTGCATTTCAGTTAACTGAGATTGACACTTACTTTTTAAAAAATGGATTTATTGTTGGCTTCTGCATGTATAATAAAAAGTAGAAGACGCAGAAAAAATTTCGATTTCTGGTTTTCAATGAATTTACGCGTTTTGAGATTTCCTTGAATTTTAATTAACTGAAACTGACTACTTATTTTTAAAAAAATGATTTATTACTAGCTTCTGCATGTATAAAAATCAAGTAGAAGATACGCAACAATTTTCGATTTCTGGTTTTTGTTGAATTTACACGTTTTTAGATTTTTTTCCATTTTAATTAACTGAAATTAACTACTTATTTTGTAGATTTATTATTTTATCCTCTGCATACATAAGAAGAAAGTATAAGATTCAGACAGTTTTAGATTTTTAGTTTTCGATGAAGTTACACATTTCGAGATTTCCTGAATTAATTCGACCATTTTTGGAAAATATCTGACTTTTTGAGTTAGAACACTGTATTTTATGAACCAATGGATTTAATTTAACCGAACTTGATGTTTGGTTTGACCTTGGTTTGAAGTGGTGCCGATTAGCTCTTGGGCTATAACACCCAACAGGGGCGCTTCCACGTTGCGATTTCCCCTCATTTCAGGAAAGGCTCGACATCTACAGTGTATCAAACTTAAATAAATATATTAAGTAAAACTCTGCTGATTCAGTTTGAGTGCATATCGACGAACAATTGGAGCAGCTGTGTTGTAATTTAATCCCGTTTCGGATAAGGCAATTAAATTTAATAAAATTAAACATAATTTATACGTCTCATTAATATATTAAAACCAATATAACATTTAAAATGAGATAATGAATACAAAAATTGTTAAAACTTTAAAAATACATTTTAATTAAAAACTATAAAATACACGACAGACGTTTCGGCTAGAACACTAGCCCTCCTCAGTGTCAAACATACGAGCACAACATTTACAAAAAATTATAACACATCATAACAAGATTATACATTCAAGAGGCCTCGTTCAAGGTAGAATGTTGCATTTTAGTAAAAGCGCCCTCTAGAAAAATACGGGATTCATATAAATTTACATTAGAGGCTAGAATTTTAAAGTTGTCAAAATCAGGAATATGATCACTATTGAGGGAATGGATAACGAGTTTCGATCTTAAATCACCTGTTTTATATGAGCGTTTATGTTCAATGAACGTTTAAGGCGAGTTTCGACCACTGGGCGACACTAGTTTAATTAAATATGAAAGAGTAGCTAATAAGGTAAGTAAGAATAGATAAACAAATAACGCAGATTTTAAATTCCGATACTAATAGAATTTTTCAATAGATTTGAACAAACCTCATTTGGCAACTGGTTAACTTAACTAAAGACGTTATTAAACGCTTATTTCAACATGTCTTTTGTGAGGGTGGCGAACCTTGGTGCAAATTTTAAGGGTGTGAAAACTGTTGTCTTTACCTTACAGAATCTACTTTTCATTTATTTATATTCATTTGATACCATTCGTAGTGTAGAAATACCGTCGATTTTGGTACCGCATACATTAGCGTAATATATATATATATATATATATATATATAGCGAATTTTCAATCAATTAAGACAAAAAATGCAAATTGGCTGTAAATAATGATTATTAGTTCACAGTCCAAAAAATTTAAAATTCGTTTGAAAATTATGGATTTTATAAAAAAAAAAAAAAAAAAATATATATATATATATATATATATATATATTATTTAATTAAACTGAATAACAAACATGAGCTAAGATTTTATAATTTGTGAACTTGCATTCCTTTAAATGAAAATTTTAATTAAAATCAAGATCACAGGTTTTATAAAGCTAGCTTTATACGTATTTGTTTATTTATTTTATACGACGTCAGACAAATTAAAATCTAACAAACTTCTGCATTTTAAAAATATCAAGTGGTTCTCAATGTAACTAATACATATTTGGTGAGAACGTAGCTTTTAAACGAATACGCCGATTTAGATATTAATCTCTCGTTTAAAAAGGATTTGTGATCACTTATAACACTTGTTATATGATCCTGAGAAAATTTTAATATGACATATTAAAAATCTGATAGTCTCTAATCTATTTCATAAATTTTTATTTTTGATTTCTCTGGAAATTCTTTACTTTTTCATTATCTTAATATTAATTTTTAGAAAACTTGTTTAAATAGTAGAACAAAGACCTTTAATTGTTTTAAGAGGCGGATGAACTTTTTTGCTAGGAAATCGAAAGTACTATAACGTACAGTTGCTGTTGATTTACATCATGTTAATAAATAATGACCTACGAAAAATATATATAGGAATGATTCATTTATCATATGTGTAATCTTAGATCATCTGACGCATGGCATAAAGATATTAAGAAAATTACAAAAATTAATAAACCAACGATTATTATCATATTATCCGACGAGTATAATGATATATTAATTAGTTACAATAAACTTGTTCATAAAAATATCTTTTTGTATTTTAATGTTGATTTTAGGAGTAAAACATACAACAATAATATTTCAAATTCTTATAGCCATAAAGTAGCGGCGTCACAAACTTTTAAGCCGTTAAGGGTTTTTTGAACTGATATCATTACTTTTTAGTGGTTATTGATCAATAAATTAAAATAAGTCCTTCTGGCTCCTAGGAAGGGTAAACTAATTTATCTTTTCTTATGAAGTTGCCACCATTTTTTTTTTTCAAAATGGCAGCTGCAATTTATTAATGGACTTTGTGGATTTATTAATGAAGGCTTGTATATATGGAGTTTTAAGCAAATCGGTTCATAAAACCTTATTAATGTAAATTTGAAATTTTCAGTGTGCTAGCACAGTGAAACAAGAGGGTAGATTAAGTTGGCAAATGAACGTATCAAATACATTTCTAAGATAAATCTACACTACAAATTTAGTGTGAATTAATTCAGTATTTCAAATGTTATCATACTGACAAATTTTCAAGTAACCTGCCACTTGGAAACAAAATGGAGAAGCTTCGCACTAGAAAAATTTATTGACTGGGATTCTCAAACTCTTAAAAAATAAATAAATAAATAAATAAATAAATAAGAAAGAAAGAAAAATAAGTGGATAATTTCAAATTTAAGTTAGAATTACGTAATTAACATTTTGCAAGTTTCTTTTTAGAGAATTACAAATTAAACAATTAAAAAAAAAAAAAAAAAAAAATCAAGTAAATGTTAAAAATGGAAATTTGTACATTTTGTTTCCCCTTTTAAGGCTAAGTATGCTCCAATATTCACAATTTAAATTTTCATCAAAATTGCAGGTAAAAATTACTTCATATATATTTTCATATAAAATGTTTGGGGGAAAAAATAGACAAAATATAAATTAAGCTTTACATTTCTATAATTTTAAAAATAAAATAAAATCACCTGGAGAAAAATTTTATGGAAAATATAAGTTAAGCTTTAAAAAAAAAAAAATGAAATTTCTGCGTAAAAATTCTATTTCATAAATATATTTACAACTACAGTAAACAAAAAAACCCTCCTTTAATTTTAAATAATTATTTCTACATGTTTCGAAGCAATTAAAAGTTTTTTCTTTCTTTCTTTTTTATAAATAAATGTAGTGGCGCCATCTAGTAGTTTATATTAAAATCATATACATATATATATATATATATATATTTTAATTTTTTTCCCTTAAAAAAAAAAAAAAAAAAAAATTGTGTAGAAACAGGTAGAAACAGGTGACAGTTATTTAAAATTAAAGGAGGATTTTTTTGTTTATTGTTATTGTAAATATATTTATGAAATACAATTTTTCATGCAGAAATTAATTAATTAAAAAAATAAAAGAAAGAATAATATTTTTTAAATGCATTATTATCAGTTTCAAAGTAAAGATGTTATTTATTTATTTTGACGTGTTTTTTAATAATTGCTATTTGACATATTTTGCATGAATTTTAATAAAATTCATGAAATAATGTTATTTCTAATAAACAGTGTAAGCACTGTTTCATCCCCTAGCCATTATTGCTTTAAATAATAAAAAAAAAAAAAAATTGATTATGTTAATATTTGAAATATGTATCATTTTAAAGTCTAAAAAATAAATAAATGAAAAAACTCTAACTGTATTTTCAAAAGAGATTTTTAATTTTTAAAAAGAAAAATATATATATATGTATTTATGAAAGTGTATGTTTTAAATAAAAAACGGTAGATGGCGCCAAAACTCTATTTGCTGTTTTTTTCCATTCCCGGCGCGGAATGATACATGAATATGAATCGCAAATCATTGAGCTAATATAAAATCGATGTTCATGAATGATTAAAAATTTTTTCGCTTTAAAAAATTGTAAATCCATCATTTTTATGATAAAATGGAATATCTAAAATTACAAAATACTTCCTTATTTAAAATATTATCTAAATATTTTTTTTTTGACTAAATATGAAATTTTGAAATCAAAAATATTTTTTTCACAACAGAAGAGTAAATATATTTAAGGGAATTTGACTTAGTATATATACAATAAATATTTTAAACGTGTAATAAAGTACTTTTGCGTTAAAAAAAAAATCTAAATAATTCATTGGCTGCATTGAAGTCAGTCAATCAACCAGCCCACATACCTCACAAGTCAGAACCGCATAACAGCGTTTTCGCCCGAAGAAACACATGTAATTGGCGGACTAGTATAGTTCCATATTTAAAGTGATTTATATAAAAAACAAGAGTTTTCCTGAAAAAAAAACGAAAACGTTACTAGATTCAGAAAGATCCTATTAAAAACATATATTAATTATATGAAAATCCTTCGAGCCGTTTTAGAGATATTTTTCAGAATTCGAGTCCATTACACCAACCGTTTTCCAATTTTGGATTTAAATAGAGATTCAGATCTCAAAACATGATGCATGTAGAAATGTAAAATTTTCAGGATAGATTAAGACCGAAGATAAAAGATTACTTTGAAAAGATCAGAACAAAATATGGCATATTTGCTGAGATATTAAGTGTCGGCTTTTACAAATCTCTTTGATGTCAAACTAGCCGTATATATGAGTTCGCAGCGTCCCGTTTGTCCCTCCGCTTGCGTCACTCAAAAAACTGTCGTTTTTTATGATACGCTTTCAAGCGAAAAATAAAAAATTACTAAATGTTAAATTGGTGAATGGGAAAAATAACTTTAAAATAAAATAGTAATAATACAAATCTCGCATGTTTCTACTGAATTTTATTTCATAGCATTTTTTTATATACCTCAACTTTAGATTTTTTTTTTTTTTTTTTTTTGCACGGAGGAATTACGCTTGGCATAAAAGCTAATTCAGCATTTTATTAAAGGTATTTATTTACTTATTGATAATTTTGGACAATATTTTAAATTCTGATGCTGAAGTAGATCGGACATTTTTCGCCAAGGACAGCCACTTAAAGCCAACTACCGCATCAAAAATATAACTAAATTATAAAATATAGAAAAAAAAAAAAAAAAGATAGAAATGAAAAGATAGAAAGAAATAGGAACAATAATCGCATAAATTATATTTTGGTTTAGAATTTGGTATAGAGATAGATAATAGTCTGGAATAAGACATAGGCTACTATTTATACCGGAAAAATGTAAATTTTTAATTAATCTTCTATATAATATAGATTTTTCGTCTATAATAAAACTTTAAAATAATTTATTTTAATTTTTAATTGTTGGCAAAGAAGTTTACGAGTTAATTTATTTTTTGACATATAATAAAATATATTTTCACGCGAATAATAATAATAAAAATATTAAATATTAAATTTGCTCAGGCACATGACAACATGACGTCATTATCAAAATTAAATAATAAGAAAATGAACGCTAATTCAAATCTGTATTAAAGAGCTTAAACTATTGATAATCCTGGGTATATTTTTAATTATAATGCTGAAGTATATAGGGCATTTTTCACCAAGGACTCTATTTTAGTGGCAGCCACCTTAAACCAAGTAGTCCATAAAAAAATAAACAAATCTGTACATATAAAAGAGTAAACTCACTGATTCACTGACTCAACAATGCCATGACGATTCTATTGGAAATAGAGTCACAAATTTTAGTGACCAGGCTGGTTTTCGGAGCCTGACCCCCCCACTAAGACGGGATTTTGCAAAATACCCCCCCCCCTTCCCGTCTGCCTTGGGAGCAGAAGACACAAACACAAATTTAAGCATAATTCGGCTGTAAATTACTTCACGGTGAAGAAATTGCAGATGGAAAGACCAGACGAGCACATTTTTTTTCCCCCCTGCCATTTTGGAATTTTGGATTTTTAAGGGGGGGGGGGAGGGAAAAGATTTTCGAAGAATGATACTCAACACACGAGAAAATCGAACTCAACACACACTACAAAGGGATTTTTTGAAGTTCCACCCTACCGCCCTTTGGAGAATGGGGGCAACAACATGTATTCACGCGTAACGCTGCGCTAAATTATCTTAGGTTGGAATTTTTTTATGTGAGGGACGATTATATGTATCTAACTCATAGTATGAAGAGATTTTACGAAATTCCCACCTCCTTTAAGAGCGGGGGGAGATTAAAAAAAAAAAAGTTTTAAAGCATAGCTCTGCTTTAAATAATTTCAGGATCTCGATTTTTTATGTGTCGGTTAGATATGTGTATGCAACATGCAATATAAAGTAATTTTGCGAATTAACCACCCCCCCCCCTCCTCTTGGGGCGGGCGGGGCAAAAAACACATTTGGAAGCATAAATCCGTCCAAATTACCTAAGAATGGCGAATTTTGGTGTGTGGGTGTTGAGTAAGTGTACTCAATATGCACTTTGATGAGATTTTGCAAAACTTTCAACGTTAACCGCGAGGGAGGGGGAGTAAAAAGCAGGTAAGAGACTGCCGAAGGCATTGGGGTTCCAGGACTCGACTGTGGCGAGCGGGAATACCGCTACAGAAAGCAGCAGGAACTTAAACTTAGATTTTGACGGATTTCAATGATTTTTTTTTTTTTTTTAGATATTTTATTATTATTAATGATATGCTGTTTTGGGGATACATTTCAATATAATGACCAGCGATGTGGGCAAAGCCTGCTAGTATATATATATATTGGCGGAACTTGGGAGTTAAAAAGCAAGTTTGGAATTTTGTCCATCTTAGGGATTACAACAGAAATTGGTAATCGCCTATGATAGATAAACCGTTTTGAATCTAAAATTTATGGAAGTTATTCATTAATAGATACACCTTCTGTCGCTGAGGATAATTTTGTAAATTTGTAATTTTTTTTTTTTTTTTTTTTTTTTTTTTTTGGCCAACGCTGATAAACTAATCTTAAGTTCTTTAAACAGGATTTATAATAAATAAACTTTCGCTCAATATAGACATGAATTGAAAAATAATAGTGCAGTTATGAACGAGCATGTGATAAATTTTGTTAAGGCTATAATGTTCAATAGAAGCTGAGATATAGCCTCTACCTAAATGGAGGATTTTGCAGAATAGTAGCGCCACGTCCCGAACGGTATGCACCCAAATACGATCAAAACTAATTTGTTTTATACGCACAAACTTTAAATTGCTGTTGATTCTTACTATTACTATTATTATTATTATTATTACTATTATCATTATTATTATTTGTCTTAAAACGAAATTACAGAAGATGAAATTATTTCAACGGTACATAACAGCGCCACCTGTCGTCTGATATACACACAAAGTTTAAGCTGCTGCTGAATCAAGGAGAAGACGTCGCTTAGGCGCCACCGAGCGGAAGTTTCCTACGGTGCTAATTTTCAAGATCGCGAACTAGCTGGTCGCCAAAGGCGGCAGAGAAAAAAAAATATGTATTTAGATGTGTTGTCTTCTTAATAAATAAATTAGTTTCTCATCAATAAGCTGATTAAATGACTTAAAAGTAATTTCAAAATTACTGCGGCGCAAAAATGGTCGCTGACCGCAACGTTAGGCACTAAAATTTATTTTTTGAAATCGAAATAGGTTACTGTATTGTGCATGTGCACAGAATTTCTTTGAATGTCTCTTAGCACAATATTAGTAACAGTATCCTAAATACTTCATCTTATTTTACACCTACCCTGTATTTTTCATGTTATGCATTCGTATATATCAAATCTCAGCATAATTATATGTATGTATGTAGCATGTACTTGGTAATGAATATATATATATATTTTTATGTAATATTTCTAAATAAAACATAAAAATATTCCGTATTTCTGTCAATAAACAAATGAATCGCTTTTCATAAAACTGAATATGTTATTTCAAAGTTATCCTCATTATAACTGCTTTAAAAACTCAGTTTTTCCTTTAACAGTTTTCTGTTTCTTATGCATCGCTTCATCCCTTGCGGTTATGTAAAAGTTCGATGTTTAGTCTCCAACTAATCAACTGGGAAATATTTGGAAAGCCTTGGGAATTTTAGAATGTCTGTAGTTGAATCATTCATATTTAATATGGAAATGGTTTAAAATAAATTCAAAATCGAAATAGTTCATTAAAAGTCATATTTCTAAATAAAATGTAAATATTTTTTGCCTCCCGTAACTTTCCTTAGGGGTTTTAATTCTTTAAGTTGTCATTTATTAAGTGCCTTTTTCTGATTACTTACAGAAATTTATGTGCTCAAAATGAAATGCTAAATAATATTTAGGTCTCGATTAAAATATTTTTAATTATATTATTTTTTATAAATATTTATAGAGCGTTGAAAACGCCAATGTAAAAATATTAAACGCAAACTACAGTTTCGGTAGCGTAAACGTACCGACATCAGTTCAGAATGACAACATGGATTATTGCTCTTATATATAGACAGGGAAGCGAATATTGGAGTCGGAATAGTAGCCAATAGAAATTTAAAAATCTGGAGATGTTAGTCGATAGGATTTTGGGATGTAGAAAAATAAGGAAAAATCAAGAATATGTGGATTTTATGTAATTTTTCTAACAATCCTGGAGAGGAGGTACAGTATAATCTCGATTAATGATATTTTTATGATTTTTTTTACATATAAAAAGCTTCTATAAAATCGAGTTCATGTAAGTGTTCTGGTCGAGAGATTATTTTAGCAGAATTAATGTTAAAAGTATGTATTCTCTCAACAGTGCTTAGCAATGGCCGATTTGTTTATTTTTTGTTTCTAAGTACAACCCATGTGTTCTTTAATGCGAAGCTTGAGTTTACGCTTTGTTTAACCAATATATGATTGCCAACATTGACAAAGAATATTATATATACCTCATGGAATACTATGTATAGACAAATATACGAGAGTTGATCCAGAAATAAGGTTCCCATCAATTTTACAAATAGACAACATTGTTCATTCTCATAGCAATGTACACCGTTGGGAAGAAGACACGTTGCTCTATTTTTCGACATAATGGCCATCTTTTTCTACACATTTTTGTTGACTGTGCTCCAATTTCTGTATCCCAATGCCGTAGAACTCCGCCGCAACCCGTTGAGGAAGCGTTATATCCTAATTTTTCAGTCAAAGATCTTTGCACTGTACCGTAAGAACTCCCAGGAATCTGAACAACAAGTTAACGGACAGTGATTTCCTGTTTTGAAACACTTCGCATTAGACCATCTCGACAATCGCCTGGAAACTGACTGTCTTCCACTCCGTTCGTCATCGTGGACGTCCTTCCGAGCGTTCGCTAAACTCCCTGAACCACTTTCGAACGTGTTGAACAGACATACACTTGTCGCCATACACCTCTGTCAACTGACGATGAATATCCATGGGTGGAGTTGCTTTGGCGTGCATAAAGCGAATTACGGAACGAATCTCGCACTTGATGGGAGCAACAATGGGCACCTCCACATCGGACGGCTGCTGAGCAAAGACTGAGTGGCAGGCGCAGTAAAGCGCGGCCGGGCGGAATCGAGAGTTGAGGAACAACTGCGCACAGCGGTGTTGCCAAATTTCGCCTTGTACCTTCCCATGCATCCGGAGCTCTTTGGGAACCTTACTCTAGATCAACCCTCGTACTATGTATACTATATATACCCACCCTTACTAAAATTTAAGGTTTTTTAAAATTTTTTTATGGTTTTATCCAGGTTTTTAGGTATTTCAAAGGTTTCTTTGAAGTTTCGCTAAAAAATACTTCCTGAAAAGAAACCTCATCTAAGTTTTTTTTTAGGTTTTATTCTTAAAACCTCCTGAAAACCTGCGTGGTTTTATGTTTTCTAGAGGTTTCCCAAGGTTTCGGATAAACACATCGATGATAACAAGTTTCTTTATGGTATTTAGATAATACCTCTGCTATACCTTCAACCAAAAACGTTTTATCAAGGTTTTATTTTTAAAACCTTTTAAAACCTGCACCGTTTTAGGTCTTATAGAGGTTTTCCAAGGTTTCAGATAAATACATCGATGATAATAAGTTTTCCTATGGTATTTAGATAATACCTCCACTATACCTACAATTAAAAACGTTTTTTAAAGGTTTTACTTTTAAAGCCTTTTAAAACCTGCGCTGTTTTAGGTCTTATAGAAGTTTCCCAAGGTTTCAGATAAATACATCCAGAATAATACGTTTTCTTATGGTATTTAGATAATACTTCTATTATACCTTCAATCAAAAACGTTTTTAAAGGTTTTACTTTTAAAACCTGCACTGTTTTAGGTCTTATAGAGGTCTCCCAAGGTTTCAGATAAATACATCGATGATATCAAGTTTTCTTATGGTATTTAGATAATACCTCCATTATACTTACAATCAAAAACGTATTTTTTTAGTTTTATTTTTAAAGCCTTTTAAAACCTGCGCTGTTTTAGATCTTATAGAGTTTCTCAAGGTCTAAGATAAATACATCGAGGATAATAAACTTTTATATGGTATTTAGATAAAACCTTCACTATACCTACAATCAAAAACGTTTCTTAAAGGTTTTATTTTTAAAACGTTTTAAAACTTGCACTGTTTTAGGTCTTATAGAGGTTTTCCAAAGTTTCAGATAAATACATCGATGATAATAAGTTTTCTTATAGTATTTAAATAATACCTCCACTATACCTGCAACCAAAAACATATTTTTTTAGTTTTATTTTTTAAACCTTTGAAAACCTGCACTTTTTTAAGACTTATAAAGGTTTCACAAGGTTTTCGGATAAATACATCGATGATAATAAGTTTTTTCATGGTATTCAGAAAATACCTCCGTTACACCTCAATCAAGAAGGATTTTATTTAGGTTTTATTTTTTAAATATCAGAAACCTGCACTTTTTTAGGTTTCTTAAATGTTTCATGAGGTTTGTGGTAAATTACTTCCGTGCTTATAGGATTTTTCTAAAGCATTTAGATTATACCTGTTTTATACATATATCCAGGAAAGTTTTTTCTAGTTTTATTTTTATATATTTTAAAACCTTCGCATAGTGAGGTATTTCTTAAGGTTTAAAAAGATACTTAAAAAAAAAAAACATTTTCATGAAGTAAGTGTTAATCGTTAAAGTTACAGGTTTATAAAGGTGTACTCAAATAAAAACTTTATCTGTATAGTTACATTTAAAAACAATAATAATACTACTATAATATTAATTTTAGAAGCTTTTATTAAAGGTATAGATCCAATATTGCTTTAAAAATATATCAATACATATATATATATATATATATATATATATATATATATATATATATATATGTGGGACGGCACACTTTTGTAGGCGTTAAACAAAAACTAATACTTATTTACTAATTATTAATTTAATAAAAGATCAAGTTATTTACATATATACAGGAATGCTAATAAGCATTTAGAATTAACTATCGAATGTTCATTGCATAGTTCAATTAGAACAACTTGCGGTACAGACATGTCACTTATTAGTTCGCTTTTCTGTTACGTCGAAACACAAAGTTCGTAAAGAGTACCAAGCTCCGGCACTCGTAAACATCGTCTAAACAAGCATTCGTCAAAATGTGCCTTCTCAATCGGCCGTCAACTGTACTCTGAACTTTCTCTCTTCCGATGCTGTTAGCAGGCGCGCGTTCCGGAAAGACGTCATTCACGTCATGAGCATGCATTTCCTCTCAAGTGCTGGTGCTCCGTCACATGATCAGCAAACAGAAACTAAGCTGCCTTGGATTTCAGGAACGGCAAAGAGAAATCAAATAGCTAGGGTTCTGAGTCATGGGAAAGCCAAGTAAGGGGAGAGAAACAGGATGCCGATCTACCACATTCGGCCATCCTGCATCGGCTGGACCTCCAGGCGATCACACTGAAAAGATACAAACAAAAAAAAACAAACAAAAGCAACACAAAGTAATAACATAAATATTTACAAATTTTTACAAATCTTCAAAAATTTTTGTTTTTAAGTTATTCCCCATTTGAGGAATTCAGCTTTTGCAGATGTGTAATAGGAGCCTTCATGGCATCCATTTCTATATTTTTTATCAATATTTTCAATATTATCATTTTCCATTTTTGCTGTTATAAAGTTACAAAAGGAAGTCAATTTTGCGTTTACGGCAACTTGGCCGCTTAGTTCACCAGTTTTTGGTGGTTGTTTACTCAATTTATTTTTTTCTTTTATTTTTTTCCTTTTTAACTTTAACACATAGTTCTTTAGCAGGTTTACGCAAATCTTTACTTTGGGACTCAAAGTTATCTTGGGACTCGAACTCGAGAACCTCTAATTGATCATTTTCAGTTTTAATGTTTTTTAATGCTTCTGTAGCATCACGTTCGGTCAAAAAGTCTATAATGGCAGTCTTATATGTAGGGAAAACTTCTAATTTTATTTGTACAGCTTTGGGAAATAATATGGCTATTTCACCAATCGTGGTCGTCAATGGAAGTGATGGAATCAACACTTTTCTCGGATCTATACCGGCAGTCTCTTCTTCTGGGAAATTCTGTCTTTTACACTCAGTGGAATCTATTGTCACTGGCTTTTTTCTCGATTTCTTCCTTTTAAGGAGTTCGGAATTCTCGTCAACTTTTCCTTTTAATTTTTTCAACTCTTCGGCTAACTGTGAAATTTTTCTAAGTAGGAATTGTTTTTCATCTTTCTTCGAGTAAGTGTTTTCTGGATTTGGCGACTTCATTCGGGAAATATTCGTCTGGCTTCGTCCCTTTCGTCGCGGCTCCTCCTCTTCATCACTATCATCATCTATTTGGATAATGCTCCTTTGGTTTTGTTTCTGTCGTCGAGGCTCCTCTTCTTCATCACTGTCATCATTTACACTAATATCGTCCTTCAAAAGCATTTTATCGTCATCACTCTCGTCGTTTTCGTCTTTATCGTCATTTTCACTTATGGCCTTTTCGGAAGATTCTAATGGTTTTTTGACAGCATAACAAGGTTGGGGAGTTTTAATTTCACATTTTTCAACACTATTTACTGTTTCATTTATTTCTAGGGATTTTTCAAAATTTTTGTTCTTACAGTTCATAGGGGCATCAACAACAACATTCGTTTTAATTTCACTTTGATATTTATCTACAGGGAGTACTGTTACTAAATTTACCTCAAGAGAATTACACTTATTTTTCACAAAAATACCTTTTTCATTAATTGTTGTTTCACTTAACATTAATACATTCATACCGAGGATTATATCATAGGGAATTAAATCATCATGTACAACATAAACAACAGTCTTATTTTTAAAATCATCAACTTTAAGATCGGCGTCGAATGAGCCTAACGGCTTTATTGAACTTTTTCCGATCCCCTTCAAAGTGGTACTTATTAAATTTAATTTATTTACATTCAACCTATCAAAAGAACTTTTACGCAACAATGTTGCTTCACTTCCTGTGTCAATAATTCCAATAAAATTTACATCATTTACTTGTATAATTTTACTCATATTTTGATTTACATTAATACACAGTGCATCAACTTCTGGTTTTGAACCTGGACACTCCGAAATTTTATGCCCGTACTGCTTGCACGTAAAACACTTTAGGCCTTTGGCCTTATGAGGGCAATATCTAGATAAGTGATTTTTTTTCACCACAATTATAACACAATTTATTATTTACTTCATTTCTAGGACTAAATTTTTCATATACATTATGTTGTACAGTTTTCAATTTTGCATTATAATCTACTTTATTAAATCTGAATTTATTTTTCTCATTATCTTTTTTATATATTTCATATAACTTAATTTTATCTTTAAATTCACGAATATTTTTTGCACCATAAAGAATTAGTTTGTTTTCACTTTTGTCATTTATTCCTTGGATCACGTAATGCATTAACGCGGCATCTTCAATGTGCCCGTTTTTTGCTAGTTCGCGCATTTTAAAGAAATACTCTATAACTGTTTCATTTGGCTTCATTTTCTTTTTACACAAAATTTCGTGTAAAGAGGCAGAATTTATTTCGATCTTGAATTCTTCGATAAGAGCATTTTTTAGTTTCTTATACGTTAATAATCCTTTTTCGGATTTTACAAATAACAGAGCATTTCCGCTCAAAGACCTTTTACAGAAAATTATTTTTTGTAGTTCGTTAAGGTTAAACATTTCAGCTAACTCTTCAAATTCATTTAAGAATTCAATTATGTTCTCATGCGGCTCGCCGCTAAATTTTGACATAGAATTTTCAAAATCATTGAAAGAAATTGCACCAAGTGATCCATTATTCACATTATTACTATAATTTATACTTTTTTTACCCTTATTATGATCATCAATAACATTGTCACTATTATTATAACGCTTATTTTTGCTGATATGGCATTGCACAGAGGAGTCAGTTTTTTCAATATCATTATCGCCACTACTTTCGGATTCACTGTTCGATTCGTTTTCCGAATCTTCCTCTTCCGAATTATTTTCTGAACTTTGTTTCAGTAATTCCGTATCACACAAGCTTAACAATAGTCGATCTCTCAACTCGTTTTTATTCCCATCAAAAGGGATATTTAAAATATTACAAATAGTAATTAGTTCATTTAATGAAAAATTTTTATCAATTATTTTTTGCTTTTCAAGGTATTTTTCGTCGCCTATAGCGAAAGTGAATCCTTGAAACTTTCTTATTCTGCATCTGTTCTTACGATCGCCGATCTCATCGAATAAAAACCGATGCAGAATTTTAATTTTATTATAGTTCTCTATCTTCAGTGCATTGCCAATTTTAGGAATATCCCCTAGAGATACCATTTTATAAGAAGATAAAGTGTACGTACCTTTGTAGAGCCGAAACAGCTGTTGTTTTAAATTTTATTTAGAATTTCCATTTAGTCGACTTGCTGTTTTAATCCTCGAGAACCTTGAAGAACATCTTTCTCACTCGTTTATCCACATAGTTGTAGTCGGCACTCATTTGTAGAAACACACACAACTAGTTGAATCATGGTTTAAGAATAAAGAAAAAGTTCAGTCCGACAAATGTTTATACAGTTTATATTTTAAACACAGTTCAGTTTATAAACTTATTTTTATCAGTCCAGACGCATCATCATTTTTAGGAATACAGTTCGCAAAAAAAAGTTTATAGTTTGTTCAATCAAATTTTAAGTTAAATTAAACTAAAAATTAACGTTCAATCACACTTTCTTTATCTTAAAATTCGCGTTCTATCCAAAATTTAAATTAAAATTTAAATTCGCGTTCTATCCGTTCATGAAGTAGATTTTATTCTTTATCCAGTAGATTTTATTCTTTATCCCGTAGATTTTATTCTTGATCCCGTAGATTTTATTCTTGATCCCGTAGATTTTATTCTTGATCCCACTTCTGAACTTGTGGGACGGCACACTTTGTAGGCGTTAAACAAAAACTAATACTTATTTACTAATTATTAATTTAATAAAAGATCAAGTTATTTACATATATACAGGAATGCTAATAAGCATTTAGAATTAACTATCGAATGTTCATTGCATAGTTCAATTAGAACAACTTGCGGTACAGACATGTCACATATTAGTTCGCTTTTCTGTTACGTCGAAACACAAAGTTCGTAAAGAGTACCAAGCTCCGGCACTCGTAAACATCGTCTAAACAAGCATTCGTCAAAATGTGCCTTCTCAATCGGCCGTCAACTGTACTCTGAACTTTCGCTCTTCCGATGCTGTTAGCAGGCGCGCGTTCCGGAAAGACGTCATTCACGTCATGAGCATGCATTTCCTCTCAAGTGCTGGTGCTCCGTCACATGATCAGCAAACAGAAACTAAGCTGCCTTGGATTTCAGGAACGGCAAAGAGAAATCAAATAGCTAGGGTTCTGAGTCATGGGAAAGCCAAGTAAGGGGAGAGAAACAGGATGCCGATCTACCACATATATATATACATATTTTGTAAATTATATTTTCTTGACTATTATAAGTTATCAACGTTTTACAAAAATATTAGAAAATGTTATTTGAAAATATTTTTATTGGTTAAAAGGGGGAAAAAAAAAAAAAAAAAAAATTGGAAAACTCATGCACAGTCGGCAGTAAAGGTATCGATAACTAGCCAATAATTCCGTGTAAAAAAAGTGCACTTATTACTGTTTTTTTTTTTAAATAAATCCTTGTCGAATCAGGTTCTTATACGAAGAATATAACTCGACAAGGATTTATTTAACAAAGCAGTATCAAGTGCACTTTTTTAATACAGGGATTATTGCTAGTGTTAGGATACTTTTGCAGCCGACTATAATTATATGAACCTAAAAATAGTAAAAATGAATAAAATAATAATAAAAATGTATATTTATTATCATAATAACTGTGACGATAATAATTTATCACTGAAAGTGAACTAAAATATTTTAAGAAGCATGCAAAACATAACACACACGAATAAATAAATATTTTTATTTCAATAAATATAAAATTTGAACAATTTGTTCATGCACATATTTTTATTATACCGAAGATTATTTTGTAGTGTTATCATTGATTGCTTCAAAGTAGGTTGTTTAAAAAATCTTTGATTTATAATATTTGATTGTTTATGAATTGGATCCCTATCGCAAAATTTGAACTTTATTGGATTGAAAATATTATATGTTACGTATTTAAACAACATTTGTAAAAATACAAATGCAAGAAAATCATCTTTCCAAACTTACATCGCCGAATTTTATACTTAAAAAGTAGGAGTACAGTCGGCAGCAAAAGTATCCGAGCACTAGCAATAATCCCTGTCTAAAAAAATACACTTAATACTGCTTTGTAAAATAAATCCTTGTCCAGTCATGTTCTTAGTCAGTCTAAGAACATGGTCAAGGATTTATTTAACAAAACAATTTTAAGAGTACTTTTCTGATATCGGAATTATTGGCAAGTGCTCGGATACTTCTGCTGGAGACTAATTCCTATGCATTAGCTGTTTAAACAGAAAAAAAAAAAAAAAAGAAAGAAAACTCATTGAATAGTCTGCGTTATTCGCCCGTGGCAGCCGTCGCTAAATCTGCTCCTGAGCCAAACCCGTTGTACATTATAGTCATTGTTTTGTCGCCGACTGGAGACCGTCGCGTCGTGTACATTGATGCAGGCTGACGCACGTAAAATCCACCGTGGCCGCAATGTCCTCCGTGTTCTTATCCCAAATTATACCTCTGATGGTCATCGAAACAGGAAGCCATCCCCTCCCTGAAGTACAGCCGGCAGCAGAATCATTGAAGTGCTAGGAATAATTCCTGTTTAAAAGATGGGTACGTAATACTGTTCTGTCAAGTAAATATTTGCCGAGTCATGATCTTAGTTTTATGCTGTTTATAAAAAAGTAAGTTGATGATAAAAATTAGAAAAAAAAAAAAACATGAAAAATGTGGATGTGCGCTTCAATAATTTTGCTGCCAACTGTATCAATATTGTGATGGCATGTCTCCTACTGAGGGCTGAGTAGTTTTTACGTCGCACTAGTGCTAAGCGATGGTCAGTTGATGCTTCATTTTCTTGAGACAGCCTTTATTTTAAAGCAGTGTTGCAAAAAACCCACAGTTTTTGAACAATGGAAATAAACCCGGGAATTTTGGGGAATAAACCCGGAACTTTGGGGAATATTGGGAATTTTAAAAGTAAACAAAACCAGTCATTTTCAAAATGGAAGTTAGGGTTAACACATTGAACATACATATACTTAATACTTAAAATGTCAATAAGTATATTGTATAAACTAGTTTTAAATGCAGGAGCAATTTTATTTTCAGGAAATACTGCTTCTGTTCATTGCAACTACTACATATTACTTTTTAAATATATTTCAAAAAGAGAAACAAACTGACAAATTCATTAAAATTTCGTCTTTATTTAAAAAAATATTTCTAGCAAAAGAAATAAATTTAAATTATGTATGTTCGGTTTTAAACTTAAAAATATAGTTAAAGTAATATTACTTGATCAGAAAGGTCTTTAAAAGACTACTTAAAATTATCATTTTAATTTTAACTGCAATGATTTTGAGTGTTTTATTTTATTTTATTTTATTTTTTTTTTTTTTAAGTTTTTCAATAAATATTCATTTTAAATGTTTCAGAAACGAGTATAATTAACTCTCTTTAATCTGCAATTAAATTGTTAATGTAAACAAAAAAATAAATAAAATTAAAACAAACTACTATAACATCAGTATTTAACAAAATTTAAAACAAACAATGATAAATATTTATTTCTGCACTTAAAAAATATTTTTATTTGTATTTTAAAAATAAATATGTATTATTTGAATATGCTCAAATTATTTACCTTCATATATGAATACGCAATTTTATTAATATTGAAGAAATATTTTATTCTGAAATTTATGAGAAATAGTCTTTTTATTTTAATGTCTATTTATGAAATAATAACTGGCTTTGCATCTGAAAAAAAAAAAAAAAAAAAAAAACGTTAAACAAAGATGTATAATCTGCACAACCTTTGGACAAAACTTTTGTGCATTACAGTGAGTTGATTGTATTTCCAAATTATTGCTGCTTGGAAAGTACTTTCTTTACTATTTAGTTATAACTGCTTTTGCTATTGAATTATCGCTACAATTTCATAAATTACTCATCCAGTTCTATAAAATAAGGTATATTATTTAATTAATTTCCCTCGATAATGAATTTCAAATTGTTTGCTTAAGTGCAAAAGATACGAAAAAATTTTAACATTTGTCTCGCAGTCTTTATTTATAAGTTATAACAAACATTTTTTTTTTTTTTTGTATCAATGGCTTAAAATGCTTTTTGGTACTTACGTTTTATGTGGTCAACCAATAATTTGGCAAAGATATTAAAAATTTACACCTACATAATCTTAAGGTATTTCACAATGTTTTAATTTGGTTGACAAATTAATATGCAAAAAGCAGCTTTTTTATATTCAACTTAATAAAAGGGTGCTCGGAAAAAAATGTTATTGTCAATTGATTAATTATAATAAAAATACAAGGTAAACATGTAAAATGCAGCCAAAATTTGTTGATTTTGTTACAAAAAGAAAAGAAAAAAAAGGAATGTTTTTGCTGTTAACGCCCAAAATCTGACAGAGAAATTCATCTAGGGGTGAAATCCCAGTTAACAATGAATGCCCCATCACACTTTTTGACAACTTCTGTTGGCGCAATCCCTGCCAGCTTGTAGGCGTGATTAAATTTCCAAGATGATGGCCATGAAGTTAGAGAAATAGTAGCGACCCTTTACTGAGAGATACGACAAGGTGTTCATACTTTTTGATTGGTGGAAAGCTCCCTTTGACCGCCGGAGGCGATTTCGCGCATCGCTACCATAGACATAAGGCAGGGAGAAATTGTGACTTTCAAAAATGCTTATAATTCATATTAATTAAATGTAATTAAAAATTTTTGAAGGAAATTTTCATGTTCTTAAATGTTTTTCCTATTAATAGAAATAAAAATTTTCATTGATTTTCGTCAATTCTTTTCTAAATAAGTACTTTTCTTAAAACAGTTTCGTATTTGGCGATAACTTCAATAATTACACAGCCAACATCTTTCGCGGTTTTTTTCCCCTTCTTTTTAGAATAATTTTGAAAATAAATTATGTAAGTTAACATTAACTAATATACACTTATTATTATTTTATTTATTTATCTATTTATTTTTGTTTTACCTGACCTTATTAAAAATTATTTTGATTAATATAACAAACATTTAGATATAAATACAATTGATAGAGTAAAGCATATTTTTGGAAATTTTAGTGTTAAAAAAACATAACTAATAAATGAAAAGGCCTTTTAATTATTTAGTTTTTTTTTTCTTCAGGAGTATATAAATAAAAGCTAGTACATTCATTTAATGCATAAAGCTTAAACTCAATAGGTGCCTTATATTTTTCTTATATTTATTCTAAAATACGGAGTACGAGGGGGAAAAGAATAAGGTTAAAAGTATTAAAATGCTTATTGTTCTCTTATTTATTAATTTAAAAACATAAAATTATTTTATTTGTTTATTTTTTTTATTTTTTTATTTTTTATGGAGAAATCAAGGCATCAATAGAAGTAAAAAACTCTATGGTGGCCAAGCGGAACTGCGGTCAAAGTTGGTAGATGGGAAGTGCCGGGTTCGATCAAAAAACACGTTCATCGATCTAGCCGTTCGGAGTTTTCCGTAGTTCTCTCTAAAACTCGCGTAAATACGAACTAGATTCTCTTAGAACCCCCCCCCCCCTACGGAGGGCATTTCTCCTGTAGGCCTAGGCCCCTAGAGTAGTCAATCAGTCTTAAGCCATACAACCAATCAACCATTCTTTATGAGATTAACATATGTTAGGATTTTATGTTGTAAAATTATAAGGGCTTATTTCTTTATTAATTAATTAATTAATTAACTTATTTATTTATTTATTAAGTGTCATATTTCTTTTTATCATATACTTTATTTTTTATCTTTATTTATTTATTTATTTATTTTTTAATCATTACTTTATTCAAAGGTACAAAATACGAAATATATATATTTGTATTACATTTGAAGAAAAATAAACTTTTGACATGAACAATAAGGATGTATAAAACTTTTAATGTTAATAAATATTTTTACAAATATTAATATTATCAATGATTATGCATTTAACTATAAAATATTGGTAAGTTTTTAAGTATTAAACTAATTCAATTTTCCTAAACTGAATTATTTTACGAAAAATGTGTTCGTGTTAATGTGCCAGTTGCCTACAAAAGAAAGGCCGAGGTATGGGTTGAATAAACTAAGTAAGGGGTGGTCTTTTTAAGGTGCTCTAGCCCATATTTACGCTTGTTTCGGAGAAAACTGCAGATAACTTCGAAAAGTTAGCCCGATGAGCGCTATCTGGTATCGAACCTGATATCTCCCGTCTACCAGCTTTGAGAGCAAAGTTAATTTTACAGTCTCAAAAACATTTAACCCCCTGAAAAACCTTTTATAAACCAACTAAAACAATTTTTAATGTGCTGAGAATGTATATATTTGTAAATAAAACTAATCATAAAGCTAAACGGTCATCTCTCAAATGAATATATCAAATCAAGTTAACTGTTAAATCATCAAATTTTTACTAATTAATCTTAATATCGATGAACTTTCTTACCAGTAACTACAAGGACAAATTTGATAAAATAAATTATTTTTTAAATAAATAAAAATAATTTTATTATTATTATTATTATTATTATCAGTTTGTATAAATATATATTTTTAGACTACAGTTGCATAGTATATTATTAAAAACTAAAGAGTATTAAAATTCAGAATTTTTGAATTTTGATATGCAGTATGATAGATAAGATGGTGTAAGTTATTTCTATGAATATAGAAATGTAATCTAAATTTAAATAATAATTATAATAATAAAAAACGAATGTAACGTAATGCATAATGTATCTTAGTTTGATTGCAAAGATTTTTTTTTTGCTTTACTTTAGAGAATATCTTTAAAAACTTACACCGATAAATCACCAAAATGCGCGATCTGCGCCAAGCATTGTAAATGGTTACTGTAGCAAGAGGGAATCTGGACAAGCGTTTGTCCACTGAGCATGCGTACTAAGTACCTGTCGTATCTCTGAGACACGGATTAGGAGATTCTACTAATCCGTCTCCTAATCCAGGGTTTCTAATCATAACTAACTGCAGGTGAAGGAGAGGGGAGATAGGCGTTTCTGAAATGTCATCTTGACGCATTCCTCCGAGATAATCCTTTCACGATCGCCACGAAGATGCTTGTTTTGGGGGGGGGGGATGGAAATGTTTCAATTTTCTTTCAACATTATCTTTGAATACAGGTATGTATGTATACATATATAAATATTGCACCTTTTCCTTCTCTCCCCCCCCCCCCCCAGAGCATTTTTTTTTTTTTTTTTTTTTCTTAATTATTATTAGTTTATAACTTTTATATGAGAAGCCCTCTTGTAAATTAAAAAAGTTGTTATAAAATATTCAAAAATAAATAAGTCTCAGGTAAAATTTTTATCAAATTTTGAAAATATCAGTTTATTTTTTTATGTAAATTTTAATTTTTACCTTTAACAAAATCAAACACACACAATAATAAATTTTTAGAAAATAATAGAAATATTTTACTGGAAAAAGTAATAGATTCGTTCAACAGTTGTTTTCGAAACAATTAACATTATAAGAATTCACGTTAACATTATAAAAATTCAAAACACTCCTCTAATGTTAATTTTCAATATTTTTAAAGTTAACATAAATAAAAAAATTTCAACGAGTCATTATCAATAGAAACAACCGCTTTTCAATAAATGAATAACTTGAAATATTCTAATTTTTCTTGCATTTGATTTTCATAGATAGAATTAAAGTGAAGCGATAAATGTAGATGCTTTACTTTAATATTTAATACAGTTTGTTTTGTGTTTAAATATTGATCCTTACCTAAATAAATATATGAAATTGGTACGTTGCGGCTTTCATGCTACACTGGTGCCTACTTAAAAAAAAAAAAAGTAAAATTTTACAATAAACAGCATAACATTATCCCCTTTTTAACAATGGGAATTTCTTAAAATTTCTTTCAGGGAATTTCTTAGTGTATGAAATTTGCGGAATCCTTGTCTTTTAAAATTTGAAATTGAATGTTTTTCTAGATAAATAAATAAATTTTTTAGAACGACGAAAATAAACAGCTGATATAAAAAAGAAAACAAGAATGGACAATCAGGTACTGCAAGAATGATTGTCATAAACACAAAAATGTGTATTTGAGGGAATACAAAAATTTCAATTTGAGCACATTTTTAATTCACTTATTCTATTATATACGTATCTATTTTTTCAAACAAATTTTGTAGCATAATAGTTTGTTTAAATTTTTTATTACTATTTTTTCAATTGCAGACACTTCTGTCTGCTCAAATGAATATATATATATTAAATACTGCTTTATTTATTTTTTATTTGTTACATTTGTGTCAAGGATTAAAATAAAATTAAAAAAGAAAGAAAAAAACTATAATATTTATAGATTTTTGCCTTTTTTTTTTATAATAATTATAATACTTCTTTAAATCTCAAAAATAAAAATTAAAATGCAGTGTGAGGATAATATTGCCTAGGAAACGGACAGTTAAAAAAAAAAAAAATAAAATAAAATAAAAATAATAATAATAATGAAATGTATTCACAGATTGATAGGACCTAGTTTCGATTTTTACAAAAGTATATTTTACTTTTCTGAATAAGTACCATAAGCTACAAGTGGGGTGGGGGAGACAATCCACCAATGTCACCCAGACAAACACTGGCCATATAAAAGCACTCCCCTACAAACCTATATAGGTATTAATGGAGGTTTTATTAAGGCTTTATTATGTACCATTAAGTATTTGAGAATAACTTATTTTAATACCTCTAAAACTTATAAAATACTTGTGTAAAGAAACCTTTATAAAACCTTCAAAAAACATCGAAGAGGTATTTAAAAAAAAGCTTTGTAGGTATATTAAAAATACCTACATGAGTCACGGTATTTTATAAAAAGCTTTGGTATTTATAAAATACCTGCAATAACTTTCTAAAAAATACATTAAGTTTTCGTGGAAAACCTATAGAGGTATTAATAGAGCTTTTATTATGGCTTTATTTTGCACCATTAAAGCCTTGATAATACCTTATTTTAAATGAATCCCGGAAAAAATCGCACCGGAAAAATCGCACGGAAAAAATCGCACCGGAAAAATCGCACGGAAAAAATCGCACCGGAAGAAATCGCACCCGGAAAAAATCGCACCGGAAAAAATCGCACCGGAAAAAAATCGCACCAGGAAAAAATCGCACGCAGAAAAAATCGCACCGGAAAAAATCGCACAGAAAAACATTCATGTTTGCGTACACACATGCCTTTCTCCCCAGAAAGCAAAACTCATCTTAAGATTCATATGGGCCTTAGGCAATAAATTTTAAATTCTATTTAATCTTATAAACGAGGTTACAGAAGAAAAAAGGGCGAGGGTATTATTAAATTGCATTCTCTGTCCCTCCAGATCCGGAAGAGTGGATATATATGATAATTTAACAACTTTCTAGAAATAAAATTTAAGAAAATAGTAAATGTTTGAATACCAATCAGAGATATGGGGATTCCGAAAAAAAAAGGACACCGGAAGAAAGGCATTCTTCCAATTCCCGAATCGCAAAATAAAAAATATCAAATAAGGAATTTAAAGAATGACTTTCAATTGATTTGATGCAACATTTATTGGGAAAAGGGGGGGGGGACTAAGTGCAGGTTGAAAGAAAACAATTGTTTTTTATATCATCTTCTTACCAATTTTAATGAAATATTTTATAATCACGTACAATTTGTGAAAAAATTACAGTAAGTGTCAGACATACTTGGGGGTGGGGGATTAAAGAGGGGGGAGCAGAGGAAAATAAGATGAGGTTTTATATCACTATTTTACCGAATTTAATGATATATTCTATAACAATCACTTACTTTTTATGAAGATCACAATGAGTATGCTACACACCTGGGGGGGGGGCAAGGGGGGAGTAGATGGAAATAAAATATATTCTTCTTTAAACTACCCCATTACCGATTTAAGAAAAAAAAAACTTTGTATAATCATGTACAATTTGTAAAAAAAAAAAAAAAAAAAAAAAAAAAATGTATAAGACATATATGTATATGTATATATAGATATATTATTTTTTGAAGTGAAATCTTCTTTAGGCGCGTTGAGCACTTTTGGGTGAACAAAAATCATGAAACTCGCGTCATCGTCAGCGAAAGTTTTCCATTTGAAGTAAAAACTTCTTTAGGCGCGTTGAGCACATTTGGGTGAACAAAAATCAAGAAACTCGCGTCATCGTCAGCGAAGGCTTTCCATGAGAATCGAAAGTGGAATTCGAGATTTCAGCTAATTTACACGTATTGAGGTGGCCTGAATGGGTTTTCTTTTGTATCTCAGCTACTAATTAAAATAATTTCATAAGTAATACATCATTTGGTAGATTTGTTGAGTTGGAATCGAGCAGTAACTTACAGAAATTTCTATCGCCAGATGGCGCTGTAATATTTTAAGATTTCAATATTTCAATTTCTAATTATGATTAAATTAATTTTAATACATCATTCGAAAGATATTTTAAAGTACTTTTATATTATCAAAAGTGGAATTCGAGATTTCAGCTTATTTACTCGTTTTGAGGGGTCCTGAATGGGTTTTCTTTTGTATCTCAGCTACTAATTAAAATAATTTCATAAGTAATACATCATTAGAAAGCTTTGTTGATTTGGAATCGAACAGCAGATTACAGAAATTTCTACCGCCAGATGGCGTTGTAATATTTTAAAATTTCAATATTTCAAATTCTAATTATGGTTAAATTATTTTTAATACATCATTCGAAAGATATTTTTAAGTTCTTTTATATTATCGAAAGTGGAATTCGAGATTTCACCTGATTTGCACGTTTTGGGGTGTCCTGAATCGGTTATCTTTTGTATCTTAGCTACTAATTATAAAATTTCATAAGTAATCAATATTTTTACCTAATAGTTAGTTCATTTAATTTAGGCTTAGTTCATTTAATTTGGGTAACTACAAATATTGTGCCGAATCATATGATACAGAACATAAACACTTCTTTACAAACCAAAAATAATTCGAAAATAATAATCTAATAGCTCGATGATACAATTCACAAGTTACTTAGTTTTCACTTCTATTGGCAATCCCCAAACACTGCTTTGATTTTTTTTTTTTTTTTTTTTGGTAATGGTGGTGGTGGTGGTGGGGGGGGGGGTAAAGAAAGAGGGGCACAGGAAAATAAAATGATTTTTCACATCACCATTTTACCGATTTTAATGATATATTCTATAACTAACCCTTGCGTTTTATGAAGATCACAAATGAGTGTATTACATACCAGGGGGATCAAGGGGGCGCAGATGTATGTAAAATATATTATTCTTTAAACTACCCTATTATCAATTTTAAAAAAACTTAGTGTGTATACATCTTACTGTTTAAGAAAAATTACAGTGAGTGTTACACATATCTGGGGAGCAGAGTAAAGAAAATGGTTGTTTTTATATAACCATGCTATTTACATGAAACATTATGTATGACTGTTACTTACATTTTATTAAAATTATAGTGAAAGTTACCTGTACTTGATAGGGGGGGGGGCTAGTACGGGCATATGAAAAATAAAATAATCTTTATAAACAACACGTATTATCGATTTTTTAATGACATTTTGTGTAAATATCAATTACTATTAAGGAAAAATTACAGTGAGGTTTTAAACGTATGGGGGGGGGGGGGTAGTGAAGAAAGTGAATGTTTGTAGACTATGTTTTGCATTTAATTAAAATTTATTATAAATATCACTGAATATTTAGGAAAATTTATGCTGATTATTATATATGTATCTTGGTGGAAAGTACAGGGGGGGGGGAATGAGAAAAATAATTGCATAAATATAACAATGTTACCAATTTGAATTAAAATCTCAAAAACTATCACTTTCTTTTAAAGAACGATTTCAAAGAGTGTTACATATACATAGGAAGGGGGGTTGCTTAGGTGGAAAAAATGATTGTTTTTAAATCACTCTTTACATTTATAGGAAATTTTGTATAAATATCTCTTATTGTTTATGAAAAACTGTAGATAGGAGGATTATGTTATCCAGTGACAGCTAGGGACCACATAGAAGGAATATATTTTTATGGATGGTGGGGAAATGTCCCCGGGAAAATAAGTGCCCGGAAAAAAAGTCACCCGGAAAAAAAAGTCCCCGGAAAAAAGTCACCAGAAAAAAGTCTATTAAAAAAATAAATAAAAATGCGTTTATAAAGCTTCTAAGGATGTTTAAGAATGAGTATGGCTTCGTTTTGTCTTTCTGTTTGTCTGTTAACCTCTATAATAAAAATCTTTTTTTCCGATAATATTTATTGAATGGCTTGTAGAATTGGTATACCTAATTAAAGTTTTCAATGGCATATCGATATTCTCTATTGAAAATGATATAATTATGGCAACTAATGTGTGTAGAGGGACTTGCAAAAATATTTCTGATGCATTAAAGTCCATGATCGGTATTTTTAAAACATTCTTTATTTTATACTGAACATAACATAGGAAACACCTTTACGTTTTTTGAAAGTGGTAAAAAAGAGCGTGTGTCTTTTTTATTCTATGAAAAGTCGGCACAAAGATGTTTAAATGCATTTAAAAAGGTAATATTTAAAAGATTAAGACAAATAAGAATAACATGAAATTTTGATTTACTAATTATAAGATATACGATATACCTCTTCCATTGGACTGCTATAAAAGAATATTTTGATGAGACGACGTATAATCGAAATTTTAGTAAACAATTTAGAAACTTACGAGTTTTATTTTATACAAATGGAATTATATATAACATTACTATGCAAAATGAGAATTAATAATGTAATGTTATTAGTTTTACATTTTTCAAAGGTAGTGTTAGTTTTTGATTAAATAGTGTGTTTAATGAAGTAACATACGCTTACTATTTATTGAAAATAATAAATGCATTTGAAAATTGCACAAGGATAGAAAAATGTGTAGAATCATATCTTGATTGTAACATGTTTCTATTTTTTTCTATTTAGAAATTACATTGACAAAAAATATTTTATATACACATTTTACCTTCATCTAGAACGAATAGTCATTTTGTGAATCCCTAAACGGGATGTATAGATTTCTTAGTTATGCGTGTAAGGAAAAGAAAAAAAAAATGAATAGACGAAATGGTCGAGAATTTCAAACAAAGCGGCAACGCACTTTTGTTTGTAGCACTCGTTCCTACTTTGTTCGCCTGACGAAAATTCGTGTCTTATTTCGACCCGAAACAATTGTTGCATGTTCTTGCATTTTATGGCGGATATTCAAATTTTTGTACTTATTACTAAACTTAAAGCACATTCTGTAAGGAAAGACAGAAAAACAAATGCCAAATGGTTTTTATTTTATTTATTTTATTTTCTCATTTTTTTTTTTATGTTTATTATTAAAAAATATAAAATCTCATTAACATTTAAATAATAATGATTAAAAAAAAAAAAAAAAAATCGCACTATATTTTCTTCTACTCCTCTGTAGTCGTAAAAATTTTTCTGATTTTCGGCTACATTGAGTAAAAGAAGGCATTTTTTATGGGGGGGGGGAAAGCTTGTTCCTGATAAAATTGGTGGAAGGTTTTGAAATTTCTCATGAAATTTGAGATAATTAATAACTGAACTGAAGAACTAAGCAATAAGGACTAAGGTAGAAAGTTCGCTAACATTAGAAAAGAAGAAAAAGATTTATAATCGATATTCGAATCGTATAAACAAAGCAATTTTGAATTATATTCAACAAGAATGAATTTTAACTATACTTATACAAAAAAGATATATAAAACGTAAAAGACAAATAAATGAAAGATGTAAAAACGATATTTAATTGTGTATAAATATACACAGTAATTACATATATCGATGATCAGAACGTACAGTAGTAATATAATATTATCAGTACATACTGTTGGAATTAAAAGATGATTTAATATCAGTATTCAAATAATTAATTTGATCAAAAACAAAGACCACCCAAATCAAACCAAAAAAGAAATAAATTTAAATCTAAATGAATTAAATCAAGTTGGGATAAGAAAACAGCATTATTTGCATTCTAACGTTATCAAGGGCCTGGTAGAATGCAAACATGCTAAATAAATGAATGTTTTTATGTCACAAAGATAGCAAAAGCTAAGAATTTCTTTCCGCACAAGCTCAAAACATCCACTGGAAACAAAATAAGAAAAAACATATATCAAATAAATTCACCACAACATATGATAAAGCAATACATTAGTTAAAAAAATTTGAGTGATAAAACAGCAATAAAATTTGTTATTATACACCAATAATCACAAATAAAATAATCAAGAAATAATCAACATAAAAATGTGCATATATATATATATATCCTTATTATAAAGTTTGTTACTCGTTGACATCTATTCATTTATTTACTTTAAATTAATTTATATATTATATTCAACTTTTTTTTTTTCTTTAAGACAGACAAAAGGACTGAAAGGCATACATATTGAATGATTGAATTCATAGTCACTCTTAAATATTGTTGGCAAATGTCAAAAATGCTTAACACAAAAGAAAATGCCGTCTACAGATTTTAACTGCAGTCCTTAATAGATTACCATTTTTTTTCCGTTGCCATATTTACCTAAATTCCATTTTTACCGTAGCCATTCTTTCTGGCTTCATTTCTCCCCCCCCCCCCCCCCCCCCGATTACTATTCTAACACCAGCCATTTTTACATGCGCACAGTCAAAATGAGAATTTGCAAGATTACAGACCTTAAATAAAAGAAAACAAAATTACTGTTTCATAAAATACTCTCCCTCTCTCTTTATATGTATATATATATATATATATATATATATATATATATATGTTACATAGCTGTTTAGAAATACGTTCTGTGATATAGTTTTATTCTTCCGTGCGATTTTTTCCAGTGCGATTTTTTCCGGTGCGATTTTTTCCCGGTGCGATTATTTCCGAGTGCGATTTTTTCCTGTGCGATTTTTTCCGGTGCGATTTTTTCCAAGTGCGATTTTTTCCAGTGCGATTATTTCCGTGCGATTTTTTCCGGTGCGATTTTTTCCGCCTCCCTTAATAACCGTACAATTGTTAACGCCCCCTGAAAAAACGCCCCTTTTTCACACCACTATATTTTTAGAGTTATTCTCTCCAAATGTTGTTGCGATTAAATAAGACTAAAATTATTCTAAAAAAATATTGGTGTGAAAAAAAAGGCGGGTACTAAAAATTGTACGGTTCATAATGAAATGGTTGGCAAGTATGTTGTAATGTAAATATAAAAGTATTATAAATTAAATACAAAACAGCTTATAATAATAACTGCTATTTTTCAGTTAAAAAGTAAATGAACACAAAAACAATAGAATTTTAATAAAAATAAACAGAACCAGATGCCTGTTGCTATAAGGCTAGAAAAATATAAAATGAAAACAGAAACCACTCCTCTCAAACCAGGTATCTCGTACGTGGACCAAACACTAGCGAATATGTGATTGTCAGAATAGATGAGTTCATACATGATCTGAAGGTAGTTATTTAACCACTTTTCTTAGCGTGGATATGTCAAATCTAAACTAATCATTACCATCTCCATTTTTGCCCGAGTAGATACACAATCTGAAAGTATTTTTACCTCTAGCTGATGTAAATTTCTGATGTCTGCAATGAGACAGCTGCTTAAAAAAAAAGAAAAAAAAAAAGATTATCTGCTATGGGAAATAATCCACATTAAAAAAATTTTAAGTTTTTTAACAGATAATCTGCATGAAAATACAGTACTTAATTTTTATGTTTCTATACTGTTGAAACTTACCGTAAAATCCTGAAAATAACCCCTCCCTTGAATGTAAGCCCCCCTTTCTTTCTGAAAGGGAAATTATTCCATTTTCTTAAATATACTCATCCCCCTTACCACCAGGCGCATATACATGGCGCCAGTATATCTATTTTTTACCATTTCATCCAAACCTACTTTCAATCTTCAAATCTTCTGGATCAGCACATCTGCGCTTTTGGAAAATGGGGTTACTTTCAAGATTTTACAGTACTTAATATTTATGCAATATATAAATATTTAATTTTTTTATTTTTTAACAGGATGCTTTGATATAATTCCTGAAAGAATCCAGATCCAATAAACACACAGAAGAGAAAGATTAATTACAAAGATTAATTATGAAGAAGTTGTCATTTATAAAGATTCTGTATATTTCTTTGTTTTAATATCTGTTTTGTATTTTTAATAAAACTATATTTAATAAATGTATATTAAAATTCACATTTTCCTTTTTTCTTTGTCAATCAAGGATCATTAGAGAATTTCAGCAGGCGGCCTACCCTGGTGCCTCTTTCTAATGAAATCTCGCCTTCCTTTACCCAATTGTTAGATTCCCACATTTTTTTGATGCATTTTCATATACTGAACTTTTCAAAAGAGAAATCTCAGAAAGTGGACTCCACTGTCTCCCAGGTTTATCATAACTAACTGCAGGTGAAGGAGAGGGGAGATAGGCGTTTCTGAAATGTCATCTTGACGCATTCCTCCGAGATAATCCTTTCACGATCGCCACGAAGATGCTTGTTTTTTTTTTTGGGGGGGGGGGGGGGATGGAAATGTTTCAATTTTCTTTCAACATTATCTTTGAATACAGGTATGTATGTATCAGTACAAAAAACCCTTAACGGGTTAAAAGTTTGTGACGCCGCTACTTTATGGCTATAAGAATTAGAAATATGAGTCTTAAAAATAATGATATCAAATTTTAAGTGACGCTTTGCAATTAGTTAAAATATACATAGATTTTCTTATTTGATCATTTACTTTCTACTTTTATTTATATTTATAATGCAAACGTAATATTTTTAGCTTCAAGATCAGACAGATATATAAAATACACTCACTGATGCTTTTTCATTCACATTTCAAATTCAAAATAACAGTTTTAAAAGGAATGATATAAAAATTCCAGTGGCGCCTCGGTGTTATTTTAAAAGATTTGTTTTTAGATTCCATTAAAATTACTTTTGTTTTGTCTAATAAAGTATATTTACATATTGAAACAGTGCTTTTAATTTTCAAATATACTGTCAAATAATTATACTTTCACTGAGTTTGCATTATAAATTAAAATTATTTATTTCAATAAATTGATTTATCTTTTGCATCACGCTATCCAAAACATAGTATCATTATCATAGTATCCAGCTGAGTGAAAATTTGCGCAAAGAGGTAGTGTAACGTAAAGAAAATATTTACACAGATTTTACTTGCAGTTTTGGATAGCGTGACGCAAAAGATAAATCAATTTATTGAAATAAATAATTTTAATTTATAATGCAAACTCAGTGAAAGTATAATTATTTGACAGTATATTTGAAAATTAAAAGCACTGTTTCAATATGAAAATATACTTTATTAGACAAAACAAAAGTAATTTTAATGGAATCTAAAAACAAATCTTTTAAAATAACACCGAGGCGCCACTGGAATTTTTATATCATTCCTTTTAAAACTGTTATTTTGAATTTGAAATGTGAATGAAAAAGCATCAGTGAGTGTATTTTATATATCTGTCTGATCTTGAAGCTAAAAATATTACGTTTGCATTATAAATATAAATAAAAGTAGAAAGTAAATGATCAAATAAGAAAATCTATGTATATTTTAACTAATTGCAAAGCGTCACTTAAAATTTGATATCATTATTTTCAAGACTCATATTTCTAATTCTTATAGCCATAAAGTAGCGGCGTCACAAACTTTTAACCCGTTAAGGGTTTTTTGTACTGATATCATTACTTTTTAGGGGTTATTGATCAAAAAATTAAAACAAGTCCTTCTGGCTCCTAGAAAGGGGAAGCTGATTTATCTTTTATTATGAAGTTGCCACCGTTTTTTTTTCATTTTTTCAAAATTCTACAATTTTTCAATTCTACAATTTATTAATGGACTTGGTGGATTTATTAATGAAGTCTTGTATATATGGAGTTTTAACATAGAACCTTTCTAATGTAAATTTGAAATTTTCAGTGGGCTGGCACAGGGAAACAAGAGGGTAGATTAAGTTGGCAAATGGACATAACAAATACATTTCTGAGATAAATCCAAACTACAAATTTAGTTTGAATTAATTCAATATTTCAAACGTTATCATGCCGACAAATTTTCATGTAGCCTGCCACTTGGAAACAAAATGGAGAAGCTTCACACTAGAAAAAAATATTGAGTGGGATTCTCAAACTCTTTAAAATAATAATAATAATAATAAGTGTGAAATTTCAAATTTAAGTTTTAGAATTACGTAATTTACATTTTGCAAGTTTCTTTTTAGAGAATTACAAATGCAAATTAAACAATTTAAAAAAATCAAGTTAATATTAAAAATGGAAAATTATTTATTTTCTTTTCCCTTTTGAGGCTAATCTCCAATATTCACATATTAATTTTCTTAAAAAATGCAGGTAAAAATTATTTCTTAAAAATATTTGGTGGAAAAAAAATAGACAAAATATAAATTAAGCTCTACATTTCTATAATTTTAAAAATAAGATAAAATCATTTGGAGAAAAAAATTATGGAAAATACAAGTTAAGCTAAAGTTAATACAAGTTAATTAAAATACAAGTTAAGCTTAAGTTTTATGGAAAATACAAGTTATATATATATATTTCTTTTTAAAAATTAAAAATCTCTTTTTAAAATACAGTTAGAGTTTATTCATATATTTACTTTTCAGCCTTTAAAATGATACATATTTTAAATATTAACATAAACTAATTTTTTTATTAGTATTTAAAGCAACAATGGCTAGGGGATGAAAGAGGGGATAAACACGCTATATATATATGAAAATAGAATTAAAATTCATGAAAAATGTGTCAAATAGCAATTATTGAAAAACACGTCAAAATAAATAAATAACATCTTTACTTTGAAACCCATAATAATTTATTTAAAAAGTATAATTCTCTCTTTCTTTTTTTTAAATTAATTAATTTATGCATGAAAAATTCCATTTCATAAATATATTTACAACTACAATAAGCAAAAAAACCCCTCCTTTAATTGTAAATAATTATTTCTACATTTTTCTAAGCAATTAAAAGTGTCTTTTTTTTTTTAAGAAAAATAAATTTAATATAGGAATGTATATGGTTTCAATACAAGCTACGAGATGGCGCTACTAGATGGCCAAATTATTACCTTTATGATAAAACCATATACTTTCCGATATTTAAGCTATTTTTCTTAAAAAAAAAAAAAAAAAAAAAAAAAAAAGAAAACACTTTTAATTGCTTAGAAACATGTAGAAATGGATATTTAAAATTAAAGGAGGGTGTTTATTGTAGTTTTAAATATTAGTTATGAAATGGAATTTTTCATGCAGAAATTAATTAATAAAAAAAAAAAAAAAGGAAAAGAAAGAGATAATTATATTTTTTAAATAAATTATGGGTTTCAAAGTAAAGATGTTATTTATTTATTTTAACGTGTTTTTCAATAATTGCTATTTGACACATTTTTCATGAATTTTAATTCTATTTTCATGTTTTTTTTTTTTTTTTTTTTTTTTTTTTTAAATATACAGTGTCATGAATATCCCTTCTTTCATTTCCTAGTCATTATAGCTTTAAATAATAATAATAATATTAGTTTTATTATGCTAATATTTAAAATATGTATCATTTTAAAGTCAGAAAAGTAAATATATGAATAAACTAACTGTATTTTAAAAAGAGATTTTTAATTTTTAAAAAGAAATATATATATATATATATATATATATATATATTTGCAAAAGTGTATGTTTTAATTTAAATTAAAGACAAAAGATGGCGCCAAAACACCATTTACTGTTTTTTCCCATCTCTGCGCGGAATGATACATGAATAGGAATCGCAAATCATTGAGATACTATAAAATCTATGTTTATGAATGATTAAAAATTTTTTACTTTAAAAAATTGTAAATTCATCATTATTATGATAAAATGGAATATCTAAAATTACAAAATGCTTCCTTATTTAAAATATTATCGAAATAATTTTTTCACGAAATGCGAAATTTTGAAATCTTAAATATTTCCTTTATAACAAAAAAAATATATATTTAAGTGAAATTTTATTTCGTATATATACAATAAATATTTAAAAGAAACAATAAAGTTTCTTTCGTGCATTAAAAAACAAAATCTTAATTTTTTATTGACTGCATTCAGATTGAACCAACCAACCAACTACAAGACCAAACCGAATAACACCTGTTCAGAATTCTGAGAATTATCAATAGAAATCTTTGCATCGCGTAGTAAAAATAGTTCGATTTTTAAACTGAGTTATAAAAAAAACAAGAGTTTTCCTAGGGAAAAGGGAGATGTCAGGCACATCAGATAAAAGCGATTAATATCATATATAAATTAAACTAAATTCGCTCGAGCCATATTCGAGAAAAAATTCTTACACATTAGGCCGCCCATTTATAGCTTAAATGAGCCAATTCATATCTCGAAATATATTGCACGCAGAAATGTAGCGATTTCAGGGTAGGATCAGACAGAAGGTGAAAGACTATTTTGAAATTATCAGAACATAACCTTCCATATTTCCTGAGATATTAAGTGTCGGCTTTCAGCGGTTTCTTTGATCTTTAAATTGGTGTATATATAAGTGTCGCAGTTTCGTTCGTTTTTCCGTTTCCGCTGAGTGTCGTGGCGTTCGTTTGTTTTTGCGCTTGCGTCACTTGAGACTCTGCCGAATCTCTTGATACATATATAAGGGCATAGGACAACTCCGCCGAAGCATAGGACAACTCCGCCGAAAAATTTATCAGCTGTTTCCCCCAGCAGGACAAATCCGCCGCATTCCTTTCTGCCGTTTTCGCTCGATAGGACAATTCCGCCGAATGAGGGGGGAAGGCATTACCTTTGGCGAAATAAAAGTTGGCGAGAATGCTAAAACTTCAGGCATTCAACTTTTGTTAAAAATAAATACACAAAAGAATGGTAATAATCTATATATTAATTCGCAAACATGAAATTTGTTGTACGTTTTTAACATATTAATTATGGGGGTAGAGGATTGAACGTAGCATTTTTAGAAAGTTATGGTTAATGAGAATTTAAGGGAAAAGAAAATCTCTTATTAGAATTTCAAAGAGGCATTCAAAAATGCCTTTATTTTTATGCACTTTTTATACACGTAATCTTTTGTATTAAAAATTTTTATAGGTTCAATATGTCAATTTCTTAAAATTCAATAAAAAGCATAGGCACAGTAATTTGTATAGATGTAACTTCCCTATATTTTCAACTACAGATTTTTCCTTTTATAAGGCAACAACCTTTAGAGTGATAGAAATGCTTATTGACTAAACGAATGCAAAACCGTAATTTAATACTATTGAACATGGAGGCAAATTTAAAAAAAAAAAAAAAAAGGAAGATTTGATTTATGATTTATTACTTTTTATTATTATTATTATTATTTATTCATTTATTTATGAGAAAATTAATTTTTTCTTTTGGTGATTTACGTCAGCTATAATTGGAAAACATTTTTTTTTTTTTTATTATTATATAAAACGCAATGCATTCTAATTAACTGAAACTTGATTACTTATTTTTGAAAAGTGTATTTATTACTATATGCTGATTCATTATGAATGCATATTTGACGAAAAACGACACTGCTATGTACTGCAATTTAACTCTATTTACGGAAAGACCATATCAGCTTTTATGCTATATGCCGGAAACAAAGTTGCTATATAAGATAGATATCATGAAAGATTGTAGTAGAGAAAATACTGTTTTGGGGTCCAATTTTTCAAATTGAGTTTTTTTTTTTTTTTTTTTTTTTTTTTTTTTTATACGTTTTGAAGTCCCCTGAATCCGAAAATTATGTTTTTGCGGTTGATTTATGTGCCTGTTATTAGAATATTCTAAGAACAAATAACAGCAGACAGATCTAACTCGATATACTAAATATGTATCGTATAGGGAAGCTGCACTAAGTTTTCGTTGAGATCAAGCAAATTATTCGTGTACAAGGGCATCCAAGAAAATTCAAATACAATACGTATATGAGTGAAATTGCAGTGCGTATATGAGTGAAATTTTTTCCATACAACTTATTTAATAAAATTAATATTTATTAAAACTATTTTCCACGATATATACAGATGGAGATGATTTTCATCGCTCAGAATTACTACTGTTGTTATTAATGTTATTTATCACTGTTGAATAAAAAATTTAAGAAATTAAATTAAAGAAAATAAGTAACGAAAATTTAATATAAGTTAATATAAGTTAAGTAATATATATTTGAATATTATGTTAAATAAAGAAAATTTAATTTCATATTTATCCTTTAATAATTTTGTAAATGTAATCGGAATAATTTAAACTAAGCTGTAAATTTTTCTTAAGTTAATTTTTACTTGAATTTTATGATATTCAAGTGCTACACGAAAATTAGAAATAAATTTATTAATAGCAGAATTTATTAATACGATTAAATAATTGTCAAATGAAAGAACATATAATAATAATGAAAAATAAAATGAAATGCATGTTTATGAGTAAAATTTTTTACTCATAATTTGGTTAAAATCTATTTTACTTTTACTCATCTTTCCAAAGCGAGGGGGAAGGGCTCTTATATAATGCTCGATGTGCCGCCAAAGTGCAATGTGTCGCCAAAAATGGAAATACTGCTGCAGACCCCCTCTTCTCGCCTCAGAAAAATGGCGCGGCGGAGTTGTCCTCTGTGGGAAAAGGGGGGTTAAAATTTTCGGCGGAATTGTCCTATGAGGGGAACAGGGGATTAAAATCTCGGCGGAATTGTCCTGTTCCGATATATAAATATTGCACCTTTTCCTTCTCTCCCCCCCCCCCCCCAGAGACTTTTTTTTTTTTTCTTAATTATTATTAGTTTATAACTTTTATATGAGAAGCCCTCTTGTAAATTAAAAAAGTTGTTATAAAATATTCAAAAATAAATAAGTCTCAGGTAAAATTTTTATCAAATTTTGAAAATATCAGTTTATTTTTTTATGTAAATTTTAATTTTTACCTTTAACAAAATCAAACACACACAATAATAAATTTTTAGAAAATAATAGAAATATTTTACTGGAAAAAGTAATAGATTCGTTCAACAGTTGTTTTCGAAACAATTAACATTATAAGAATTCACGTTAACATTATAAAAATTCAAAACACTCCTCTAATGTTAATTTTCAATATTTTTAAAGTTAACATAAATAAAAAAATTTCAACGAGTCATTATCAATAGAAACAACCGCTTTTCAATAAATGAATAACTTGAAATATTCTAATTTTTCTTGCATTTGATTTTCATAGATAGAATTAAAGTGAAGCGATAAATGTAGATGCTTTACTTTAATATTTAATACAGTTTGTTTTGTGTTTAAATATTGATCCTTACCTAAATAAATATATGAAATTGGTACGTTGCGGCTTTCATGCTACACTGGTGCCTACTTAAAAAAAAAAAAAGTAAAATTTTACAATAAACAGCATAACATTATCCCCTTTTTAACAATGGGAATTTCTTAAAATTTCTTTCAGGGAATTTCTTAGTGTATGAAATTTGCGGAATCCTTGTCTTTTAAAATTTGAAATTGAATGTTTTTCTAGCCTTTGATAAATAAATAAATTTTTTAGAACGACGAAAATAAACAGCTGATATAAAAAAGAAAACAAGAATGGACAATCAGGTACTGCAAGAATGATTGTCATAAACACAAAAATGTGTATTTGAGGGAATACAAAAATTTCAATTTGAGCACATTTTTAATTCACTTATTCTATTATATACGTATCTATTTTTTCAAACAAATTTTGTGGCATAATAGTTTGTTTAAATTTTTTATTACTATTTTTTCAATTGCAGACACTTCTGTCTGCTCAAATGAATATATATATATATTAAATACTGCTTTATTTATTTTTTATTTGTTACATTTGTGTCAAGGATTAAAATAAAATTAAAAAAGAAAGAAAAAAACTATAATATTTATAGATTTTTGCCTTTTTTTTAAATAATAATTATAATACTTCTTTAAATCTCAAAAATAAAAATTAAAATGCAGTGTGAGGATAATATTGCCTAGGAAACGGACAGTTAAAAAAAAAAAAAAAAAAGAAAATAATAATAATAATGAAATGTATTCACAGATTGATAGGACCTAGTTTCGATTTTTACAAAAATATATTTTACTTTTCTGAATAAGTACCATAAGCTACAAGTGGGGTGGGGGAGACAATCCATCAATGTCACCCAGACAAACACTGGCCATATAAAAGCACTCCCCTACAAACCTATATAGGTATTAATGGAGGTTTTATTAAGGCTTTATTATGTACCATTAAGTATTTGAGAATAACTTATTTTAATACCTCTAAAACTTATAAAATACTTGTGTAAAGAAACCTTTATAAAACCTTCAAAAAACATCGAAGAGGTATTTAAAAAAAAGCTTTGTAGGTATATTAAAAATACCTACATGAGTCACGGTATTTTATAAAAAGCTTTGGTATTTATAAAATACCTGCAATAACTTTCTAAAAAATACATTAAGTTTTCGTGGAAAACCTATAGAGGTATTAATAGAGCTTTTATTATGGCTTTATTTTGCACCATTAAAGCCTTGATAATACCTTATTTTAAATGAATCCCGGAAAAAATCGCACCGGAAAAATCGCACGGAAAAAATCGCACCGGAAGAAATCGCACCCGGAAAAAATCGCACCGGAAAAAATCGCACCAGGAAAAAATCGCACGCAGAAAAAATCGCACCGGAAAAAATCGCACAGAAAAACATTCATGTTTGCGTACACACATGCCTCTCTCCCCAGAAAGCAAAACTCATCTTAAGATTCATATGGGCCTTAGGCAATAAATTTTAAATTCTATTTAATGTTATAAACGAGGTTACAGAAGAAAAAAGGGCGAGGGTATTATTAAATTGCATTCTCTGTCCCTCTAGATCCGGAAGAGTGGATATATATGATAATTTAACAACTTTCTAGAAATAAAATTTAAGAAAATAGTAAATGTTTGAATACCAATCAGAGATATGGGGATTCCGAAAAAAAAAAAGGACACCGGAAGAAAGGCATTCTTCCAATTCCCGAATCGCAAAATAAAAAATATCAAATAAGGAATTTAAAGAATGACTTTCAATTGATTTGATGTAACATTTATTGGGAAAAGGGGGGGGGGACTAAGTGCAGGTTGAAAGAAAACAATTGTTTTTTATATCATCTTCTTACCAATTTTAATGAAACATTTTATAATCAAGTACAATTTGTGAAAAAATTACAGTAAGTGTCAGACATACTTGTGGGTGGGGGATTAAAGAGGGGGGAGCAGAGGAAAATAAGATGAGGTTTTATATCACTATTTTACCGAATTTAATGATATATTCTATAACAATCACTTACTTTTTATGAAGATCACAATGAGTATGCTACACACCTGGGGGGGGCAAGGGGGGAGTAGATGGAAATAAAATATATTCTTCTTTAAACTACCCCATTACCGATTTAAGAAAAAAAAAAAAAACTTCGTATAATCATGTACAATTTGTAAAAAAAAAAAAAATGTATAAGACATATATGTATATGTATATATAGATATATTATTTTTTGAAGTGAAATCTTCTTTAGGCGCGTTGAGCACTTTTGGGTGAACAAAAATCATGAAACTCGCGTCATCGTCAGCGAAAGTTTTCCATTTGAAGTGAAAACTTCTTTAGGCGCGTTGAGCACATTTGGGTGAACAAAAATCAAGAAACTCGCGTCATCGTCAGCGAAGGCTTTCCATGAGAATCGAAAGTGGAATTCGAGATTTCAGCTAATTTACACGTATTGAGGTGGCCTGAATGGGTTTTCTATTGTATCTCAGCTACTAATTAAAATAATTTCATAAGTAATACATCATTTGGAAGATTTGTTGAGTTGGAATCGAGCAGTAACTTACAGAAATTTCTATCGCCAGAGGGCGCTGTAATATTTTAAGATTTCAATATTTCAATTTCTAATTATGATTAAATTAATTTTAATACATCATTCGAAAGATATTTTAAAGTACTTTTATATTATCAAAAGTGGAATTCGAGATTTCAGCTTATTTACTCGTTTTGAGGGGTCCTGAATGGGTTTTCTTTTGTATCTCAGCTACTAATTAAAATAATTTCATAAGTAATACATCATTAGAAAGCTTTGTTGATTTGGAATCGAACAGCAGATTACAGAAATTTCTACCGCCAGATGGCGTTGTAATATTTTAAAATTTCAATATTTCAAATTCTAATTATGGTTAAATTATTTTTAATACATCATTCGAAAGATATTTTTAAGTTCTTTTATATTATCGAAAGTGGAATTCGAGATTTCACCTGATTTGCACGTTTTGGGGTGTCCTGAATCGATTATCTTTTGTATCTTAGCTACTAATTATATAATTTCATAAGTAATCAATATTTTTACCTAATAGTTAGTTCATTTAATTTAGGCTTAGTTCATTTAATTTGGGTAACTACAAATATTGTGCCGAATCATATGATACAGAACATAAACACTTCTTTACAAACCAAAAATAATTCGAAAATAATAATCTAATAGCTCGATGATACAATTCACAAGTTACTTAGTTTTCACTTCTATTGGCAATCCCCAAACACTGCTTTGATTTTTTTTTTTTTTTTTTTTTTTTGGTGGTGGTGGTGGGGGGGGGGGGGGTAAAGAAAGAGGGGCACAGGAAAGTAAAATGATTTTTCACATCACCATTTTACCGATTTTAATGATATATTCTATAACTAACCCTTGCGTTTTATGAAGATCACAAATGAGTGTATTACATACCAGGGGGATCAAGGGGGCGCAGATGTATGTAAAATATATTATTCTTTAAACTACCCTATTATCAATTTTAAAAAAACTTAGTGTGTATACATCTTACTGTTTAAGAAAAATTACAGTGAGTGTTACACATATCTGGGGAGCAGAGTAAAGAAAATGGTTGTTTTTATATAACCATGCTATTTACATGAAACATTATGTATGACTGTTACTTACATTTTATTAAAATTATAGTGAAAGTTACCTGTACTTGATAGGGGGGGGGCTAGTACGGGCATATGAAAAATAAAATAATCTTTATAAACAACACGTATTATCGATTTTTTATTGACATTTTGTGTAAATATCAATTACTATTAAGGAAAAATTACAGTGAGGTTTTAAACGTATGGAGGGGGGGGGGGGGGTAGTGAAGAAAGTGAATGTTTGTAGACTATGTTTTGCATTTAATTAAAATTTATTATAAATATAACTGAATATTTAGGAAAATTTATGCTGATTATTATATATGTATCTTGGTGGAAAGTTCAGGGGGGGGGATGAGAAAAATAATTGCATAAATATAACAATGTTACTAATTTGAATTAAAATCTCAAAAACTATCACTTTCTTTTAAAGAACGATTTCAAAGAGTGTTACATATACCTAGGAAGGGGGGTTGCTTAGGTGGAAAAAATGATTGTTTTTAAATCACTCTTTACATTTATAGGAAATTTTGTATAAATATCTCTTATTGTTTATGAAAAACTGTAGATAGGAGGATTATGTTATCCAGTGACAGCTAGGGACCACATGGAAGGAATATATTTTTATGGATGGTGGGGAAAAAGTCCCCGGGAAAATAAGTGCCCGGAAAAAAAGTCACACGAAAAAAAAAGTCCCCGGAAAAAAGTCACCAGAAAAAAGTCTATTAAAAAAATAAATAAAAATGCGTTTATAAAGCTTCTAAGGATGTTTAAGAATGAGTATGGCTTCGTTTTGTCTTTCTGTTTGTCTGTTAACCTCTATAATAAAAATCTTTTTTTCCGATAATATTTATTGAATGGCTTGTAGAATTGGTATACCTAATTAAAGTTTTCTATGGCATATCGATATTCTCTATTGAAAATGATATAATTATGGCAACTAATGTGTGTAGAGGGACTTGCAAAAATATTTCTGATGCATTAAAGTCCATGATCGGTATTTTTAAAACATTCTTTATTTTATACTGAACATAACATAGGAAACACCTTTACGTTTTTTGAAAGTGGTAAAAAAGAGCGTGTGTCTTTTTTATTCTATGAAAAGTCGGCACAAAGATGTTTAAATGCATTTAAAAAGGTAATATTTAAAAGATTAAGACAAATAAGAATAACATGAAATTTTTATTTACTAATTATAAGATATACGATATACCTCTTCCATTGGACTGCTGTAAAAGAATATTTTGATGAGACGACGTATAATCGAAATTTTAGTAAACAATTTAGAAACTTACGAGTTTTATTTTATACAAATGGAATTATATATAACATTACTATGCAAAATGAGAATTAATAATGTAATGTTATTAGTTTTACATTTTTCAAAGGTAGTGTTAGTTTTTGATTTAATAGTGTGTTTAATGAAGTAGCATACGCTTACTATTTATTGAAAATAATAACTGCATTTGAAAATAGCCAAGGATAGAAAAATGTGAAGAATCATATCTTGATTGTAATATGTTTCTATTTTTTTCTATTTAGAAATTACATTGACAAAAAATATTTTATATACATATTTTACCTTCATCTAGAACGAATAGTCATTTTGTGAATCCCTAAACGGGATGTATAGATTTCTTAGTTATGCGTGTAAGGAAAAGAAAAAAAAAATGAATAGACGACATGTTTGAGAATTTCAAACAAAGCGGCAACGCACTTTTGTTTGTAGCACTCGTTCCTACTTTGTTCGCCTGACAAAAATCGTGTCTTATTTCGACCAGAAACAATTGTTGCATGTTCTTGCATTTTATGGCGTTTATTCAAAATTTCGTACTTATAACAGACATTATTTTCAAATATACAGCCTAAAATATAATTAAAATTTCATGAAAAAAATAATAAAAAACAGTTTTCAGTAATTAAAAATAAATTTATCATCTAAGTTTTGTGCTTCTTCACCTCCTACACTTGCACTGTAAGATATAGGTCTAATAGACTGTGTCCTCTCAATTTCTGTTTTTTTTTTTTTTTTTTTTATGAAATTTTAGTCAAATTTTAGGTCATATTTGAAATTAATCTCTGTTGTTTGTTTTGCAATACTAGTAGAGAACTGTTGAAACACTTCAGTTTTTATGGATTTTATTATTAATATTCATCAAATCATAAATAGAAGTGCGGCAGATTCTTCTAATGATATCAGATAATTTTCTACCCTTTTTTTTTAAAGTTAAAGTCAGAGTTTAGATAAATGTCGACTGTATTGCATTTTTTTTTTTTTTTAAGTTGTATATAGGGTTAACAGATTTTTGCCCGCTTCGCTCTGTTCATTATATTTAAATAAATTAAAAAGAAGAAGAATTTCTTTTTCGTGTTTATAAAGAAATAAAAACCCTTTGAAGTCAAGTACAACTAAGTGTAATTACAGGTCATTTTATTGTTATCTTTTCTTACATAGGTATTAACACATTATAGCTAAAATTTTAAGAAACTAATGCAATTATTCTTAAGTATGGTAACAATTTCATTCGTAAAAACATGCTTCTTATAGTATGCTGTTAGATAAATTGCCGTTTGTATTATAATAGGATAAATGCAGAATTTTTCAATTATCTTTTAATTACTTACAAAAGAAAGACTAATGAATTGTCACCACCACAAGACCTTTATCTGTATTATCTTATAAGAATTTACGTAGTTCAATTTATTTATTACATTATTATTTATTAAAATTATGTTCCATAGTGAATGTAAACGATTTTTATTTGAGAAAAATATGCACTAAATGACGAAAAAATAATTTTGTGCTGTCATCAGAATTTTTTTTTTTTTTTCTTAGTTGAAAAATCGAAAGTACTAATTTATAACTTTGTATTAAAATAACACAAAAATATGAGGGAGCTGTCAGAGGGGTATTCGCTATACAATATGATAAAACTTTAATTATTTTTATTTTAATCAGAAAGCTTTATTATTTTTTTTTTAATCTTTTGTGACGGAATAGAAAAAGAAAGATATTTATATCCTTTCTAATGTATTTTTTCTTGTTAAAGATTTAACTATTCGACGATTTTAACGAATTATATTTTATTCAGCTTTCACAAAACATTTCTTTCAATGTTTTGTGGCAGAATAGCTTGTTTCATATTTAAAGCACAATATTTGATACGTTTGTCATCTTTTTAACTAATATAATACCTCTAATCCATTTTGACAGTGTTATCACTAAGTAAATTGGCACTATTTCTTTGTTAAATCCTGTTTGTGTATGATATCACAGGGACGACATTTGGTTAACTTTGCACTTCTTTCAAAATCTGTCAAGATTCAGGGTTCTTTTATTTTCTACTCCCCCCCCCCCCATTTTATCGAAGTACAACAATTTGCTTTATCCCATTTCAGTTGTTGAGAAAAATGCACATTACCTGACATGCACAGATTTATTTATTGAAACAGAAATAGGCATGAAATTTACAAAAGATAGGATACAGTCTTCCATGAATATAATCTGAAGTGTAAGGAAAGACAGAAAAACAAATGCCAAATGGTTTTTATTTTATTTATTTATTTTTTCATTTTTTTTAAATGTTTATTATTAAAAAATATAAAATCTCATTAACATTTAAATAATAATGATTAAAAAAGAAAAAAAAAAACGCACTATATTTTCTTCTACTTTGTAGTCGTAAAAATTTTTCTGATTTCCGGCTACATTGAGTAAAGGAAGGCATTTTTTATGGGGGGGGGAAAGCTTGTTCCTGATAAAATTGGTGGAAGGTTTTGAAATTTCTCATGAAATTTGAGATAATTAATAACTGAACTGAAGAACTAAGCAATAAGGACTAAGGTAGAAAGTTCGCTAACATTAGAAAAGAAGAAAAAGATTTATGATTGATATTCGAATCGTATAAACAAAGCAATTTTGCATTATATTCAACAGGAATGAATTTTAACTATACTTATACAAAAAAGATATATAAAACGTAAAAGACAAATAAATGAAAGATGTAAAAATGATATTTAATTGTGTATAAATATACACAGTAATTACATATATCGATGATCAGAACGTACAGTAGTAATATAATATTATCAGTACATACAGTTGGAATTTAAAGATGATTTGATATCAGTATTCAAATAATTAATTTGATCAAAAACAAAGACCACCCAAATCAAGCCAAAAAAGAAATAAAGTTAAATCTAAATGAATTAAATCAAGTTGGGATAAGAAAACAGCATTATTTGCATTCTAACGTTATCAAGGGCCTGGCAGAATGCAAACATGCTAAATAAATGAATGTTTTTCTGTCACAAAGATAGCAAAAGCTAAGAATTTCTTTGCGCACAGGCTCGAAACATCCACTGGAAACAAAATAAGAAAAAACGTATATCAAATAAATTCACCACAACATATGATAAAGCAATACATTAGTTAAAAATTTTTGAGTGATAAAACACCAATAAAATTTGTTATTATACACCAATATTCACAAATAAAATAATCAAGAAATAAGCAACATAAAAATGTGCATATATATATCCTTATTACAAAGTTTGTTACTCGTTGACATCTATTCATTTATTTACTTTAAATTAATTTATATATTATATTCAACTTTTTTTTTCTTTAAGACAGACAAAAGGACTGAAAGGCATACATATTGAATGATTGAATTCATAGTCACTCTTAAATATTGTTGGCAAATGTCAAAAATGCTTAACACAAAAGAAAATGCCGTCTACAGATTTTAACTGCAGTCCTTAATAGATCACCATTTTTTCCGTTATTATATTTACCTAAATTCCATTTTTACCGTAGCCATTCTTTCTGGCATCATTTCTCCCCCCCCCCCCCCCCCCACACACACACGATTACTATTCTAACCCCAGCCATTTTTACATGCGCATAGTCAAAATGAGAATTTGCAAGATTACAGACTTCAAATAAAAGAAAACAAAATTACTGTTTCATAAAATACTCCCTCTCTCTCTCTCCTTATATGTATATATATATATATGTCACATAGCTGTTTAGAAATACGTTCTGTGATATAGTTTTATTCTTCTGTGCGATTTTTTCCTAGTGCGATTATTTCCGAGTGCGATTTTTTCCTGTGCGATTTTTTCCGGTGCGATTTTTTCCAAGTGCGATTTTTTCCGGTGCGATTTTTTCCGTGCGATTTTTTCTGGTGCGATTTTTTTCGCCTCCCATTTTAAATACCTCTAAAACCTGTAAAATACCTGTTAAAAGAAACCTAAGGAAAACCTTCAAAAAACATCGGGAAAGTATTTAAAAAAAGTTTTGTAGGTATATTAAAAATACCTACATAAGTCATGGTATTTTATAAAAACGTTTTGGTATTTATAAAAACCCTGCAATAACTTTCTGAAAAACACCATAAGGTATTCGGGAGAAACCTGTGGAGGTATTAATAGAGCTTTTATTATGGCTTTATTTTGCACCATTAAAGCCTTGATAATACCTTATTTTAAATACCTCTAAAACCTGTAAAATACCTGTTAAAAGAAACCAAAAAAAAACTTAAATAAAACCTTAAAATTTTAGTAAGGGCAAAGGAATACTTTATACACCCCATACCTCATATACTTTACATACCGCATATACACCATACATCCCTATTTTTTGTTATTATTAAGGGAATAGTATTCGGAACACAGTCAGTAATTTTAATATAAAGGATGTATAACTAATATTAAACACACACATGCACACACATACATATATATATATATATATATATATATATATATATATATATATATATATATATAATAACACCAGGAAGGAACATAAGAAATAATGAAGAAGGTAAACATTGATGGATGAGATGATATATAACAAATATGATCACAGAATAACTGGAAAAATAACAGTATAATAAGTAGAAGAAGAAGAAGTAGCAGAGACCACCCCGCCTTAAGACGGGTGGAACGGTTTTAACACTATATGATAACAATGTAAAAAATTAAAATGACGATAATAATTACTGCAAAAAGAAAAAATAAATAAATAAAATAAACAAGACAAAATTAAAATTTAACGAAAAAACTGTAAAAAATTTAATTAATTAACGTAGTATTTATATGACAATAAAATATAAAAATTATTTGCTTAAAATGAGATTTGAGACTATTTACGAGTTGAAAAAATGCGTAAACAATATTTTGTATTAATTAAAAATACACATAAATACAATAATTTAACTTTTATCTTAAACACCTTCATTAATAAGCTTTGTTTAAAAAAAAATACAATTACGGTAATGTTAATTTAAACTTCTGTTGCGTACGAATTACATTAACCCCCGTTTTATAGCTTAAATTGTTTATAAAACCCATAAATGTTATTACATAATAGTATTAATAAATAATATTAAAATTGTTGTAATGTTCTTTAATTCAAATAAATTTACTGTATGAAATATATACGATCAAGAATTAGTTGTATTATATATATATATATATACTAGCAGGCTACGCCCGCTTCGCTGGTCACTATTTTTAAATGAATCACTATAGTTAATGAATTCTCAAAATTACATCAATTTTTATCATGCGAAAAAAAAGAGAAAAAAAAATGTGATTGGAAAAAATGTCGCAACGGGTCCCCACTGCCCTCGGCAGCGCAGGCAATTGTGCGCTGCTCTCGCGCATTTATGTTCAACACTCTTAATTAATCACTATATTACCATAAGGTAAAAACATAAATTTAAAATAAAAATCTCCCATCAGTGGAATAATCGGTTCGGGCCACCACTGTCTGCGGCAGCGCTTACAGGCGTGCAAGGCTCTCATGCTCCTTCACCTACCGTTCCCGCACCTCCTAATTATTTTAGACTTTAAAAAATACTCGCAGTCGTTCTCTCTGGCTTTTAAACATAATAATACTAATTTCCAATATTTTATCTGAGTTTCTTTATTTTTAACCCTGCGCCGATCCCTTCCCGTCCTTCGTAATACTTCTGTACTTTCGAAAATATCCGCAATCGATTTATCGGGCCTCAAAACCTAACAACACTAATTTTCAGCGCTCTAACGCTTATTTATATATTTTTGCCCTTTCACCTCCCCTTCCCGTCTATCCTAATAATTTTACAAATTCGAAAATATACGCAATCGATTTGTAGGTATCAAATACCTCCATGTACAAATTTAATAACTTTACAAATTCGAAAATATCCGCAATCGATTTGTAAGTATCAAAAACCTCTGTGTACCCATTTTGAACGACCTAACACTATTTTTATTTCTTTGCCTCTCCTCCCCCCCACACACACCTTTCTTACCCTCCTAATAACTTTACACTTTCAAAAATATCCTCAATTGACTTGCAGGTCTCTAAAACCTATCTGTACCAATTTTGAACGGTCTAACTATATTTCTATTTTTTTACCCCATTATCTGTTTTTCTTTTTGAGATATATAGGAAAATGTGAAACCACGTTTTGCGCGTGTGAAATCACGTTTTGCCCCCTTTCCCCCCTTGGGCACCGAACTTCTAAAATTCCAGAAATTAGTTTTTAGATAATTAAATTAGCTATATTTTAAAGCAAAAATTTTACCAATATCTGTTTTTTTCTTTGAGATATGAAGGTTTTTGTGAAATCACATTTTGCCCCCTACACACCCTTGGGAGGCGAATTTCGTAAAATCGCTTCTTAGGGGGTGCTTACACTATATGTTCTATACTCTGACCCACTTTCGAGTCAGTGGCTCCAGTAGATTTTGCTGTGCGTTGATGAGTCAGTGAGTGAGTGAGTGGAAGTACTCTTTTATATGTATATATATATATATATATATATATATATATATATATGCAACATTATAAATATACATTAAATAACAAATGTATTAATTATGTAACAATGTAATATTGTGTAATATTTAATTATACTTTGTAAAATAATCAGCTGCAGTTTTTCTTGTTGTTCTTGTTATATTTTATGCTTTTTTTTTTTTCTTTTTTTTTTTTATGAAATTCCGAATTGTATGCAAAATTTCATTGGATAGCTGAAAACAACAACAAAAAAAATTACATCAATAATGTTACACAGAAAATTTGTATAAGTGTCTCATTGCAAGGCTAAAGTGGGAACACGGGTGGGACTTTTCAGTCACCGACCAGATTCTGGCAATGATACGAATAAAGTGCGCCCAATAAGATGATCGATCACCACACATCGGAATTGAACGGTTATCGTTCTGCAACACCACTCTATATGCGGCATAAGATAAATTCGCACCAATAAAATCTTATAGAAAGTAATGAGAAGGTATATGTATAAAAGGTGTCAGAGTGGTAGAACCACATCAAGAAATTCAAGTGTCCACCCAGTATCAGCCAAGCATCAACATATTATATATTAATATTTAATATTATTGCACTACAATAAACGGTATTTTTAAAGGGTATTATGTTAATTTAATGGGTACTATACAGTGTTTTTCTAATAAAAAACACCAAAACATACTGCTTGCGATTTGTAAGGAATAAAACACTATAACTTACAAAAGATGCTAACTATGATTCTTTTTTTTTTTTTTTTTATTTAATGTTGTTTGCGAAAAGCAAATCAGGTTTTCTTAAAAGGAAGCAAACCGAAAAAGGGATTTAGTTAACATAAACACACAATGTTATTCATAATTGACTTAAAAGAAAAATTTGAATAAACCAACTTAGTGCTTGATTTCATTTTGAGAGCATTTGAACTTAACATGGTGATGATATATTTCTGAATTTTTTAGATATTTGCTTTAAAAAAAAAAAAAAAGTAATTCTATACATGTGACTAATAAAAATTTCACAAGAAATTTTGATCACGATTGCGCATGCGCAGTAAAACATTATATATTCTTCCTTTAGTATGTTGTCTCTACTGTAGAATTTCACAATTTCTAAAAATGGCACTGCATTGGCTCAAAACCTCTGTATATTATAGTAAGAAAACGCACAAATAATTTATAATATTGTTTAAAAAAAAAAAAAAAACTTTGTACCTAAATAAAAATACATTCTATTCTCATACAGAGAAGTAGAAATAATTAAAAAGAAAAGCATATGCAGCAGTCACAAAGCATTTGAGCTGCAAAGTCTGAACGTTTTCTTCTTATTTAATTGGTTACTGTTCTATTTTTAGTCTTCGGGACAAAACCGTTGCCAAGTTATATAAAACATAACATGTTGCTTATATAGACTCTTGTAAGTTCCACAAGAAACCATCAAGCATTTGTTTAAATATTTGTGAAGTAGTCAACATTTAAAAGTGTCTTTTTGTCCATGTAGTGTCAATAGACATTGAAAATTGCAAACTAAAAAAAGTTTTGTTTATTTATTTATTTTATTACTACTGAAACAATTTAAAAATATTTAAATTGTTTTAGCACTTCATTTAATAGGCTTTTTAAACTTAATAAAAAAGTTAACTGAATGAAATTAATTTTATAACATTTTAAATATGCCTTCAATAAATAAAACGTACTAACTAAATTTCATGGTTAGAAGAAAATATCAAAATTTTCGATGGAAATTCACTATTATTATTTTCTTTGAGAACATTTTTCTTTTTCAGATTTATTATTTTGTAAGATATTTCCATGGCAAGTACTTAGTGTATTTCATTAACTGTCATTGAATTAAGCAGCATTACAAACAGTTTTTTATCAGAAAAATATAATGTGTTAAAAGCATTTTTAAAGTCTCCCTGAATATGAATGAAGATTAGTTTTTGAAAATATTTCGCCATGTTTCTGAAAAAGGGTGGGAGGGGGGGGGGAAGATTTTTTTTTTTTTTTTTTCCCTTGCTGATTTGAAAAATAATTGATTTTAAATATTTAATTTTTTTCATCACCTTTTTTACTATATAAAGAATTTAAAACATGTATTTGGAAAAAGATATTTTTAAGAAATTAAGCATTTTGAAAATTTTGTAATTCGTTATTGTCTTAGTTAGTTTTAACTTTATCAACATTATTCTTTATTTGTTTTATCATAAAAATTATATTTAAAGTAGCAATTGTATTTCAAAGGCTACTTTCTATGAACTTTTATTAGTTCTTTCCAATTACCTAATGTATTCTAAATATCTTCAATACTATAAAACTACTTTTTTTTTTTTTGTGTGTGTGTGTGTGTGTGTGTGAGATTTAAAAATAATAAATACATAAATAAAAAATATTTACAGAAATTTCGCAAAACAGGTACGAATTTTCTATTTTTCTGTTTAATATAAACATACCTTTATATTCAGAATAAACATGCTTTTATATTCAGATGATAATACATTTTGTATTTGGATGAAGATCTTTTAGATAATGATACCCTTTATCCTCAGACATAAGGAAAGAAAAAAAAATCAACAGTTTTAAGTTATAAGAAATATATAATAATAATAATGGTAAAAATAATAATAGTTCAACACCAGAACTACTTCGAAACATTTTAACTAGAATAATAAGAAGGAGCAGGGCATATATACATATATATATATTAAAAGTGATTAAAAGTTTAGCACATTATACTAACATATAGAAGAGATTGAATAAATCTGCCATTAGATTTCTTACAAGAACAAGCTAATACACATATAGGTATTTATGAATATCTAATGAACAAAAAATGGCAGTTCTGAAATAAAATGAAGAAAAAAAAGATATGTGGAGCTTATCTACTTATTGTTTTGAATAATATATTAATAATATTTATTATCCTAAATGCATCACTATCATTTGCAGTAAGTATATTATTTAACTGCTGTTTACTTTACCGAGTGCATAATTCTAATTATTATATTAAATAATATTATAGCTTTAAAAAATTAAAGAACACGCTTTTATAGAAATGTGAACTAAAAAGCACAAAATATCTATCTTAGTATTAAAATTCAGGGTAAGAGAAAATAGTGTGAGTGACACACCGTAATATTTATATACATTTAAATCTTTAATTAAAATAACTTAGAATTAAACAAAAACCATTTTTAAAAAATCTCCCCTGACGGGGATCGAACGCTGGGGCTTTAGGTTCGTAGCGCGGCGCCTTACCTCAACGCCACATCGTTCACGTTGGGAAAGTATTTTTTTTACAATATAAATTTTTTGTTTGCTCCCAGAGAAGGTACAAACATACATACATACATACAGGTGAAGCTAATAAAAGCGTGTTAAAAATAATAATAATAACTACTACGAGACTCATTTTGTAACTATTTTTTTTCCTTTTCTGAAAAACTCAGAAAACTTTAAGATCCGTAACTTCATTCTCACATCGATTGTTTTTTACTTCCATTACCCGACTACCGTAGGCAATGGAAGTTTTGTATTCGGTCCAAAAATTTGATAGCGAGTTTTCACCTAATTTACACGTTTTAAGGTCTCCTGAGTCCAAAAAGTAGTTTTTGGCAACTGCTCAGTATGTGTGTGTGTGTGTTGTTGTTGAGAGTTTATAAATAATTCTGCTTATTTTTGTAGAAATTCTTTCAAAGAGGCTTAATAAATTGATAAAATGTTAATTTTGTGCATTTCTAGTTTGTTTTAGCATTAAAATAGCTAATTTTTCTTTAAAACGCCTTGAAAAGCTCCAATAAGCCAGGTAAGGGATTTGGCGACTCTTTGGCGACCTTGGCGAGAAAATAATTATTATCGATATACCAAATGTGGAAGCTGTAATCTCATTGGCTGACCACTTTCTCGAATTTTACACACTTTTCTGGGTTCGACAGAGAGGTATAAAAAGAAGTCCAGCGCGCCAAATTAGTCAGTCTGAGATTATTCCGCCAATTCTTTATTGCTATTGAGAGCTTTGAGCCTCTTTGAATGAGCCTTGTTTCATGTGTTAGTGTTATACAGTTTGTACTGTGTATTTGCTATTGACATCTGTTATTTAAGCTGTGTTTATTGGTGGAATTGAAGTTGATACCTAGTTTATTAGCCTGTATTTTTCTGGAACTTTCTGTTAATAAAACTCCTGAATTTTTGCAAGTTTCGCCTCTCATTCTTGGACAATTTACGGACCCCCCAAGTACGCAACAGTATGTAAGTCCGGAATCTTCTGGCTAACCATATCTCCGAAATTAATAAAGATAGAACTTCGAAACTTCAGAATAGGTACGGGTCTGGTGTACAGATAAATTTTCGTGAGAATTGGAAAACCGGAAGTGGGTCATCGGAAACCGGAAGTGGGACCGTAAGTCCGTATTTCAAAAACGGCTCTAACGATTTTCTTCAAAGTTGCTATATAAACACTCTGTTAGATGTCCTTTCGAATGATATAATTTGTTAGTTTACTATATAGGCGCCCTGTATAAATAGCTCAATTTCAGGCCTCGCAAGTGCGTTTCTTTAAAAACGGCTGTACGGATTTTTTTTCAAACTCGTCGTATCAACTAAATTTTAAATATTCTTTTGTATGTAATTATTTTTTTTCCGGTCAATAATTGAGTACGCAAGTTTTGGTGAAAGTTGGTATCTCAAAAACGGCTCTAACGATTTTCTTGAAAATTGTTGCATATATCCATTTCAGATATCCTTTCTCATGTATTACGTAGTTATTACAAAAAAAAAAAAAAAATAAAAAAAAAATAACAGTCATCCTGCTTAGATAGGTTAGTTTTTGATCTCGGAAATTGGTGTTTCAAAAAATAACTTTAAAATTTTTTTTCTTATTTTTTAACTTGCTATGTAAACTATATTTTATCTGTCTTTACACGTGTATTAAGTTTCTCTTACTGGAAAAAATTTAGATTTGTACTTCGTTAGGTCAATTTTATGTCTTCTGATTATATTATCTCCAAAAAGATGCATATAGTACGTGTAATAGTTGATAATGAATGTCGTGTTGTTGTTTCACACCAGAGTATTTTCTATTCGTTCTCTTTTTTTTTTTTTTTTTTTTTTTTTTTTTTCATGTAAAAGTTGCTATTCTCCACCCCCATCTTTTGAGAAATTTAATTCCTTTGTACATCACAAATTCTGGAACAAATTTTCTGAACATGCCATATATCCTGCATTGTAACTTTTGTATTCTAAATGTCAAAACGAAGCCAGTAGTTATGTGTCCTTTTTATCCTTTACATTGTACTTATGTGATTAGACTGACTGAGTATAATGTAAAAATACATTATATTCAGTATACCTCAGCATATAGCATTATACATATATTAACACTTTTTTTTTTTTTTACATATTAATAATAAAATATAAATTTCAAAATAAAAAATAAAAAATATGTAAATAACAAACTTTCTTATTTTTTATTTAAAACTTATTGTTAATAATTTATGTTTGTCTTTCAATGAATGTTGAAGATATTTTTTACTGCCCTTGTGCGGAAGGTAAGACATTTTTCGAATGGTTTAATAATAAAATATATAGGCCAACTCAAAAAAGTATGTTGTAAAATATTAGAAAAAAAATAAGCAAGTTAAATGAGAAAAAGAAAGCCTTTCTTACATAGAAACTAAAATAAACTTTTATATATCCATTGGAAATTGAGCCTTGTTCTAATATAGGTTATACCCCCGTTTCGCCGACACCAAAATTTCCTACCCCCTTTCGTTGGCAAATTCCCACCAAAAGGGAAAATCATCGTTATCGGTTCAACACCTGTTTCGCTGACATTGCGTCGGCGAAACGGGGGTATGACAAAAATTTTTCAAGCACATTTAAGAATGTTGTATGAAGGCAATAATCCTAAAAAACTTAGAAGCTAAGATTCAGAAAAGATTGGGAAGTAAATAGGCTACGCTCGGAGATAGAAATTAGAATGTGAAAAACAGGCGTCAATGGCACTTAATTATTTTTTCTTAATTACCAAAATGGTCAACTCAGGCACAATTGTTAAAATTTTTAATAGGATAAGACTTAGTTTATTATTATTATTATTTACTTAAATTATAAATACAAGCACAAAAGTTAATATGAATATATTTATATTTAAAAAAGTAAATAAATAAATAAAATATAAAAACTTCCGTAAAACTGAATAAATAGTAGAATTTCTTTTTAATTACCTACTGGCCAGTTCCTTTTTAAATTCAGCCGAATTCCAAATTATTACATCTTCAAGCAAAATGAGAATTACTAAAAAATATTCATTTAAACATCTTTTTTTCTTTTCGGTTGTTTTAATTATTAATTTTTACTTTCAGTTAAGACCAAATTTGATTAAATTAATTCAATATTTCAGAAATTATCATGATGACAAACTTTTGATTATAAATTAATAAACTAAGAAATAACAATTGGTAAAAAATTAAAAAATAAATAAATTGAAATATTACGATCATGATAGAACTTACTTCAGTGTTGTTATTTTAGAAATGGAATCTAATGAGATAAGCAAAGTTAATTTTAAGCAAGGTCTAGGTTTTGAAGATAAGTACCTAAATTCTTTTAACCCAATAATATTTATACTTAAACACACACACACATAGGCAGAGAGAGAAAAAAAGAATCCATAGACTCAAAATATAATAAATAAATTATTTGTCTTTACCTATATTTCTAAATTGTAATAAAAATTGCAAATTTATAATACAATTATTCTTATATTAGCAGGCTATGCCCACTTCACTGGTCCTATATTTAAACGAATTTTCAAAAGAATTCAATTTCTATTCATTTTTATATAACCTTATAAGTAAAAACTCAAAAAAGAATAATTTAAATCGCTATAGACCTCGCTTCGGGTAACCGTTGCCTACGGCAGCTACATCTGTGCCAACACTACATCAGGTCAAAGTTCTCACTACCTGCAGAAAGGTATTTCATAGGCACTTCAATTTTTGTACTTATCGACGACAAGTGGATCTGTTATTCTTTAAGAACTGCGATTGCCAGTATATCAGTATGTAATATTTCAGTTTTTGAACCATGTATTTTATAACCTTCGTTCTTTACACTATATTGCCATTTGGTTCCAATCAATATAATAAATAAAAGAAAATGTAGATTATTCTTTTAAAAATAATTAAATAAATGAAAAACAAATAAATTTTAACTAAACTTAAATTAAAACTAGTATGTTGTGGCTACCACAAGACTTTCTTCTATATTTTCCTGTATAAATTCACTAAGTGCGAATAATTTATTAAAAATATTATTAAAAATATTTAACATAATGAATGAAATGATTTTCATCTTAGGGAAATCTAACACTAAATATCCAAAGAAAGACAGTTTTATCGCTTATAAATAACATCTTAATATGTGTAATGTTTTCATAATGGTTATCTCACATATCAAGTTTCGTACAGTTACATGCCATAGACATTGAGATATAGCCATGAATAGATGAGATTTACAGTGTAGCACCTATTGGCCGATTAGCATCGAAACTGAGTCAGCATAATAGCCTTCTCACATATCAAGTTTTGTTTGATGATACTCAATAGAACCTGAGATATAGACTTCCTTTGAACAGTAAAAGTCACTGTGTAGCAGTGTTGAGCGGTTGTTGAGCGGTTGACACCAAACAAGCGGTTGTCAACCACCTGTTGAGCGGTTGACACCAAAAGTTGACAGGCACCAATTTATGTTAAGGTGCACCTATATACAAATTTATATGCAATTCTGTGCAGTAGTTCCTGTGATACAGCCTTTCCTTAAATTTCGGAAATCACTGTATAGCAGCGCTACCTACTGGCCGATAAGCATTCAAAGTGAATCAGCGTAATATCTCATAATGGTCTTCTTACATATCAAGTTTTGTTTGATTATACACAATAGAACCTGAGATATAGTCATCCCTGAAATTGCAGAAATCGCTGTATGGCAATGCCACCTGTTGAGTGGTTGACACCAAAAGCTGGTAGGCAATAACTTAGGTCAAGATGCATCTACAAATAAATTTATATGTAATTCTGAAGTGTAGTTCTGGCGATACAGTTACCACAAAATTTTTGTCACACACACAGACAGACACACATTTTCTAAAATTGGTCAAATCGTGTTCTAAACTTCTCAAAACGTGTAAATCCATTGGAAACGGGAAGTCGAAATTTTACGAATCCAATACTTTCTTCTGTTGAATATAGAAAAAAGTAAAAATAAAATAAAACAAAATAAATGATAAAAAGTTGCTATATTATAAATTTTATATGTGTGTTTTTATTACATTTATACTCTTTATTTGCGTTCATCTATTTATTACTTTCTTCTATACTCAATAGAAGAAAGTATTGGATTCGTAAAAATTTTAGACCTCTGGTTTTCGATCGATTTACACGTTTTGAGAGATGTAGAACACCATTTGACCATTTTTATAAAGAAATCTGTCTGTGTCTGTGTGTGACAAAATTTTGTGGCAACTGTATCTCAGGTATTACTGCACAGAATTTCATACAAACTGGTATGTAGTTACACATTGGCATAAATTAGTGCCTATCAACTTTTGGGAAAAATTGTCCAACAGCATGCGTTGCCATCCAGTTTTTTCTAAATTTTTAACATGGTGGGATAAGACAAAATTTTGTATAAATGTGCATAACGAGAATAATTTTTTAATTATCATTGTGAAATTTAAAAGAATTGCCCCCCCCCCCTCTCGAGGGGAGAAAATTTGCATGATGAGTATCTTTCAAAAGAGCTCGTCAATACTTTAAAACGAATGGTTGAACCATCGATCTGCAATAATTTAAAATAAAGTTACCGATTTTTTTTTATTTTTAACAGCAACAAAAAAGTAATATTGAGAATAAAATTTACTTTTTGGGGATATTTAGTGTGATACTACTTCTCTAACATAGAAATCGTCTGCAATATGATGGAAGATAATTTTTTTAAATAATAATGTTAATGAATTACTTTTACTGAGTGAATTTGTATAAGAAAATATAGAAGAAAGTCATGTGGTGGCCACAACATACTATTTTTTCTTTAATATTTCATAGATTTTCTTGGAGTGTCCTGTAAAGAGAGAAATTTTATGACAATAATCTGGTCATAAATTAGGCGTAACAAATGACGAATGAATGGGGCATTTTGGTCGTTAAACTGTACTTTCTAGGTGCAAAATACATTTAGTGATTCTAATTTAGCACTTTCGCTATACTAATGTATGTATTTTATGCTAAATTATTATTTATAAAAGTATATTGCAAATAAACATTTGTCTATAGAAAACTTATTTTTCCTAAAACAAGAAATGTTTACGTAAATGAATAAAAATGAAGCTACATAACAATGGTTATTAATCATACACATTTTTATTATATTAAAATATTACATTTTTGTTTAACATTTAAGCACTTAGTTATTTAAATGAAGCAAATATCCTACAGCATCAACATAAAAAAAAATCGACCCAAAATCAAAAAATTCTAATTTATTTATCATGTGTTTGTGCACCTGGGCCTGGCAGTCATATCAACCGATAAAAAGGAGTGGACTGGACACTAACTAATCTTCTTATGTAACTAGTATTGTTTGTTTTCGTTAGCTGTGACCCTGCTCACCTATGCGCATGCGTGAGGTCTGCATTGATTTTGTTAAAATAGGGTAGAAGCGTAGAAGATGAGAGAATGTTTACATTTTACGAGTGAGAGATAAGTTGCGGTTTCTTTTTTCTTTTTTTTTCTTTTCAGGACATTATTGAATTTTGAGGCGATACTTCTTCGTTATATTCGTATAAAGGCAAAATGCTGATTTTTCCCCCTTGTAATTTTTAAATAAGTGTAGAAGATCAGTTTTATTCTTCGATGCAAAATAAAATCCGTAAACTTAAAAGTAAATGCCTGTTTTCTTTCTTCTTCTTCTTTTTTTTTTTTTTCAGTTAAAATTATTTTTATTTGCTTACTTGATCTCTAAATTCGTACTATATCTGTCATACCTGAACACTTGTTTCATGCACTGATTATAGTAGTAAATTAATTAAAAATGACTTAAATTAGGTAAAATTTACATAATTCATTAATAAAAGAAGAGAAAAAGAACAACGTTTACAGTAGACTTTACCTGTAGTAAAAGTAATATATTTTTTTCTTTTAAATTATACTGCTAAAATAAAAATACCATATTTTTGGATCTCTATTTTACAGAAATTTACAGAAAATCGTATTTAAATCAAATCATTAGATTTTTTTATCATGATTATTTTACACCTTTTATTTTTCGCGCATATTGTCATATAAATTACATTAAATAAAATATTGTTAATTAAAATTAAGTAAAATAAATATTGAAGACTCATAAAAAGAAAACGAACACGTGTAGAACGAAAAGCGCATTTGGCTAAGTACCCATCTCATTCAACGCATCACCCCTTTTCCGAGTAGGATCGTTCCGCGAGAGGTAGACATGGTTTACGAAAACGGACAGTACCCACCATTTCGTCGAATTGAAAATTCTATTTTCACTTGTTTTCCCCATTCCTATAGAACAAATCCCTAAATAGCTCAACAGGGAAGCTTGAATGGGAAAAATAAGGGGGTAGGAAATTTCTTGTCGGCGAAACGGGGGTTACACCCTAATGTATATAGCCTTCAAATTTAAAATGCTAACTAAAAAACTATAATTATTATTTTTGGAACTGCAAGTACGTTAAGGGAGGGGGGGGGGGGGACATACAGTCAATGGTTAAATGTTTGTGAATCAATTTTATTTGGTCCAGATAGCCTGAAGCAAAATTTCTTATAAAAGTTAAAAGTTATTATTACTTAAAAATACGTTTTCCATGCAGAAAAAAATTGAAAAGGTTTTCTTAAAAAATATATTATTTTAATTCATATATTATTATTATTTTAATAGAAATTCATCCATTAAATTTTAAAAAGAAATCCATATCAGCATAATATAAAGATTAAACTTCGTGCAACAAATTTCCTCGAAGTAATAATCATTGAATAGAGAAATGGTAGTTTGTCCTCCATTTCGTTTATTTTATTTGTCAAGTTGACATTTTCTTAAAGATGCTTTTGCAGAGAGTGTCCTTCTCCTGTATTGTCTCTTTCTTTAATAAACAACATCACTTTAGTTGAATAGGTCATTAATTAAGTAATAATTAAGTTACTTATTTTCTAATTAAGTTACTTATTTTCTAGAATGTAATTTAGTTTAATAATGGCAAAAATAAATAAATAAATAAAAATAAAGTAAAATAATATTTAAAATAAATAGAATAAAATAATTTTTTAAAGCATTTCGAAATTAAGATATTTTACTTCTTTCATATTTTTCACTTACTTGTCCATATATGATAGAATAATCTGCTGTGTCACTGACACGACTTTCTCTTACCCTGAAATTTAATACTATAAATGCAGGTTTGAGACTTGTAAGAGATACGATAACGAGTACTGTTATGTAAACCTATGTTAAAACAATTCAAAATAGGCTTCAGAAGAGTTTTATATGATAATTAGTTCTGTATGAGGGGGGGGCTCAACCCCCCGTTTCATTACTGCACCTACGTTTATATAGAATTTAATCTGTTCTTAAAATTAAAAGTTCACTTAAAATTATTCAGACAACTTTCACACGCAACATTCCTCGGAACTTATTAGTCTTCATCAAACTTTTCCAACAACAAACTTACATTAATTTGAAAATACAACTTTTGTATCTCCTAAATTTATTCGTTTTTAAGTCACTCTAAGAGACACAGACAAAGATCAAACGTTAAAAAAACTTGACTTCGTTAATCAGGAAGCTTCAAAACGAGTAAATATGCAAAAAATAAGCGAGGAATATGTAGCTTAAAAACATACATTATTTATCATATTTCTATGAGGAAATCATTTCAATTTCTGAGCAACTTTCCTGGACATGGTAAAATATTATAGTAAAGCATTTCTACTAACAATAAAGAAGAATGTTATCACTTAAATATTTGCAGCCCTGTATATCTTTTGAATATTATGTACAAAACACATGGTGCACTTAAACATAATCCTATAGTAATAATACATGGCACAATCTCAAATGCACTTCCACCAATTTACAACTATTGTCGCACTATAATCCAATTCTTTTGTATAGCCGATAAACTAACAGTGAATGATATCCCTACCATATTCTGTATGAGGCATGTTTTTATGCATATAAAAAATATATATTAATTTCATTTGGTTTAGCGCAGTCCATAGACGTTAAACTCTACTTACCTGCAATTTCCAACCATAGACGTAATGTATAGGAATTCTCTTAGGTGTCCCTGGACACGAACCATTTGCTTCATCTCAACGAAAGCTTATTGTAGCATCCCTATAGGATACACAATTAGAATACCAAGTTTGGACTTTCTGCTATTATTTGTTCTTGAGTTATGCTGATAACAGACAGACACACACACAGGCCAACCGCTAAAAACATGATTTTCGGATTCAGGGAACCTCAAGCGTGTAAATATAACAAAAACTCACGTTCGAAAATTTGACCCTAAAACAATACTTTCTCTACCTTATGGGTAAGAGAAAGTAAAAATTGCTGGTTTTAAATCGATTTTTTGAAAGTGAATTTTTACTACAATCATATGTTTTTAGCTGGGATATTATCGCCACACAGACTATGATGCAGGATTCGTAGACGTCGTTTGCAGATTGAAGAAACGATGTTGGTAGTCATTTTTATTTTTAGAATGCCGTATTTTTATGATGATTTCCTTCTACCTGATAACCGTAGACTTTTTAAAAATAGTTCTAGATCGAGTTTCTTAAGAAAGCATACTTTTTCCTATTAGATTTATGTAATTGTTTTCACACACCTCTTAGGTTGTTTTTAATAGTTCACAAACTGTTTTGAATGCCTTTTTCCTAAAACTCCTTCTAATAAACATAAAGCATTAAATTTGTTGTATAAGCGTCGGTTTATCTCACAAGTATTTAATTAAATGGGGTACACTTTATTCCTCTTTCCCATTCTGTCTGTACTAAATAAGCAGCAGTTGAGTTGGAGGTGACTAAAGGCTTTCTTCATATAAATATCTTTTCTGTTTTGCACTCCAAATACACACATAAGCCTACAATCATTAAAATCTATGTGTTTTGTGAGAAGGTGATCTGTAATATGCATATGAAACTTAAACCGAGTCTAATGTAGCGTTTACACTATATCTTGTTCACTCACACATATACGTACAGACATTACTGTAAATAAAAGGAAAAATGAAATGAATTAAGGCGACTTCAAAACTGCTAAATACACTAAAATGGTTTCTTTTATATTTTCCAGCTGGCTATAAATTGGCATTGATTTCAACTTTGACCAAAACGGTGACGAAAATTTTTTTATTTATTATTATTATTATTTATTATTATTATTATTATTGTAAATATTAAAAAATAATTAAATGGCGAAACTTGAAACACAATAACACAACTAAATTTAGAGTGGTTATATATATACTTTCAATTTTAATATTTTATTTTAATTTATTTATTAACATATCAATTTCAATCAATTAACTATCCTAATGTACATTTTTGCTTTATTTTATCGTCTACAAACTAATGTTAATTTAGCACATTTATTATAATATTTCTTTTTTAATTTTACTATATTTCTGGTTAAAACAATAAAACTCAAATAATTTAAAGTATATTAAATCTCTTTGTGGGAGTTACGTTAATTGGCTTTGCTTTTTAGAAATTTATTGTTAAAAATCCCTAAAATTCAAAATAAATATCCTGTATATTAGCCAAAAATATTTTGACTCTAAAAAACTGTAATATAGGTTAGAACAAATATTTATGAATTAATATAAATTTCTAACTCCTACGTGCGTCAAATCTTAGCAACAAGAAAAAGAAGAGAAATAAGAATAAAACTAGCCAAATTCCTTGTTCATAAAGTAACAGTACTCAGGACCCATAATTTGAATCGACTTGCAATTTGGCATACTTTGTCTTGAGGCTATGGTATGCTCAAGGACTGTGCAAAAAATAATAGGTCTCACAGTCCATAAAAAGCGGTGAGATACAAGTAGTTGAAAATCTCCCGAAGCTCTGCCGATATAATATGCAATAGCTGTTTGAGCTTTTGATTCGAATTTTTTTTTTTTTTTTTTTTCTAGATGTCTTTTGTACTTGACGGGGCACAACGCTGTCACGTTTCTAGATTTCATAATTATTTCGCAATAGGGTACAATAAGCTGGAGTAATTAGTATGTATGACAAAAATGTCTTGTGTAATATTATATTTGGGTTTGTACTTGTATTAGAATGAAAGCCGATTGGCTACGCTAGGATCCTAGGTTTAATGGAATGCCCACCGCGGGGGTTTTATTCGATATTGTATTCGCTAGTACAACCTTACAGATGGACAGCCATAAAATAGTAAAATTTTCATTTTCAAATATCCTTTTTAAAAATAGTCCAAAATAACAAGTGTGTTTAGCCGTGGTCCTGTCTGCTTATGAGTTAATCACGTCCTGGGTCCAGACAGGTGCTTTTTAAAGGTACAAGATTTGTAATTAAAAATTTATTTTAATGAGAGCTAAAATAATAGCTAAACAAGATGTAAGATTGGTTCTTAAAACAATATCTTCTCTCAAGGAAAATGAAACGGCATTATGTCATGGAATAACCATATAAACATGTGGAAAATAACATTTTTATTTTTTTTATTTTTTGGTAATAGAATTCATTTATTCTTACTATTTGGTAAGGGAATAAACAAATCATTGAGGCATTCTTTTGGTTGTATTGGTACTTATTATAGACTGTATTTATAGATTTTGTTAAGATTTGTAAAAACTTAAACTTCTCAGCTTTTAGAGAGGGGCTCTTTCAAAATCCTATAGTGAAGCGTGACAATTACTGTCACAGCCCCTCTCTTAAGGTTAGTCAAGACACATTGAAAATTAAAACAAAAAAATTGTATATGTTTTTATAATTCTTAAATATGCATAATCTTCATTTGAGCAAAGTAATTTGCTTTTTTTTGAAAGAAAATTAGGAATTTTCTAATTGCTTATTTTTGCTTCGGGTAAGCATATTTAAAATTTTCCTTTTCAGAAAATATAAAGCTAATAACGCCTTCTTTTTATATATTTTATTTATCCCAGAAATTTTAGATGTTTATTTCTACTTGATATATTAATTTCCTTTAAAGTTTTCTATGACACATTTAGTTTGTGCAAAAGCAAAAGCGAGGAGGAAAAATGTCTTTTCATTGATCAATAGAGTTTTCCATATCTTATGCGTTTAAAGTATATTTTCAGAATGCAAGTAAAAAAAGAAATACATATCTCCGTAAACCAAATTTACGTTCTGTAAAATCTGATTTGTCGATTTTCCTTCTTTCATTTTTTCTATGCTAAATTTTATATTCGTTCGCAGTACAACATTGCATGGGTAACTTCTTTTTCCTCGTCATATATTTATTACTTCAAAAGATGCGACTACTTAAAATTGCTCCAACATGGTTTGTCAAGTATGTGCGGTTTTATACCGTTCGGTATCAGCTTTTCCCCTTTATCAAAATTTGTGAAACACGTGTTTTTATTTTACTATAAAATTCTTTGTGCATGCTTTTTATTTGAGTTTATCTGTGCATTGCATTTTTGCGGCTTTCCTGATTTAAATACGGCTAGATCAAAGAAGATGTATTTCTTTGAGATTTCCCTAAAGAACATTTTTTAAAATATATATATACACCAAGTTTTTTTTTTAAATAAAAGCCTGTGTGAATCCCTATCAATAATTCAGCTATACGCTGTATAAAATATTCAACGTTAATAAAATTTTAAACACGGAGATTTTTCAGGGAAAAGAGTATTTAATCAAACTCTGTCATAAAAATATTTTACTATTGTGTAGCATTTCATACAAAGTGACACAACAAATTTCACATGCCATTGTTAGTTAAAAAAAAGGAAGTTTCAAAATAAAATAAAATAAAATAAAATAAAATTTAATAATTTTATTTCTGGCGAAGATCCGTTTATTCTATTTACAGGTTTTAAACTATCTTATTTTCTTTTTTTCATTGAAGATAACATTTTAATTATTCAATTTATTCAATTATTTGTGTTCTGTTCCATAAAATTAAGGTTTTCCAATCTTTCTTTTGGCTCATTTTGTTATTGTTAATTCCAAAAGAAAATTTTTGATTACAATCATAAAAAAACTCTTTCTTGTAATGTTTCCATATGTTTTGTATTCTCATTGGAATTATTTTAAAGTGAGTGTTATTCTTCTTTTTAAATCTAAATTAAATAATCTGGTGTGTCACCCACACGACTTTCTCTTACCCTGAAATTTAATACTATAAATACAGATTAGAGATTAAGGAGTAAGATAACGAGTACTGTTATTTAAACTTATGTTAAAACAATTCAAATTAGGCTTCTAAACAGCTTTATTTGACAAGTAATTCTATGTGAGGGGGGCGGTAGCCCCCTGAACCCCCCGTTTCATTATTGTACCTACATTTATAGAATTCAAATCTGTTATTAAATTAAAAATTTCATTTAAAATTATCCAGAAAACTTTCACACGCAACATTCCTGAAGCTTATCAATATTGATCAAACTTGTCTAATAACAAACGTATTAACTTCAAAATACAACATTTGAATCGTCTAAAATTATTTGTTTTTCATTTACTCCAAGAAACACAGACATAGATCAAACGTTAAAAATTTGACTTCGGTATTCAAGAAACCTCAAAACGTGTAAATATACAAAAACCAAGTGATAAACATTTAACTAAAAAACAAAATACATTATTTATCATATGGCTATTAGAAATTATTTTCAATTCCTGAGTAGCTTTCCTAGACGTGGTAAAATAGTATAGTAAAGCACTTTCACTAATAATAAAAAAGAATATTATGGTTTAAATATTGGCAGCCCTGTATATCTTCTGAAGGTTATTTACAAACTACATGTTCACATAAATATAATCCTATATTAATAACACAACCTGAAATACACTTTCATCGATTTTCAAGCATTGTCGCACTATAATCTACTTGATTTGTGTAGCCCTGTAAACGACCAGCGATAGATTTCCGAGCCATATTCTACATGAAACATGTTTTTACGCATATAATGTATATATATCCATTTCATTTAGTTTAGCGCAGTCTATAGATGTTAAACTCTACTTATCTGCAATTTCTCCTTTGGATGTAGGGGTAACCGGAATAATTTTTAGACAAAAAGTAAACTTTTGTTATAAAAAGGGTTTCTTTGGATATAGTTCAATTTTTATATTTTTATATTATTAATATTATATTAATTATCTTATCAGAATACTCAATTAATGTTTTTCTAAATAAAGAAAAATTAAAAAAAATAAAATCGTGTCTAAGAATTACCCTGGCAATTGGGGTAATTCTTAGAAATGCACAGGGTAATTATTAGACACTGGATTTCTATGTTTTACGAATAGAAAAAAAACATTTTTACAAACAGTACTAGTCAGTCAGTATTTGGTTATATTGTGTATTTAAAATAGGGTAAAATAATTGACAATTTACAAAAATTATTGTGTGTAATAATACACACGCACACACACACAAAAAAAAAAGAAAAGTTACATGTTTGATTTCACACTTTATAAAATTTTATAAAAATTAGGAAAAAACATGGCAATAAGTAAAAACGTAGTTTAATTATTAAATCTGGATGGTCAGTTGTGGCAATAAAGCAGAAGAATTTAAAAGAAAATTAACTCAAAAAACAGACTTTATTAACATGAAGTTTTATTATCTATTTCAACTTGAAATACAAATGACTTCAATTAATTTTTCTTAGTTCTTTCACGAAAACATCCTTATGAAACTTCTTAAGGGTTCTATAAACGTCAGTAATCTAATCATTGCTTGAAATTTCAAAGGGATAAACAGAATTTGTCTGAATTGGACCATAAAATAGATTCAGAAACATTTTCAAAATCTGGTACTGAAGGTCACCAAAATTTGTTGTCCTCATACCATTTCAAAAATTTCAATTCCAGAAGCTCTTTATATTTTCTTTAAAGAACTCCAACACTTTCCAAATATAATATGGAGTTTCGTAATTAACAACAAAAAATTTATCACTAGCAATCTTATTTATTTCATTTGTTAAGTGCTTCAGTTGATGTGGACTTTTTGGTAAGACATATTTTTTAATATTAATGGTAGCATCAGAGTTGCCTATTAAACTGATGTCAGAGGATGCATCGCTGTGAAAACTATCATCATCTGAAGAACTTCCTGATTCTTCTGGTAAAAACTTTTTGTTAGAAGTGTTGTTTTTCTTCTTTAAGGAAACAAATTTCCCTTCTTTTTCTTTTATTTTTTCATATAATCATCATATTTTATAACAACTTGCAGCTGCATCCATATTTATTATCATCTTAAAATGTTTTAGTTACTTATACTTTACTTTAAGGTTAAATAAATAATGTAGTTCAACCTATATAATCACTTTCAAGTTCTTTCACAAAAAGTAAATAAAGACATCAGATTATAGTTAATAAGCTATAATTTGTATATTCATTGTTATAATCTAATATTTTTGACTGTAACTTAACATTTTTGTTCACTTCAGTTTTACTTTATTACGAATTGTAAATATAATAGTTTAAGTTATGTGATTTTTTAATAAATTACTTACAGTTTCATAATATTTATTGATTTCTTTTAAATTGTGCCTAATATAATCAATAAATGAATAATCAATAGTAACTGGGCTCTTTAAATACTTATTTTTTACATTGTATTAAATTTACCTTTGATTAAAACATATAAAAAATAATTTAAACCTATTTTTTCATTGTCTAAGAATTACCCCAGGATGTCTAAACATTACCCGAAGGATTACCTAAGAATTACCCAGCATGAAACAATACAACAATGCCTTTTAAAAAGGCCTACACTCATCTTAGTTTATGGATTCTGCAATTTCTGTTAATAAATTTGAAGGTAATGAATTTCTTTTTTAATGCAATTTAAAATCTGCAAATAAACTAAATAAATATATGCAATAATCAAATTTAAAAATATTGAAAGTAAAAGTTGATAGGTAATTTTTCAGAGATATTTTTCTAGTGAAATAGAAAACTTGCTAATATGTGAGTAGATAAGAAACACCGGTTCTAGGTCATGCGGGGGGTGCAAGGGTGCAATGAAAGTCGTGCAGGTGTCACACCACCCCCTGAGGGCCTAGATGAGTTGGTATCGTCCTTGACACACCCCTCTGACAGTATCGTAAACGATGACGAGGGTATTAATGAGGAAATTTAATTAAAAAAATTAATTAGTGATTTTTTGTAAAAGGTGACGACGGTTTTAAAGCGATGTTTTCGGTAGAAGGTAAAAAGCAGGATATTGTCTGTGACTCATTAGAAAATTAATTAGGGAGTTAATTAAGAAATTAATTAGAAAATTAATTAAGAAATTAATTAAAAATTTGAAAATTGCGAAATAAAAAAGGAGTCGATGAAATATACGAATTTAAGGATGCTAATATACTGTGAAAGAAATAGAGAGGTTTGACTAGGTTTCGAACCCGGCACCTTGCAGTAAAAATATTTCCATAAGACAGTAGTTTTCGCGTGTGTGTGAGTGATTTTTATAGTATATGTCTGCACTGTTCTTTTAAAACTATGAATGCTAGTGTACGAAAAGAATTCAATCGTTTTAATGATATTAATTAGAGAATAATAATTAAGAAAAATATTAATTAAGGATCTTCTTATAAAAAATCATCAAATATTTTCCGAAAAAAAGGCAATGAAAGCAAAAATTAAGTATAAAGAATGAAAGAAAGTTTAGAAACATAGATTTTGACTGAGATTCGAACCTGCTACCTTACAGTAAAAAAATATTTCAGTAGTTTTCGCGTATGTGTGAGTGTTCTTTAGAAATATGCCTATGCAGATCTTTTTTAACCTAAGAATGCTATTGATTGAAAAAAAATTCAATCGTAAAATTAATATAAATTACAGAATAATAATTAAAATAAATAAATAATAATTGAAGATCTTGTAAAAATTCACCAGATGTTTTTCGAAAACTGAGAGTAAAAATTAAGTTAAAAGATGATTAAAATCTCAAATGTGTAAGTGAAATTAGATTAGGATGAAAGACGAGAATTGTTTTTTTGAAAGATAACTAAAAAACAGTGATTAAAATTTCTTATTAATTACTTAATTGAAGAAAGTTTGTTAAAAAAAAAATAATTTTTACCATAATGATTTTTTAATTATGAATAACTAGTATCCATTTTAAACTGTATATATTTTTTCTATTATAAATATGATATCTTAACACAAAAAGATCGACTTTATTCACCAACGGTGACGTCACAATGTTTGCGTAAAAGGAGGTAGCATATCCTTGAGCAATTTCTGAGAATTGGGTTGGGTACGGCATTGTCAAAAAAGAGGGGGAGAAAATTCCAGATTTAGCCTCAACTTTTCACACGTTTAAATATGTTTACTGTTGGATGTACTAAAAATTATCTGCTATTTTGAATTATGTTCAGTTTGAAGAATGTAAAAAACTTCATAGAATGTAAAATTAAAAATTCATCATTCTCGAAAAATTCACTGTTTGAAAAAAGTCTTAACAAGTTTAAGAAAATATCGTAACATATTGTATTATATTTTACCTCTATCATTTTTTTAGAAGTTACTTTAGAGCAAAATAATAATGGATGTCGAAAATTTCTCTACCTTAAACAGTTACACTTGAGATATAACTTTTTGGAATCTTCTTATCACTCTCATCGAACATACGTGTATACTTAAAAATTTTTACAAAGGGGTATTTAATTATAAATTATATTTAAATTTCCTTATACTCGTTAAAATATTGTAAGTATTTTTATTTCAAGTTTTGCATTATAGTACTAGAAATCTTCCAACATTCTTAAAATAATATAAGTTTTCGAACATAGTGATTATTAGGAATTACCATTTTTTAGTTTTTATCGTGATCTGCCTGACACTTCCCGAAAATTTTTTGTAATTTATACCAGTAGTTTTCGCGTGTGTGTGAGTGATTTTTATAGTATATGTCTGCACTGTTCTTTTAAAACTATGAATGCTAGTGTACGAAAAGAATTCAATCGTTTTAATGATATTAATTAGAGAATAATAATTAAGAAAAATATCAATTAAGGATCTTCTTGTAAAAAATCATCAAATATTTTCCGAAAAAAAGGCAATAAAAGCAAAAATTAAGTATAAAGATTGAAAGAAAGTTTAGAAACATAGGTTTTGACTGAGATTCGAACCTGCTACCTTACAGTAAAAAAATATTTCAGTAGTTTTCGCGTATGTGTGAGTGTTCTTTAGAAATATGCCTATGCAGATCTTTTTTAACCTAAGAATGCTATTGATTGAAAAAAAATTCAATTGTATAATTAATATAAATTACAGAATAATAATTAAAATAAATAAATAATAATTGAAGATCTTGTAAAAATTCACCAGATGTTTTTCGAAAACTGAGAGTAAAAATTAAGTTAAAAGATGATTAAAATCTCAAATGTGTAAGTGAATTTAGATTAGGATGAAAGACGAGAATTGTGTTTTTTGAAAGATAACTAAAAAACAGTGATTAAAATTTCTTATTAATTACTTAAATGAAGAAAGTTTGTTAAAAAAAAAAAAAAAAAAAATACTTTTTACCATAATGATTTTTTAATTATGAATATCTAGTATCCATTTTAATCTGTATATATTTTTTCCATTATAAATATGATATCTTAACACAAAAAGATCGACTTTATTCACCAACGGTGACGTCACAATGTTTGCGTAAAGGAGGTAGCATATCCTTTAGCAATTCCTGAGAATTGGGTTGGGTACGGCATTGTCAAAAAAGAGGGGGAGAAAATTCCAGATTTAGCCTCAACTTTTCTCACGTTTAAATATGTTTACTGTTGGATGTACTAAAAATTATCTGCTATTTTGAATTATGTTCAGTTTGAATAATGTAAAAAACTTCATAGAATGTAAAATTAAAAGGTTATCATTCTCGAAAAATTCACTGTTTGAAAAAAGTCTTAACAAGTTTAAGAAAATATGGTAACATATTGTATTATATTTTACCTCTATCATTTTTTTAGAAGTTACTTTAGAGCAAAATAACAATTCATGTCGAAATTTCCTCTACCTTAAACAGTTATACTTGAGACATAACTTTTTGGAATCTTCTTATCACTCTCATCGAACATACGTGTATACTTAAAATTTTTTACAAAGGGGTATTTAATTATAAATTATATTTAAATTTCCTTATACTCGTTAAAATATTGTAAGTATTTTTATTTCAAGTTTTGTATTATGGTACTAGAAATCTTCCAACATTCTTAAAATAATATAAGTTTTCGAACATAGTGATTATTAGGAATTACCATTTTTTAGTTTTTATCGTGATCTGCCTGACACTTCCCGAAAATTTTTTGTAATTTATACTAAACATTAGTTATATCAAGCTATATTATCTAAGAATTATTCAACAATCTATGTCAAATAAAGAGTTTTAACTACTTTAAAAAAGTGAAATGCCTCCCGTCATATGCTACATTCACTCAGTTTTTCTTTACAGATAGCAAGTTTGTAAATGATGAACGCTAACTTTGAAAAAATTCAGAGCTGAAAAAATATTCATATATATGTTTTATAAATACATTCATGTTCACAGATGCATACTCAAGTTTTATAAAGTGTATTTAAACATACAAAAAAAAATATTTTAACCAAGTATTGTCGATTACAAACATATGTATATAAACTGAAAATGTTTTTGTACAAAGTATTTTAAAAAATTAGATAACTTATTCTTGGATAAAAATATAAGAAACTTATTTTTACAATAATAAGATTGAAAATGTATGATAAAATTACAAAGTTACCAGCATAAGAGAGCAAGTATTTGAAAAAATCATGAAGTATGGAATTTTAGTGTTTCACACGTGTTAACAACACATCTTATTTTACAAAGTGCTAAGTTTTTTAAAGTGATTTAGTTTGAAGTTTTTCAGACATATGCTTATAAACTGAAATTTTTTGTGAATGAAAAATTTTTTACGCAAAGTATTTTAGAAAAAATATCATCTCAGAAATTAATTAACTAATTTTTAGAATAAAAATATAAGAAACTTACTTTTTCTAATGGTGAGAATGAAAATGTAAGATAAAATCTCATTCATATAAATTTAAGAGACTACAAATATTTGAAAAATTCTGAAGTATGGAATTTTAATGTTTCACATGTGTTACTAACGCATCTTATTTTACAAAGTACTAAGTTTTTTAAAATCATTTAGTTGGAAGTTTTTCACACATATGTTTATAAACGAAATTTTTGTGAATGAAAAATTTTTTACACAAAGTATTTTAGAAAAAATATCATCTCAGAAATTAACTTACATATTTTTAGAATAAAAATATAAGAAACTTATTTTTACTAATGATAAGAATGAAAATGTAAGGTAAAATCTCATTTATATAAATTTAAGAGACTACAAATATTTGAAAAATTCTGAAGTATGGAATTTTAATGTTTCACATGTGTTACTAACGCGTCTTATTTTACAAAGTACTAAGTTTTTTAAAGTCATTTAGTTTGAAGTTTTTCACACATATGCTTATAAATGAAATTTTTTGCAAATGAAATTTTTTGTAAATGAAAAATTTTTACACAAATTATTTTAATACAAATACTATCTCAGAAAAATTAACTTTTTCTTATTTAGATTGAAAATGTAAGATAAAAATCTAACACTTATCAAATTTAGAAGCTGCAGATGAATGATGAAATCATGAACTTGAAACTATTAACAACCTACCTTCTTAGAAAATACTAAACCACAAGTTTCTACAAATCTATAATCAACTGTTAAAAAACTTAGATATTAGAATATTTTTTACCCCCATCCATAAAAATACAGAGTGAAAGTGTACAAATTATCCGCTTAGACATGTTGATAAACTAGACTTTTTCACAAGATTCGAGTATTATAGCAAGGTATGGGATAATATTTGGCTAAATTTCCACTAATATTGGCGATAGTTATAAAAATTTAACATGAAATAAGAAAATTTGGCGTTAGTTCTTAAGTAAAACTGATGAACGAAGAAAAAATTTGAATTAGTTACAATCTTTTCTCGCTGTAGAATTGTCTAATTTCTCATACTTAGTAGTTTTTAAACATTTTTAAAGTTTTCCTTTAAGAGTGATTTTTTTATACTTTGCTAAACTGAAGTACAAAATGGATAATACTTTACCATCTGAGGAGACTCACGTTTCTGTTCAACAACCCCCTTCATCAACATTTAAGGATGAGAAGTTATCTAAACTTTTTATTTGTCCAATTTGCAATAAGTCATTTTTAAAAAAATCCTATCTTACTAGACATGTGAAGGTTCACAATGTCATTAAACCTAATATTTGTTATGTGTGCGAGAAAGGATTTGTTACTTTACATCGTTTAAAAAGACATATAGAAACCCATAGAAAAATTTCCATAAGATACAAATGTGAATATTGTATTGAAAATTTCTACTTTAACATATGTTAAAGTCTTTAAGATGATTCTTTCTCTTATTTTGCAATAACTCATACTTACACTGAAAAGTTTCACTGCATTCATCACATCTAGTTTGCATTGAAGATTTTTTATGCATATTTCTTTTATGTTTTAAAAAATATCGTTTGTTTGAAAATGTAACAGTACATTCGTTACAACAGTATGTATGTAAAGTCTTTTTATGACTTTTCCGCTTATGGTTTAAAAAAGCATGTTTAGTTGGAAAGGTTATAGAACATTCCTCACATATATACTCAGGTTTACGATAATGCACCCTCTTATGCTTTTCTAATTCATACTTGTGTTAAAAAGCATCTTTACAAATAATACATAGATGTTTAGGTAAGACTTTTTGATGAAATAATCTCTTATGTTTAAATAAATCACACTTGCGATTGAAATTTTCAATACAATATTCACATTTGTATCTTATGGAAATTTTTCTATGGGTTTCTATATGTCTTTTTAAACGATGTAAAGTAACAAATCCTTTCTCGCACACATAACAAATAATAGGTTTAATGACATTGTGAACCTTCACATGTCTAGTAAGATAGGATTTTTTTAAAAATGACTTATTGCAAATTGGACAAATAAAAAGTTTAGATAACTTCTCATCCTTAAAAGTTGATGAAGGGGGTTGTTGAACAGAAACGTGAGTCTCCTCAGATGTTAAAGTATTATCCATTTTGTACTTCAGTTTAGCAAAGTATAAAAAAATCACTCTAAAAGGAAAACTTTAGAAATGTTTAAAAACTACTAAGTATGAGAAATTAGACAATTCTACAGCGAGAAAAGATTGTAACTAATTCAAATTTTTTCTTCGTTCATCAGTTTTACTTAAGAATTAACGCCAAATTTTCTTATTTCATGTTAAATTTTTATAACTATCGCCAATATTAGTGGAAATTTAGCCAAATATTATCCCATACCTTGCTATAATACTCGAATCTTGTGAAAAAGTCTAGTTTATCAACATGTCTAAGCGGATAATTTGTACACTTTCACTCTGTATTTTTATGGATGGGGGTAAAAAATATTCTAATATCTAAGTTTTTTAACAGTTGATTATAGATTTGTAGAAACTTGTGGTTTAGTATTTTCTAAGAAGGTAGGTTGTTAATAGTTTCAAGTTCATGATCTCATCATTCATCTGCAGCTTCTAAATTTGATAAGTGTTAGATTTTTATCTTACATTTTCAATCTAAAAAAGAAAAAGTTAATTTTTCTGAGATAGTATTTGTATTAAAATAATTTGTGTAAAAATTTTTCATTTACAAAAAATTTCATTTACAAAAAATTTCATTTACAAAAAATTTCATTTATAAGCATATGTGTGAAAAACTTCAAACTAAATGACTTTAAAAAACTTAGTACTTTGTAAAATAAGACGCGTTATTAACACATGTGAAACATTAAAATTCCATACTTCATGATTTTTCAAATATTTGTAGTCTCTTAAATTTATATGAATGAGATTTTACCTTACATTTTCATTCTTATCATTAGTAAAAATAAGTTTCTTATATTTTTATTCTAAAAATATGTAAGTTAATTTCTGAGATGATATTTTTTCTAAGATACTTTGTGTAAAAAATTTTTCATTCACAAAAATTTCGTTTATAAACATATGTGTGAAAAACTTCAAACTAAATGATTTTAAAAAACTTAGTACTTTGTAAAATAAGATGCGTTAGTAACACATGTGAAACATTAAAATTCCATACTTCAGAATTTTTCAAATATTTGTAGTCTCTTAAATTTATATGAATGGGATTTTATCTTACATTTTCATTCTCACCATTAGAAAAAGTAAGTTTCTTATATTTTTATTCTAAAAATTAGTTAATTAATTTCTGAGATGATATTTTTTCTAAAATACTTTGCGTAAAAAATTTTTCATTCACAAAAAATTTCAGTTTATAAGCATATGTCTGAAAAACTTCAAACTAAATGACTTTAAAAAACTTAGCACTTTGTAAAATAAGATGTGTTGTTAACACGTGTGAAACACTAAAATTCCATACTTCATGATTTTTTCAAATACTTACTCTCTTATACTGGTAACTTTGTAATTTTATCATACATTTTCAATCTTATTATTGTAAAAATAAGTTTCTTATATTTTTATTCAAGAATAAGTTATCTAAATTTTTAAAATACATTGTACAAAAACATTTTCAGTTTATATACATATGTTTGTAATCGACAATACTTGGTTAAAATATTTTTTTAGTATGTTTAAATACACTTTATAAAACTTAAGTATGCATCTGTGAACATGAATGTATTTATAAAACACATATATTAATATTTTTTCAGCTCTGAATTTTTTCAAAGTTAGCGTTCATCATTTACAAACTTGCTATCTGTAAAGAAAAACTGAGTGAATGTAGCATATGACGGGAGGCATTTCACTTTGTTAAAGTAGTTAAAACTCTTTATTTGACATAGATTGTTGAATAATTCTTAGATAATATAGCTTGAAATAACTAATGTTGAGTATAAATTACAAAAAAATTTCGGGAAGTGTCAGGCAGATCACGATAAAAACTAAAAAGTGGTAATTCCTAATAATCACTATGTTCGAAAACTTATATTATTTTAAGAATGTTGGAAGATTTCTAGTACTATAATACAAAACTTGAAATAAAAATACTTACAATATTTTAACGAGTATAAGGAAATTTAAATATAATTTATAATTAAATACCCCTTTGTAAAAATTTTTAAGTATACACGTATGTTCGATGAGAGTGATAAGAAGATTCCAAAAAGTTATATCTCAAGTATAACTGTTTAAGGTAGAGAAATTTTCGACATCAGTTATTATTTTGCTCTAAAGATACTTCTAAAAAAATGGTAGAGGTAAAATATAATACAATATGTTACGATATTTTCTTAAACTTGTTAAGACTTTTTTCAAACAGTGAATTTTTCGAGAATGATAAACTTTTAATTTTACATTCTATGAAGTTTTTTACATTCTTCAAACTGAACATAATTCAAAATAGCAGATAATTTTTAGTACATCCAACAGTAAACATATTTAAACGTGTGAAAAGTTGAGGCTAAATCTGGAATTTTCTCCCCCTCTTTTTTGATAATGCCGTACGCAACCCAATTCTATGAAATTGCTGAAGGATATGCTACCTCCTTTTACGCAAACATTGTGACATCACCGTTGGTGAATAAAGTCGATCTTTTTGTGTTAAGATATCATATTTATAATGGAAAAAATATATACAGTTTAAAATGGATACTAGTTATTCATAATTAAAAAATCATTATGGTAAAAAGTATTTTTTTTTTTTTTTTTTTTTTTTTTTTTTTAACAAACTTTCTTCAATTAAGTAATTAATAAGAAATTTTAATCACTGTTTTTTAGTTATCTTTCAAAAAAACAATTCTCGTCTTTCATCCTAATCTAATTTCACTTACACATTTGAGATTTTCATCATCTTTTAACTTAATTTTTTACTCTCAGTTTTCGAAAAACATCTGGTGAATTTTTACAAGATCTTCAATTATTATTTATTTATTTTAATTATTATTCTGTAATTTATATTAATTTTACAATTGAATTTTTTTTTCAATCAATAGCATTCTTAGGTTAAAAAAGATCTGCATAGGCATATTTCTAAAAAACACTCACACATACGCGAAAACTACTGAAATATTTTTTTACTGTAAGGTAGCAGGTTCGAATCTCAGTCAAAATCTATGTTTCTAAACTTTCTTTCATTCTTTATACCTAATTTTTGCTTTCATTGCCTTTTTTTCGGAAAATATTTGATGATTTTTTACAAGAAGATCCTTAATTAATATTTTTCTTAATTATTATTCTCTAATTAATATCATTAAAACGATTAAATTCTTTTCGTACACTAGCATTCATAGTTTTAAAAGAACAGTGCAGACATATACTATAAAAATCACTCACACACACGCGAAAACTACTGTCTTATGGAAATATTTTTACTGCAAGGTGCCGGGTTCGAACCCTTGTCAAACCTCTCTATTTCTTTCACAGTATATTCGCATCCTTAAATTCGTATATTTCATCGACTCCTTTTTTATTTCGCAATTTTCAAATTTTTAATTAATTTCTTAATTAATTTCCTAATTAATTTCTTAATTAACTCCCTAATTAATTTTCTAATGAGTCACAAACAATATCCTGCTTTTTACCTTCTACCGAAAACATCGCTTTAAAACCATCGTCACCTTTTACAAAAAATCACTAATTAATTTTTTTTATTAAATTTCCTCATTAATACCTCGTCATCTTTTACGATACTGTCAGAGGGGTGTGTCAAGGACGATACCAACTCATCTAGGCCCTCAGGGAGTGGTGTGACACTTGCACGACTTTCCTTGCACTCTTGCACCCCCCGCATGACCTAGAACCGGTGTTTCTTATGTACTTATGTGGATTACTGCTTAGGAAAAGACATTTAAAAACTTAAATTCAAATGCAAAATCAAATAAAAGTTAATAGCTTTTAAACACCAAGTGCGTCTAAGAATTACATCAAAGTTACCGTGTCTAAAAATTACCCCGCTTACCCCTAAAGTATTTGAATTATCTTGGGTGTCCCTGAACACGAACCATTTTCTTCATCTCAACGAAAAGTTTAATGTAGCATCTCTATATGATAAACATTTAGAATACCAAGTTTGGAGTTTCTGCTATAATTTATTTTTGAGATATGCTGATAACAGACACACACACACACACACACAGAGAGAGACCATTCGCTAAAACTATGATTTTTGAATTCAGGAGACCTCAAAACGTGTAAATATAACGAAAACTCAGTTTCGGAAATTTGACCCAAAAACAATGCTTTCTTTATTTCATGGGTAAGAGAAATTAAAAATACCGGTCAAATTATTTAAATACTTTAATTTAGTTAACAAGTTACCGAATGTACTTTTATGGATTGTTTGTGGCAAATTGATCATCTGTTTATTTTCCATTATAATTCTCTTTATTATCATAATATATATATGCTGGTTGGCACATAAAACTGTGTCTTGGTACCACGTTTCAGAACAACTAGGAGGGGTAGGGTGTATACGACAGCTTGAAATCATAAAGCTATGCAGAGTATGCAAGCATCACATCTGCGGTGCATGGAATTTCGAATATTCTGTTTTCATGATTCGTAGTAACTATCCGAAGATAAGCCTCGATTATTCCAAAAATTTTCGACGGATTTACCCGTTTTGAGAGGTCTAGAACACGATTTGACCCATTTTTAAAAATGTCTGTCTGTCCGTCTGTCTCTGTGTGTGTGTGACAAAATTTTTGTGGCGACTGTATCTCCGGAACTACTGCTCAGAATTGTATATAAATTTATTTGTAGATGCAACTTGACCTAAATCAATGCCTACAAACTTTTGGTGTCCAGCTCTCAACAGGTGGCGCTGCTATACAGTGATTACCGGAATTTAAGTGGAGGCTATATCTCAGGTTCTATTGCATATAATCAAAAAAAAAAAACTTGATATGTGAGAAGGCCATTAAGAGACATTATGCTGATTCAATTTGAATGCTTATCCGCCGACAGTTGGCGCTATTATACAGTGATTTCCGCAGTTTAAGGGAAGGCAAAATCTCAGTACCTACTGTACAGAATCGCATATAAAGTTATATGTAGATGCACCTTGACATAAACTATAGGCTGTCAACTTTTGGTGTCAACCGGCTAATAGGTGGCTCTGCTATATTGCAATTTTCTTCGATAATGGGGAGGCCCCTGTGGCAGAAATTTATTATGTTTTCTGCGACAAGCTTCATCAACACCAAAATCTTTCTGCAGGAATAGTTTGTGAAGTTAACATTTACGAATTCAAAATAAATTATTTTTAAATAGTAAATAATATTCTGTATAACCAATGTATTTAAATTTTAACTCGGCACAAATGCATATATCTGCACTATTGCAAGAAAATACTCTTTTTTTTTCCTTTTTTCAGAAAGGTGAAAATAAATCTATTGATCTTAATTGCTTCAGATTTTTTGTTCACATTGATATACAATATTGTTTATAAAATATTCAATTAATTCAAACCATAAAATGCAGTAACACATCAAAAATAATCTGCAAATTTTTTTAAGGCACTTAAATCATGAAATGTCTAAATTAAACAAATGTTACAAATACTTTTAAAATTCCATTACTTTTTTTAATATTAAATATATATAATTAAATACACAAATGCACTTATTTCATAAGGTGCAAAACAAACAACATAAAATATAATACAGAACTCAAAATTAAAATACAGTAAATTAAAAGTAAAAATTAACATAGAATACTGAATATCATAATGAAATATAAATAATTTACAACATTTATAGTTTTTGAGATTATTAGACAGATGCACGATAACATTCTAATACACGAGATCATATTTTTTTTTTTTTTTTGTATTATACACAAATAGCATAAAGATGTGTATTTGAAATCTAAAAAATGTGATTTCACATTAAAGAATTCAGAATGTATAATTATGCCATAATTTAAATACATAAAGTAAAAGAGAATACAAAAACTAAGTAACACAATTATAAACAAAGCATAGTTGAAATATTTTCATAAAGATTGAGGCAAGTGAAATATTTGATTTTTAAGGAAATGTTGAAATGGGAAATGTAACAGATTTCATGGATAAAATCTATAATAGAAAATAATGATTACAGATGAATGAAATAAATAGAAATCAATTAAAAGTAATATTTGATAGTGATATTTATACGAATAAGTAAATAAAAATAAATAAATAAAAGCATTTGCTGTTTAATTAGTATTTATTCAAAACAACTACTATTAGATAAAATTCCTTTAAGTCAAAGATCCGGGATTCGAATCCCGGTCCAGGCATTATTTTCACTCAGTCGGAAAAATAAAAAAAATTTCAATAAATATGATTTTCTTCCACAGTTGATTGTGGGATTTTAATAAAGATTGTATTTTCTTTCTCCCATTATCTAATGGTGTTTTCCATTTCCCGCGGCTTATTCCTGTCGAGCTATCTACATGATAGACCACAGATGTTTCTGACTAATGGTTGTCTGAGGGAGTGATGCTGACCGGGGTGTCGGCCTGGATAGTTCAATTGGTAGAGCCTTGACCTTGTAAGTCAAAGATCCGGTGTTCGTCTCTCGGTCCAGGCATTATTTTCACTCAGTCGGAAAAAAAAAAATAATAATAAAATTCCTTTTGCTTACAAAAAAAAAAAATACAAAAAATACAAAAAATACAAAAAAAAAACATTTGGTTTGATTTTTATTCAAAATAACTATTTAATTTGCAATATTTTTGAATTAAAAGAAATTAAAATATTAAAATATTAAATTGTTTAAAAAATGAAATGAAGCTATAGAAATTAATGATAAGAGTATTTTTGTAAAATAAATTAATAATTTTTTTAACGACTTCATATACTTAAACAACAAAATTTAAAGCTAAGAATTTTAATCACAATTAAAATAATTAATGATTAGTAAAGAAAAAAATTAGAAAAGTTACCAATTTTATAACTTTAAGATACCCATTAATATTTATTGCTAAGATCTTTTACTACATGTAAAATGCTAAATATCAATAAAGTATTTTTAAGATTAATTTCTTCATTTTCTATTTTTTGAAGCAAGGTTTGAAGCTTCATTTTTTATTTTGCGTATAACTACAGACGTTACAAATTTCCCCATAGTCTTAGTTCTGTATACATTTGTGAAATGTATTGCATAGTTTGAACCAAACATTAAAATTAATGGAGCTTTAAAAAATTTACGTGTATTTACTAGCATGCACGTATGCACGCTTCGCATATATTAAAGAAAAAAAAATCACTAGATGCAAGTAATCTGTTGTGCGTAAATCAGAAAATGTATGGAAATCGGTACAGCAGCAATCACGCACTTAAATAATAAAAAAAAAATAAATAAAATCACTGGATGCAGCTCCTTTGTTATGCATGAATCTGAAAATAGATGGAATATGAAATTCGGAAAATGGTTGCAAAGCCACATTCTTCGAAAAAATATCTTTTTGCAATACACACGACACGAGCGCCAGGCGCGGCGCGAAAACAAAGTTTGGAGACACGAAAATGAAGTTCCGATGTGAAGAGGTTACCAGTGAAAAGTGTCGATACACCGAATCATATCACCGCATCACGAATCGCTAATGAATGCGTATCAAAGCTAACCCAAGTGAGTTACATCCGCTTTGTCTCCTCTCCTTATTCAGGATTGAGGCGATCGTATCTGCAGAAACGGAAATTTGTTCTGCAGAACAGTTTATAAACCATTCTTTGAGTTTCTTTCTCTCTCTCTCTCTCTCTCTTTATTTTTGTTCTTTTTTTTTTAAAAAAAAACACAATGGCAAAATTTATTTGACTTAAGTAAAATCTTTCTGCAAGAACATTTCTGTTTCTGCGACATCGTCGCCGTGTCGCCGTGTTTCTGCCACGGGGGGGAAGGCTATATGCCAAATTCTATGGCATTTACGAGGTCTGTCCAATAAATACGCGAACTAAGGCCATAAAAAGTTTATTTTTCAAAATTTTAGTCTACATCGATTTTGTCCCCTTCAAAGTACTCTCCATTCGTTGCTATGCACTTATTCCATCTTTTCCACTGTTCAAAGCACCCTTGGAAGTCCTCGGCAGTAAAGCCTTTTGTTTTCTCGTCGTTTCTTGCTTTATTGTGTCTACATCTTCCCAGTGATGTCCCCTCACCACATTTTTGCATTTTGGGAATAAAAAAAAGTCTCATGGGGCGAGATCTGGTGAATAAGAAGGATGATCAAGGATGGTGATTGAATTTTTTGACAGAAACTGGCGAACAATCAATGCTGAATAAGGAGGTGATTTGTCATGGCGAAGGATCCATCCATCGCCTTGAGTCAAATTTCATCGCACACAACACACGCGATCTCTCAAACGCATGAGAACTGTAAGGTAAAACTCAGCATTTACTGTTTGTTCTTTCCATTTTCGACACACAGTAAAAACAAGGACAACAGAAACTAACACAACTAGCACAATAAGCACAGCTCGACGATCCGCCATGCACTGATGGTTCATTGGGTCTCAGGCAACTAGCATCGCTAGTGAGTGAGGCTATAGTCCGCGTCATGGCCGACAGATGGCACCAGTTCGCGTATTTATTGAACAGACCTCATAACTGAACGAAACCTGATATGTGAATTAACCATTATAAAATCGCATTTTTTAAGATGCTATTTTTAAGCAATAAGACTGTTTTTCTTTGGATATTTAGTGTCAGTTTTCTCTAAAACGAAAATCGCTTGCATTCATCCTGTTAGACAACTTAATAGTTTTAATGAATTATTTGCACTTAGTGAATTAATATAGGAAAATATAGAAGATAGTCTTGTGGTGGTCACAACATGCTAGTTTCATATATGATCTCGCATCTGTAGCGAATAGAAACTGTTTAGAAAAATGTATATTTAGACTTATTTTTAATACTGGTGCTAGTGAAAATTAT